>JAGXJF010002598.1:0-562811 GCA_019208055.1 Stipa capillata
AAGCCAAACAAGCTCTCTCTCTCACCCCCAGATAGAAAAACCCTACCATCTTGCGTTGCTTGAGATGAGAAGGAGAGCACTAGTTATGAGCAATCAATCAAATTAATTATAATTACGTGCAGGAGATTATCTATTTTGAGGATGCTCAAAGTCTAGGATTATCCGCATGTGTAAACACTCGGGAAAACCAAGGTGACTTGTTTATTTTGATGTGACCTAGCAAAGTTTCTTATATGCATTTCAGAAAGTTCAAGATGTTAGCATGTATCTACTCATTTGATTGATGGCTAGTACAATAAAACATGTCAAATTGGGGGAAACATACATCTAAGAACCATTTGATGAAGTAATTTTACACAGCCCTCTCTCAAATGCTCTTTCTCTAGTTTTCTCATCTATGTAAACATGCATCTCTATCTATATCCAAATCAGATTAGTCCTAAATTAATTAACTAAGATAATAATAGTTGATTCACAGAACGTCATCATGCCCGACTTGCCAGCAGCTAAAACAACATCTGTATAAGAGCATCTCCAAGAACTTCTCCATTTCATTCTCCGTATCTACATGGAGAATTTCTCTAAAAGATTCTCTTTTTATATCTTCTCACTCTCTAAGAGTTTCTCCATTTTTTATTCTTAATATTTCACTCTCCTATTTATTGATATCCTATAACTAACTCAATATAAAGATAAAGACCTACTGCAAAAAGGTAAAGCATAACAAGAATCGGAGACCAAAAACTGCATCAGGAGCACTTATTCCTGCTGAAATTAGCATTGCTGGCCAATAAACTACATTGTCAAAGAAGTTCATCCAATATTCTTGCTTGCATATAAATTAGCTAGATAAATTAGCTTTCATATAGTGTCAAAACTTCAACGAAAGTAACACTTCAGAATTTCTTTCTCTAAATTGCGCACAAATGAAAGCAGCAAAACAAACCTGTTGTTGGAGTACTCGTAGAGGCTGGGCGGCGGAGGGTGGGCTCGGGGAAGCTCGGGGCTCGGCCGACGCAGCGGGGAAGCGGCGGGGAACCTCGGGGCTCGGCCGACGCGGCGGGGGAAGCGGTGGGGGAGCTCGGGGCCCGGGCGACGCGGCACCGGCGTGGTAGCGCGGATCTGGGGCCGAGCAGGGCGGGGCGGCGCGGCGGGGCGGCGCGGGGCAGGCCGGCGCGGCGACGAAGCGAGGCAAGCGGGCGGCGGTGCGCTGCGGGGCGGCGGGGGCTGCGGGGCGGTGGCGGCCGGGGGCTGCGGGGCGGCGGCGGCAGGAGGCGGCCTCGGGGCGGCGGCGGCGACGGGAGGCGAGCGCACGGGCGGCGGCGCGGCGGGGCGAAGCAGCGGCGGCGGCGGGTCGAATCGGTGCGGCGGCGGGCGGGCGGGGATTAGATCTGGAGGCGCGCGGGCGGGGATTGAGTGAGGCCCTAATAAACATATTTTGCCGAGTGCCCGTCTTTGCCGAGTGTCCAACACTAGACACTCGGCAAACTAATTCTTTGCGAGTGTCCCTAAATAAACACTCGGCAAACTACTGCTTTGCCGAGTGTCGAAAAATGGACACTCGGCAAATTTATCCACGTACAGACAGGCTGCCACGTGTCTCAGTGTTTGCCGAGTGTCAGAAGCTAGACACTCGGCAAACTACCTATTTGCCGAGTGTAACACTCGGCAAAGACCTTCCATATGACTTTTAGAAATACAACACTTGTATACCTAATTAATTTTTTATCTTATATACCTCAATACATTTTTTACATGTAATATACTACATATAAGTTGTTTTGTAGGAGTTTCCATAATTTTTGAATTGATTTAATATTTTATAAATTTTAAATGCCTAGAAATACACTTAATGGCTTAAATATAGCAAACGTACCCGGAAAAATGCCAAATTTTGACATGTCACGTGTAATGGTGTATGTTGACTGTGGAAAAGTTTTCAAGTCCAACCGACGAAGCAGCGGTCGCTTCGCATGCAAATCTGACCTGTTCCCTCTCGAAACCTAGTTTCTTTCTCGGAGATTGTTCTGTTTGTAAGCAGTCTACGTGACAACTTTTGTGAAACATTTTCAATTTTTTACCACAGCTTTCAGGGGTCATATCATGACACCATGCCAAGTTTCGTGATTTTTGGGTTTCGTTTGAATTTTTGAGAATTAAAATGGCAATAACCACCATGTTGCTGCCCGAGTATCGGCCACCTGGTGTCTGGGCCTCCTCTTCTTTCCTTACATAAGGCGTAAACATATATTAAAGACCACCAATAAGATTTTTTTACCCATTTCTGGCGATTATTTTATGTACCCTGCAGCTCAAATTTGAATTATATCCATTAAATGCATGGAAATGCATTTAATCGCTTAAATATAGCAACCGGACCCTGGAAAATGCCAAAGTTTGACATGATACATGTATTGGTATATGTTCACTGTACAAAAAGTTTCAAGGCCACTATATAAGTAATAATTTTATAATTGAAACAAAGAAAACATGAAAAAAAAACAAGGTTTGCCGAGTGCCATAACTACGGCACTCGGTAAACATGAACAGTGCTAACGGGGCCAGCTGTTTGCCGAGTGCCCGACAAAAAAACACTCGGCAAAGGAACCATGCCGTCGCCCCTCCGTCAACCGCGGGGAGGAAGGGCACGTGTCTCTATATTTGCCGAGTGTTCCCCGCGGGGCACTCGGCAAAAATGTTGTTTACCGAGTGTTACGATTAAGGCTCTCGGCAAACTGCTTGTTTGCCGAGTGTTAGGTGTTTGCCGAGTGTTACCAGTGGGGCACTCGGTTTATGGTGTCGTTGCCGAGTGCCCGAGATAAAACACTCGGCAAAGTAGTGTGCACACGGCAAACATCAGTTTTCCGGTAGTGAATTGATTGAGGCATGAGGTATCACTCGCGATATGGAGCTTAATATAAACCTACTAGTATTAGGTCTGTAAGTCCTATGTATAAGCAACATGCTCTACGTAATGTGATGCATTAGTTACATATATTATTTTCATAGCATTTCCTTGCCTATTTTTCTTTATGCAAGTTCGAATATTTACTCCGGTGTTCAGTACCAATTGAGTCATAAGGAACTGAGTACAAAATGGGCAGCACAATTATGCATGTTTTCATCATTTTGAGATCAGCACGTCTAGTGAGTTGGATGATTCCACTGTGTTGTCTCACTGATATCATGTGTTGTGTATTATATAGTTGCATACGTGATCATATCATGTAGTTTGTTTTAATTTGTGTATTATATAGTGTCGTTTTCAATGCCAAGCCGTTTCCACTGACTGATACCTTGAGCTCAAGGACAATGCCTTTAAAATGCTTCTCTTAATTAAAATACTTGTTTTTCGTATAATTCTGTAATATGTTCTTTTTTATGCAGTACAATCATTTGAATTGCGTGTCATTGTAAGTACTTATTTAATACAGCTTGCCAAATCAATCCTAAAAGTTGCCGAACAAGACCTATTCTATATATTTATGTAATGACAATTCTGAAGAAGTGAGAACCAGGCCAATGAGAAAAGGTTGAAGCCGGCCAATTATTTGATCTACTTGTCAGGTGTCTCCACTCTCCAGTTTCCACACACAGGTTCTGTACTATAAATAGTTCGTACCCATGTCTAACATCCCTCAACCCAATCAAAAGGAAATAAGATACCTTGAACTATGAAGCTTTGCACCTTACCTTGCTTGCTACTTGGATCTGTTGCACTGGCAATATGTTGCCTAGCTGCAGCACGGCCTGGCACAACCAGCCTCGATGCAGCCACAATGGCCCTGCAAGAGCTCGACCGTGTCATGTCACTGCCGGGGTCGCCGAGCCACTCATATGCATTCAAGCAATACTCCGGGTACATCACGACCGACGAGCACCTCGGCAAGGCACTGTTCTATTGGTTCTTCGAGGCTATGGACAAGCCTGACGAGAAGCCACTGGTCTTATGGTTAAATGGAGGTTACTTACTAACTGTATTTTGCATTGAACTTCTGAAACTTCATGGCTGAGAGACGTAATGTGACTATATATCGTATGCTTTTGCGTTTTGCAGGACCTGGCTGTTCTTCCGTTGGGTTTGGGCAGGCACAGGAGCTCGGGCCATTTCTCGTGAAGAAAGATGTACCTGAGCTTGAGCTCAATCAGTATGCTTGGAACAAAGGCAAGTGCAAACCAACACTAACACGTCATAGTCAGATAATCTTATCTTGACCATGACAATGGAAGCATGCGACTTACTGTCTGATGAACTTTCAGCTGCCAACTTGCTGTTCCTGGACTCTCCAGCGGGTGTTGGATTTTCATACACGAACACATCTTTTGAAAACGATCCACCGGGAGACAATTCCACTGGTATGTGTGACATACATGTTTCGGTTTGTTGATAACAGCAAACTACACAAAGAAACACGATCTATAACAGAGTTTCTTTCTGTCTGCATCCTTTGCAGCACACGGTTCATACACTTTCCTCGTCAGGTGGTTCCAGAGGTTCCCCCAGCACAAAACGAAAGAGTTTTACATAGCTGGAGAGAGCTATGCAGGTCTGCCAAATTATTCATACGTACTGTCATAATTTGATTTTTGCTCATGTGTGTCTCACTAGTTTTCTTGCCACTTGCTAGGACATTACATTCCCCAGCTTGCCAATGTTATTGTGGAGGAGAACAAGAAAGCCTCTAAAGAAAACTACATAAACTTCAAAGGCATCCTGGTATGCATGCAGTTATGAGCTATCCATTTCTCTTATTCCTGTCCCACTTGATATGTCTCGGTACTGATCATCTGCTTGTTATCTGATTCTAGATTGGGAACGCGTACATGGACGGGGACACAGATTTGCAGGGGATTGTCGATTCCGCGTGGCACCATGCGATCATCTCGGACACACTTTACAGCACCTTCTTGAAGTCCTGCAACTTCAGCATGGAGATCCTATCTCAGGATTGCGATGAAGCCTTGGGTGCGTTCAACGCTCTCTACAACCTCATAGACATTTATAGCCTCTACACTCCATATTGCGAGCTCGGCTACCCGGATTTCAACACGTCGTTCTCCGCACAGATCGGACGGACCAGCGGCCGTGTAAGCATCCTTGGCTTCAGCATCAAAAGTTTCAGTCATTTCCTTCTGTGTGTCTTGAACTCCTGATCGATCTATTCTATAAATTTTTCATGCAAAAATAGTTCGATTTTCTCAAGATACCGATGGGCTATGATCCATGCACACAATCGTATGCGACAGAGTATTTGAACCGTAAGGATGTGCAGAGAGCTCTGCATGCCAACACCACAGGCGTGTCTTATCCCTACTCTCTTTGCCGGTAATTTCTCCTAGCTTTACTTGGACTCAGAATTACGTTTTTATGTACATGGAGGAAACCAAATGTGTTAACTCGGTAGCTGAATATTGTTTCGTTCCTACGCCTTTTCCTTTCAGTAATTCTATCAGCACTATATGGAAAGATTCTGATATGACGGTTGTTCCAATCGTCAAGAAGCTCGCGCAAGAAGGGCTTCGTATATGGATTTTCAGGTGAAGTTTCTGACATAAAAAATGTTGTTCCAGCCCATGCTGTCGATTGTAATCCACATTTTACATGATTTGGCTATTTCCGAAGATGCTACTGAACTACATCCGTCCACATTTACCATAATTTTCCATCAATCTATTGGAATGAGCAGCGGCGACACAGATGCAAGAATCCCTACCACCTCGACGAGGTACACGCTGAAGAAGCTAGGCCTGCCAATCAAAGAGGACTGGTCGCCATGGTTCAGTCACAAGCAGGTACTAATTGCATAAATGAACAAGTCCTTTGACCAGTAGCTTCCAATTGGTTTGCTAACCTAATTGAAAACATACCACTACTACAAACTATAATTGCAAAGAATAATTTGTGCCTGTTTAAATGATCCGCTATCACCATCTCGCACATTACATGGTGTTCTTTTCTTTTATTCTGACACATCTTTGTGTTTATGCTGTTGTAGGTTGGTGGATGGACTGTGTTGTATGAGGCCTGACATTTGTCACGGTGAGAGGAGCCGGGCACATGGTCCCATCCTCGCAGCCTGAGCAAGCGCTCCAGCTCTTCATGCACTTCCTGGCCAACGAGAACCTCCCCTCCAAGCCGTTCTAGGAGAAGGTCACGAGGGGCATGTTCCTGAATAAGAATCGTCCATTCATGAACCATCTAAATTATTACTGTGTTTCTTGATGTTCCAGAAATGTAACAATGGTATATTAAATGGCAAGAAGCGTTTCAATTGTATGCCTGAAGCTAGCTCTGCTACACCACCTATAGCTTTCGATTCTCAGGTTTTATTGCAAAAATCAGCTGATAGCATCCTAAGACGAAGACATAACAGTGTACTCCCGTACGTGCTGCCAAGGGACATTTTTACACCTAAAAGGAGCAGATTTGCTTACATAATTCGTTGATTTTTTTAAGATAATGGAAGACATATTTCATTGATGCAAGAACATAGCACACGATGGCACGAAGACCAAATCAAGGGCAACGATAGACTATTAGACTAGCGACCACGGCCATAGGAGAGAAGCTGAAGAGAGTGAAATGTAGCCGGTGTGTCTCAGGCTGCACGGCGCAGAGCCGCAGACACGGTCCGGCAGTTGATGGATCAGCGTGGGGTGGCGTGCAGCCGGAACGAGCTGCTGTGCTGTGGTTTGGGGCGAGCACCGCACGGTGGCCGTGCTGGTGCATGAGAGATCAGGCCGCGGCCATGGATCCTCGCGTGAGATCGCACGAGCCGAGACGCGTCCCGAGCGTGTCGGGCTGATCGGCACGCTCCGTCCCGGGGCGTTCCGAGTCCCGACGGCGTGCGCGTACGCATCCACGAACGTGCCGATCGAGACGGGGATTCCCCAAGCTAGGGTTCGTGGTTTCGTGCTATCACCATCTTCCCGTGCATCTCTGATTTTGCACAAGTGATTCTGCATTCATGGCTCATCATATCGTCGGTCTTCACGTCGATAGTGTCTGCCTGCGAGAATCATGTGGTGTCTTGCCTGTCAATGGGTGGAGGCAAAAGAATAGCCGAAACGATCCACCTGAAGTAGCTAGCAATGTCATTTGCCATGGCATGGCGTGCACCGAACGCCTTTTTTCCTTGTTCCGGGCGATGGCTGCAGATCGAGACACAAACAGCGCGCAAGGAATGAGCCCGTGATGCATGGTCCGTGAAAGCCAAGGGGATGGATGGCATGAGACGTCTTCCTCCCCCATCGTCCCGAGTTCCCGGCGGCTACGGCTCTTCGTTCATCCACGCCGCCGTGCGCGAGAACGGGGATCGAGGAGGACGCCGGCAGGAACAGGGAGACAAGGCATATTAGCATCGAGTCAGGGAGGCAGAGAACCGCGTTGGGGTGGTAAATGAATGATCCCTGTCTGATTGGTTGGAAAATCAACGGTGCAGATGGACCATGCAGAGGAAAATATAGTACTTTTTTGAAAGAGAAAAAATGTGTTGGTGTAACATGAGTGAGTACACAAAAATGCGTGGATCTCTAATGCTCCACGTGAGTCATATCTAAATGCATCTTACTAACACACTGGCCATGCAAACACGTACGATTTCTCTACGCACGTATGTATTCAGAATCGGGAATCCTAGAAGGAAAATTGCACGTATATATGTACCTATGTAATGCAGGCCTGTAGAAAAGGTGGATGGCAATCAGAGGGCTGCAAGTTTGCAGGTCATGATGCGCCGTATGATCCACTTGGTTTGCCCTGCACGAGCCATCATGGTGAGACTGATGTTCCGCTGCGGCGCTGCTCTACTGGCTCCATCTCTGTCAGGAACTGGGGACTCCAAATAAATCAAACGAGCAAGTGAAAGCTTTGGGTTGGACCAATACTAACCAATGTTGCTCTCTGCTTATACATGGAAGGGATGGGCTCCGGTCAAGTGCAAGGTTTTTCCTTATATAGCGATGGCCAACCGTTGCTGGACAGCGGATCATCTAGCTCGCTGTGGACTCTCCCATCATGATAGTTGCCCTCTGTGTGACCAAGCCGACGAGTCTATCTCTCACCTCCTCATGAGCTGCGTGTTCGCTCGACAGGTTTGGTTCTCGGTCCTTTCAAGATCAACATGCAATCCACCACGCAGACCCTAAAACCCACTCAACAAGGGCTGATCCTAACGGGGAGAAAGCCAAAAATGACCTCCGAGTTGCAATGCCGCAAATAGTCCCCGTCGGAGAGAAAAGTCGGAAGTGTCTCCGCGACGGCCGGGGCACGCGACACGTGCCAAAATCGTGACTTCCAGCTGCGACGCATGGAAATCACGTGTGGGACGCGCGACGAGGCGCCGGGAACCGGATGCACCGCGACAGCCGTGGCCCCGCGCATGGGGACCGCGACGCGCCACCGGTCGCGCACCCCACCCCCGCGACGCCAGCTCGCGGCTCTGGTCCGCAATGCTCAGGACGAGCTGCCGCGCGCGGCTCAGCACCGCGATGGCCGATCGATTTGCGTGATGCTGGCTTCGCATGATGGCTTTGCATGATGTGACGCTGGCTTTGCATGATGCTGGATTTGCCTAAGTATGCCACGGATTTGCATGTGACGCGAGCTGGCGAGTATGAGGTAGTACACCTTTTTTGTATGGATACTGTGCATAATTCTGAAAAGAACCCCTGCATGCGCACATGCACAGCATAGCCATTCCTCAATGAATTCCATGCATGTTTGATTTGTCAGCGTATGTGCATGCATGCGTGATTAACTGGAGATCGATTAATTTTATGGATTGCACGCGAGCTGGAGGGCCATCGCGGGCTGGAGCCGCGACAGCTCGTCGCGGGCCAGGGGCGCAAGCTGCCTGGACGTCGCGGGTAGGGTGCGCGACCGGTGGCGCATCGCGGTCCCCACGCGCGGGCCACGGCTGTCGCGGTGCATCTGGTTCCCACCGCCTCGTCGCATGTCTCATACACGATTTCCATGCGTCACGGCTGGAAGCCGCGATTTTGGCACGTGTTGCGTGCCCTGGCCGTTGCGGAGACACTTCCGGCTTTTCTCTCCGATGAGGGCTATTTGTGGCATTGCAACTCGGAAGGGGGTCATTATTGGCTTTCTCCCGATCCTAACGAGCAAAAAAATGAGAGCTCCCGCTACCCCAACGAGGCGACGAAGCTGACGCCCTCGCGGGAGGCAACTCCGCCATGGCGCTCCCTGCAGCAAGGGCGATGCTGTGCTCGAAGATGGCGTCATACCGCCGTCCCCCACCGCACTCGCCTGCGATGGCAGGCTGGCAGTGATTCGGGTGGGGGAATTCAATATCCTATGGGATTGCGCTGCATCAAGGTTAGCTGAAAATGAACAGCTACATCCTCCTTCTCACAGGACAAGGCACCGTTCGGTGTAATTATCTACACCAAGAAAGCCCCCAAAGGTGTGAAGTTCCAAAACCATACACTTAAAACTTTTTATTCATCTGTAACTTTGCTTGGTCCATCTTCTATGGCTCAGTTATGGGGGTAGTATTGCAAGGATCAGTTAGGAACTCGGAGGATTTGACCTGTTCTTTATCCTATTTTTTTGGAGATCACAAGGAATCCTTCCAAGTCGCCCTCATCTCTCCACAGATCTTCGTGTTCCCCTGTGCTAGTGTGAATGTGGCTAATTACATTTTATTGCATTGGGAGTTTCACCATGCACAACATTCCTCCTGCCGTCTCCTCAGCGAAGGAAGCTCACGCCATGGTCGATAGCTAGGCTCTCCGGTGAGATTACACCTCTGATAGGAGTTCATATTCCTGACCGTTGGAAATTCGAATGTAGAGCAATCGACCGTTGCATGATGATCTTTCTCCCCTGGGCCTTGGTCTAATTTCTACTGAAGATTTGCAAATCTCTGGACCGTCGGAACAAATAGATGATGCCCCTAAATTTATGGAGCGATTGTCCAACAATGCATTCTACTAACTTTGTCGCTTTTCCTCGTTTAGATTCTATTCCGATTCGTAGGATCCATCTGCTAATCTTCCTGGGCCAACATCTCGGCTCCTTCTCAATGTCCAAGCCTCAAGATATAGTCGACCCTATCTTTTTACTGCTCCAGGGCCTAATCGCCTCACCGCCTCCACGTCTGAATACGTATCCGACCAAGATCACTCTTCAACTAGCGGCTACACAGCTAAAGATACCCTCCTCTGCTATGGACAAAAGCTGGACATGCCTAGTATAACCCTACTACCCGGGTCTACTAAGGGCGGTGCCAATCCAGGATAAAACCGTTTCATATTCAAGCATTGGAAACGACCAAGATGGCCGCATGTCCGCCCAAATTGGATCTGCAAGATATGTTCCATGGCCCGATGTCCAACATCTCTCAGCGAGCTTCCCTGCATCAACAATCTTTTGCTAAGATCACTCCTACCCTATCTAGCTCGAGACCCCAAGTGTTTCAACACGAACACCTACATGCACAGGTCACATCTCGCTCTCCAATATCACATGACTCTCTCCATCCAAACAGAAAAAATCTTACCTTCAAGCACTCCTCTCTACACCTTCAACCTATAATACTCATCATCGGGATAGTTCAAATCCTTCAACCAAACCATCTCTCCCTCGCAAACTCATACCTCTTGTCAGAAGGTGCTTCTAGTACTTAAGCTCAACTCATGGCCGAGTCGACTGTTGGGATCCAGTTCTGTGCAGAAAGTGCGGCAGGTTCAGCCACGTTTCCTCTTCCTGCCGCTCTGGTTCTCCCCTAGCTAACTCCCACCATTCAATCGCAAACATGTCTCAAGTCGTCGAGCCTCATCATATGAGTAACAACACATCGATGGATAACACGATCCCTGATCTCTCGGTGAGTTATATAGATCATTACACATCGCTCAACTCCACCAATATTTCATCTATCCGCGCTAACCATTCCATCGCCCATGCTCAGATTCTGACCAGCAACATGTTTGCTGCCTTGGAACCACTCCTGGAGGCGGTGGATGTGCATGAATACACTACTGATGAAGACACTCTTCAGACTGAACTCGGAGCTTCACACATCAACGACCCTCACATTTCACCTCCTACCATGCCGCCACAAATGCAGCAAGCTCACCAGAGCACTCATGTGCCCATGCCCGATACGCCTCTCTTCATCCAGGCGATCCTAGCTGAAGGAATAAGAGTTCAACCAACCCCATAATCTGGATCACCTCTTCCCCAACCGACCGGACGCCATGGATGTTTATCTTCAACCGATAGAGGTAGAGCAACTGAACAATGTCGGCTTTGCTTTTGTTTCTCCTATTGCCCTAACCTTGCCCCGGTCATACATCAAGCCATATACTCAATCCACCCACATTCCTTCTTTCGCATTGTTCCTTCTTCTCAGGGTTCTGCCTTAGTCGTCTTCTGTACTCCAATGTCTCGTACCGTTGCGGTACAAGTAGGCAGTATGCAGCAACATTGGGAAGGGGAAAACTACACTGTACACATACTCCCACATGAAATCACCGAGAACATGTTCCTATATGGACCAGGGTTTCTCGTTTCTATCGGCATTTTTGGCTTCCCCCTTGAACATTGGTCTGCTCAGTAGATTGATGAAGCCATTCAACCATTTGGTGTTGTAGCGGCCATCGATCCAATCTGCCTCTCCGGAGCTAACTGCTCGGCCATCTCCCTCATTGCACATGTAGGAAATGTCAACAAAGTCCCTCGCATTCTAGTTGTCAAAACCGGAGGCATAGGTTCCATTGCACGCATCACACTTAACGGCTTCATTTATCTCTCTTTCCCACCAGACTCACACCAACCTCTTCTGTCCCACACAACTCAACATCTCCAAGTCCGAACATATCAACTAACTCAACTTTCAACAACACCATGTCTGAACAATCCATCTCTGACCCATCGTTCTCTCCAAACACAACTCTTCTCGGCCCGGGCGGGGCAACCCTCACTAATACTCCGTTGTAGGTGCAGTTTACTTCCCCTAACTTCCTCCGTCTTTCACCTCTGGGACCAATTGCCACGCCACCAGCCACGATGCCAGCGCCAATCGTCTTCCCATCTCTCGAACAAGACATGGTGCTGCCCTCTCCACCAAGACTCGCGCCAGTGCTGCACGAACGGACCACACTTCCATCCTTCCATCAACTTGATCAGTTTGCAGCACTGGTAGACATCCTGCCACCTCCTACGCCACTATATGTGAATCCTTCAACTCTGGAGCAGCCTAGGTGCAGCAAGCGTATCCGGGATCACACTCAGGGTCACTACATCAATGTGCTAGACAAAACACTCCAAAAGAAAGCTCATGATCTGGAGATTGACACGGCTGCTCACACTTCCACTGCCAAGAGGGCTGAAGGCAAGGGACAATGCTTGAAGGCTAAGGGCACATCCTCGCCTCCAACTTTAGTACCGATAGATCTAATCCTTGATTTTGCCAAGAACTGCTGCCTCCCTCCAGCAAGCATGGAGGCACTCAAAGCTACAATAGAGTCTTCTGATGAATAGCAAAGCAACACTGCATCTCTTCACCCGGAGTCCTTTGTCTATTAGAATCTCAAGCAGTCCAGATCAGCTACTTCTTATTCGTATGTATTTAGGATATCTTTTGGTCATGTACTCCGTCATTCCCCTCGATCCTAGACTTACTAATTTGCTTAGATGTCGTCCCATGCTATCTTTTTGTCTATGCTGTGATGTAATATCTCATGAGGAACACCTTTAAGATCAAACTTTGTTGTTAGAGGATTAGGAGATCCATTCAAATGTGATTTGGTGTGTAGTTCCCTCTCCTTTAATTTTTTTGATATAGTCCTCCTACAGGAAACAAAGTTAACTTCCCCGTCCTCGTTTAAACTTAACACCTTCTTGCCCACACATCTTAATCAATTTCTACATCTAGACGCTACAGGCACGGCAGGAGGCATTCTTATTGCTTGGAATCCTAGTCGTTTCTCGTTATCTAATTCTATTGTCAAACTTCACTCCATCACAACCTCTCTCTCTTCTTTATCGGACAATCTGTCATTCTGGATCACCAATGTCTATGGGCAAAATGACCACCCTAGCAGACTCGTGTTTACTCAAGAACTGGAAGATCTCTCCACATTTATCTCAGGCCCTTGGATAGTGGCTAGACTTTAACTTTGTGCAGGACCTGATGGATAGAAGCACAGGACTGAAATAAATATGTTCAATGATCTCCTATAGAATCGCCAGACGCAAGACCTTCCTCTCTTAGATAGAAATTTCACTTGGTCAAATATGCAAATCCCTCCTATACTTGCACGAATCGATCGTGTCCTTTTTAATGCGGATTGGGATTCTATTTTCCCTAACGCATCCCTCACTTTGTTACCACGAATCACTTCGGATCATCCTCTTAAGATTGTGCTAGATAGTAAAATCGCTAAGCCCCATATCTTTCGCTATGAAAATAGTTGGAAATTCAAACCAGGCTTTAGAATTCTAGTCCAAGATGTCTACTCTACACCTGTTAACTCAGACAATGCAATAGCCATTCTGGTGGCTAAACTTAAACGCCCGCAGGCCGCAATAGGCAGCTGGAAAAAGAACACAAAACCGGATCAAGTTCTACTTAACTCATCTAACTTGATCCTCAATCTTTTGGACTGGCTCGAAGAAAGAAGACCTTTGTCGACCCTGGAAATCCTTTTTAGGAAACTGTTAAAGGATCACATCACCACCCTTACCCACTCCATTGCGGTGGCAGCTAGGCAAAGGGCCAAAGTTACATGCTGTCTCCTCGGAGATGAAGATACCAATTTTTTTCACTCTCGGGCCTCTGCAAGACTCAGATCTAATAAAATCAAAACTGTTGAAATAAATAACACCCAGATCTTCTCCCATAAAGAAAAGGCTATAGCTTTCCATACTTTCTATAAAAACCTTTTGGGCCTAAGCCCGACGGTGGAATAGGATATAGACATAACGGCCTTATATTCACAGCCTTTAAACCTAGAAGATCTCACGGCCCTCTTCTCAGAAACATAAATTCTCTCGGCTCTAAACGCTATTCCAAGAGACAAAAGTCTGGGACAAGACAACTTTGGGTTTGCCTTTTTCCTAGAATTTTGGCCCATGGACAAAGCAGATATTCTAAACCTATTCCAAGAGTTTTATTCGAATCAAACCCAACTCAAATGCTTCAACCGCTCTTACATGGTGCTTCTGCAGAAAAAAGATCACTCCTGCTCACCTGACTCCTTCCAGCCTATTTCATTGCTCAATTGCCTTGTGAAACTCATAACTAAAGTATTAGCAACCCGCCTCCAGAAAGAAATAAAACGCTTCGTTCACCCAGACCAATCTGGTTTCATTCAAAGCAAAGGGATCGTAGATAATTTTATGTATGTTGCGGATATAATACAATGTTGCCGATCCCGCAAAAAGAAAGCCATAGTTCTAAAACTTGATTTCCGAAAGCCTCAATCCACATGGATCCTATGGATTGACTCTATTCTCAAATCATCTAAAACGACAATACTTCTCAATGGAATTCCAGGCAATTGGATCCCTACAAAACGAGGACTTCGTCAGGGAGACCCTATTTCTCCATTGCTTTTGTCATTGTTGTAGACATGATCCAACAACTAATCCAATCCTCTTCCCGACAAGGAGACTTCAAACACCCCATTTATGAAGATGATAATTGTCTCGTCCTACAATATGCGGATGACACTCTAGTTATTCTTAAAGGATGCCTAGATCAAGCCAAACTTCTAAAAGAAATCCTAGATGCTTTTGCCCGTTCCACGGGAATTTTTATAAAATTTAACAATCCACCTTTGTCCCTATCAATTTAGATCAGAATGAAATCACCCTTATTGCTGAAATCCTAGGATGCCCGGTGGCCTCCTTTCCCCAATCTTATTTAGGAATTCTGTTGTCTGACACAAAACTCCCAAGAGGTGCTTTCATGCCCCTCCTCTATCTGCTTGACAACAGACTGAATGCCTTCTCTTCCTTTCTCAGGGAGGGTGCTTAACTCTCGTTAAATCAGTTCTTGTTGTTATCCCTACCCATATGATGTCTTGTCTTAAACTCCCAAAATGGCTAATCCTAGAAATTGAAAAGAGATGCAGAGCTTTTTTCTGGAAGGGCAAAAACAAGGTCACAGGAATGGATTGTATGATCGCCTGGAAACAAGTATGCTGACCTAAGCACGAAGGAGGTTTAGGCATTAGGGATGTTGAAACACAGAATAATTGCCTCCTCATCAAATTCATTCACAAGTTTCTTACTGACCCTCAAAACCCATGGACTCAATGGGTCGCTAAAGCACACTATAGAAATCATAACCTCGGAGATGGCCTATCGTCCCTCCTCTCGAACCTGGCGCCAAATCACACCCCTTGTCCAACTTTACAGAACAGCCACTAAGGTACACGTACACGTTGGCAACGGTGACTCGATAGCTTTTTGGCTTGACAAGTGGATAGGCTCTGTTCCTCTAGCTTTGACGCACCCAACCCTCTTCTCTCATGCGTTAAATCATAACATCTCGGTCGCGGAATGTTGGGTTAACTCCCAATGGAGCATCCCCTTGAGACCACTCACATCTACCAGATCAGATGATGAGCTTGCTTCGGTTATGATCATTCTAGCCCCCATCACTCTCTCAAACAATTCTCATGACATTAGAAAGCCGATCTCTAATCTAGGCAGCACCATCTCTTCTTCCTACTTTAACAGGCTACTTTCAATTGGTGGAGTCCAATCGTCTGAATCGTCGTTCATATGGGAAAATGCTACTCCCATCAAGTGCAAGGTCTTCGCTTGGCAACTTATAAATCTGAAAATCAAAGTCCGAGTTGTTCTTAGGAAATGAGGTATCCCCTTGGATACGAGTTGTCCCTTCGGGTGCAACACGCCAGAATCGGTAGAACACTTCGCTCTTCGGTGTAGGCACTCCAGTAGCATTTGGAATGGTTTGCATATGAATTCACTAAGAATTGAACATGCAGATAAGATGTACTCTACAGGTAAGGAGCTCCTCCCCCCTCAACTTCAGAAAGCTTGGGGACTAATAGCCACCTGCCTGATGTGGAATATTTGGCTGTCAAGGAACAGAAAGGTGTTTGACAACATTGAGATTGCTCCACGAAATACAACCTCTAACTACAAAGATATGCTGCGCATTTGGCTCCGAAGATCCCGAAAGGAGATGAAAAAAACAGCTTATAACTTGGCTATATACCTTTGATTCGAATGCTGCAGTCTTCTAGTATAGGAGAACTTTTCTTTCTTTTCTCTGGTTCGTATGCATGATGATGCATCAACCTCCCTTATGTACGATACTATTGGTTGCCCAAATATGCTTTTAATAAAATTTAGGTAGGGGGTTTTCCTCCTCCCGTTCCTCTAAAAAAATAATTGAGCGACCAGCTCCAAGAATGGTTTACGACTGCGGCAGAGCGAACCGGAAAGCACAGGATGAAGGGAGCTAGGTCACTTATCTTGCTGACCCTTTGGAGCATCTGGCGAGCACGCAATGAGTGCGTTTTCAATGGAGCTCATCCATGCTGACGATCCTTAGTCGATACAATCCTCTCCGAAGCAAGTCTCTGGATGCAAGCTGGCGCCAAGGCGCTACGACAATTGCCGCAACATGCGCTGCCACCTGATGTCAACTAGCGCGGGGAGTTCCTTTGGGGGGTTCTTTGGGTGTTCTTAGTTGTTCTTTAACTTTTCATCCTCTGTTCCCTATTCTTGACGCTTGTACAGTCTTCTCTTCTCTCATTCTTTTTATTTTTTTGCCGTTCCTGTTCCTTCAGACTCTGTATCGCCATCTATGACTTTTTCCTTCTTCTAATATAATATGGCAGGCACTTCAGTGTGTGCTCGAGAAAAAAAGCTTATACATGGAATACACGAAATTTCTGAATACAAGATACCTTTCAGTTTGTTACTCCCGCCATTTCATAGGATAAGGCCTTGTTTTTGTTTCATCTTGTTTCACAATTTATAAGGCTGTAGGAAAGCCAAAGGTGAACTTAAGAAAGATTTTTCTACCATTATCAATAGGGATTTTTCCACCATTATCAATAGTAGCATCGACTGATTAACTGGTTTCAAAGGGGTTTACTCGATCTTAGTTCGGTGATCCTTGCAAGCAGTACCAACTTTTCAGACTGGAAGCGATATTGAATGCTGCAAGTGTAACAGACTGCAATCAAGCCGCATCCAACGCAGTGTTCGCCGGTATCTGCTGTACTATGCTGTTGCTAGATGAGATCATGAATCAAACCACAATTGCTACTCCTATATAAAAAATCCACTGTAGCTTTGGCCTGTCTTGTAGAGGCTGAGAGATGCTTTGATAATAACCCAAGTTGAAAAGACCAATCTTTTCACACTCTTGCAGAGGCGCGCACTGTACCGCAGCGGTGTGGTGCCCTGTAGAATTCTGCAGCCAGTCAGGCATGCAAAAGGAATTTTCACAAGCATCCAACCGACCCCTTGTTTGCCGTCCACGACACCTGTGTTTTCCTACCCACATGGGATGGGTGCCAAGATGAGCACCTCTTCGGTTCTTATTTTCGCATGCTACTTTTTGTTCTTGTTTTGATGAACATGCTCTCTTCACTCTTCAGTTGCGTCGGAGCATCAATGTGCTTGAATCTTGTACTGATAATTCGTCATGATGAAGTATTGTTTTGGTTTTAGTCAGTTGATGTCAGGCTAATCCCCTATGACAACACATTCTACAGTGTGTTCAAAGAGGAGCAAGACAGGCCAGTTGGGTGTCAGCGCAGGACAGGGGAGGCACTTAGCACTTTCCTCGTGTCCTCTTCCGGTTTGGGGTCAACACCTCTGCTCCAATCTCATAATTATCCCCGCTGCGGCGAATGGCATGATCACATCTGAAGACGCCTGAACAGCTCTCTTGTCTCCAACCTTTTGTCTCTTCCTGCCCCTCTCTGATCTCTCTCTCACACATCTGTCATGCAAGGAACAAGATGCAGTCTATTTATTGAACCTCCTTATTTTGTCTAGTGTTTGGGTGCAGTGCAGTCATATATAAGATTGGTCTCGTATATCTCCTATGCGCATGTGCAAGTGCAAGGCCTTGTAGAGTGAGAGTGTGCAGCTAGCTATCTCTGAACTTCTGAAGACTGGCTTTGGTGATCTTCAGATATGACCATGGTGAGAACAATGGTGAGGAGGGAGAGGGTTGAAGGAGTGAGGCAGTACAACAGATCCAAGGTGCCTCGCTTGAGATGGACGCCTGATCTCCACCACTACTTCGTCCATGCCATACACAATCTTGGGGGCCAAAACAGTACCGTCTAAACTCTCATCATCTCTGTGCTAGCTTGCTATTTTGTGATCTTGTTTTTCTTCTGTTCAAGTGCGTGCTTCCGATTAGTTCAGAGTTGATACCTTCATACGAGATTTTCAGTTTGGTGATTCTTAACTAGTTTTGCAATGGGTGTGCATGATTGATTCAGGGGCTACACCTAAGAGAGTTTTGCAGCTGATGGGAGTGGGAGGCCTAACCATATCTCATGTCAAGAGCCATCTACAGGTGTGTGCATGCGCTTGGCAATATTGTTGAGCTTATTGGCCTTTGTAAAATGGTCTCCTCTCGGTGTGTTAGTTGATATGCTGTGTGTATTGAGAACAGATGTACAGGAACATGAGGGGTAATGACCTGGACATGATGCAAGGTATATATGCACTGATGTAACAAGTTTCATCTTCTTTTTTTCTAGATTAATTTAAATATAGCAAGCTTTGTCTTGTTGTCTAGTTATTATGAACTTGTTAGTTGTATGACTGTATGTCCTAGGAAAAAAAAATCAAAAGACAAAAAGCAGTACTATGTCCTAGGTGGACACTCTACTCTACCTAATCATAGCCTAACTAACCATTGCAAAAGAAAAAAAACCATTTTTTTCTCTTCTGCTGATGATGGCAGTAATCATAAGTTTGTAAGTCATAACTATGCACACGGTTCGTTGATTCATGGAGGTCAATCATCTATAAAAATTCTAAGACGTCTGCACATTATTAAGTCTATAGTTGTATAAAAAAGTTTGTATAATTCTAGATCAAAAATATATAACTATTCAGTTGCACATCTCTAAAGCTAAAATTACACACATTCTAAAATATACAACTACTTAATTAATTAACCGTTAGATAAAGAATTAATGTTTAAAATCATTGATTTAAAAATAATATTTTCTCAGTGGACTTGAAAATAGACGCTCTCTGTGAGAAAGCACATCATTAGGCCCGTTTCCATATCATATATGTGCATGGCTGGCACACTTCTCAAAACAACCATCTGCATATTCTTTGTGTGCTAAACAAAAAGCTTCCAAATGGTAAAAACTGCTATAAAAGGAAGTACTTCATTCTTCATGCATGCACCTATGAGCCAAAAGCTTAAGCAATTTTACCAATCTTGCGATCAGGCATTCAGCAAATGGATCAGGAGCATACATTTGCAGGAGGCATGGAAGTTTGGACAGATATGAAACTTCATCATGAGTGTGATGGACCCTATTGCAGTAGTAGATGCCACTCTCCAAAGCATGCAAAGGGTGCACTGCTCCACCACCCCCAAGTGAAAAGGTCATTGCCTTTTTTTTTCCTTTGATCCATGTTTTGCCAATATCCCTAGCTCATCAGTCACATCAGGAACCATTATTTCACAGTTGCACCTCTCACATGGATGAATACATGATGACAATAGTACAGCCACACCTATACATTGACACTGTAGAAACTTTGCACTCCTTTTGCATGCTGAGGGCTCCATCAGATATTCCTACCTAGGATACCTAAAGATACATGCTATGTTAGTTACATGGTGTTTGCATGCCTACAAGGAGGAAGTGGGGTAGCTTTCAGAGACTGTACGCTGGAACACTCTGGTATGAGTAGCCCGTGTGAATAGTTATTGACCAGCCTACTTTGGTCACATCATAGTTCATAGCACACAGCCAAGTAAAACCTGCAGAACAAAGAACAACATCTCTATTTTGATTATATTTTAGCTTTTCCTATTTTTGTATCCACCATGGTTTTTCCTTTTTTATATCATATTACAATTGGAAATCTGTGACATTATCATTGAACATTCGTGATTAATTAATTAATTAATTAACTAACAATGGTAGTATATCATAAGCTAATGAATAGATATTTATTTATCGCATGCAGACCATCTCAGATGGAGACCACACAAGAGGCGCCAAACCCCCAGAAGGCCATGGCGGAGGAGGACCAGCTGCTGCCGCGCTCCAGGACATGGCAGTGCACACCTGCAGCAGGCGGTGGTGGCGAACAAGCTGATCCCAGCTGCACGCTCGAACCGCTGGGCCTCGTGGTGCGAAGCAGTAGGCGTGATGAACCCTGTGATTGTGAGGTATAGCCATCCCGTCTCACTCACTGGCCCCTGCAAAAGCGCTTGGAAAGTCGCATGCGCGCCGCGGCGCATGGATCTTTGCAGCGAGCTCGTCGCGAGGTCCTTGTGTCCATTGGTCACTGCATTTCCCCTCTCCGTTTAATCAACCTGTCGGTACCATGCATGCGTACGTGCGTGCGTGCGCTGACAAAATTGTACATGAATGCTGCGATTTGCAGGAGCAGGACGGCGAGCTAGTCTGCGGCCACGGTGTCGCGCCGGTGACGAAGAACGGTGGTGCGAGCTACGGGTCGACGGCGGTGGAGGGCAGCGAGCTCTCGCTGACGCTGGACTCCGGGTTCAGCAACACCAGCGGGGGCAAGTGCTGCTGCACGACCGTCAGCGAGCACGGCAGCTTCCGTTCGTCGCCGTCGACGAGCTTTAGCGGCTGCTCGGGGCACCGGCGCCGCGGTAGGGTCAGCCTGGACCTGTCACTGTCCTTGTACAACTGACACCTCGCCATCGAGGGAATGGATCAATGGATGGATGCAGATTTCGAGGAGATGGTGTATCGATCGGTCCACGTGTATGTGTGTGCGCATGTATTTGGCCGTTTGCGGCTTCACCGACTTCGTTACGTGCCAAATTTGTCACGGGCGATCGACTCGGCGCCGTGTGCGTGCCATCTGGACCGTATAAGCTCCATCGCACGGTCCCGTGCGCGACCAAGCCCACCCAGGCTGGTCTGTGAGTGGTTCAGCGAACCTGGTGGCAGCTCCATGCTCCGGGATCGGAGGAGGTGATCCCGGAGGCGGCGGCGACGACGACGGAGGCGCGCAGCGTACGTTGACTACTGCTATGCTGTGGTACGTCTGCGGTATTCGAGTTCCCGTCCGGCCTGATCGTCCACCACCAGCACTCCGCTGACGGCGACGTCATCGCCTCTTTTGCCTCACAGCGTAGAAACGACCTCACCGGCCTAGCTTCTCTCGCTCGGAACAGCCGGCCGCAACCTCCTCTGCCTTCCTTCTGGTGGCGCGCCGCTTGAACGGACCCTCCTCACCGGTCAACCGTTGATCGATCTGATGATCTGATCGCCCGTGCATCGCCTCACCTCGCCTCAGGATCTGGGGGATTTTCTCCAAGGGAGATTCGAGATCCTAGCATTCGATTTTGGGGAGGAGTAGGCGGTGTTGTCTCGATCTCATGAAGGCGGAGGAGAACGCTAGCTTTGTTTGTTCCGATCAAGTCCGTCAGAGGATATGTTCAGTTGCTGTGTTGCTGAGCTCTGCTCTTGTTTCTGAAGCACGAGGCCACACAAGCGGCATTGCAAGCATATTCTAGCAGCACGAGTGGGAGAGGCAATGGAGAGTTGTAGGAGAAAGAAAATCTTTGCAGGTTTGAGTAGATGTAAGTTCAGTGCCATCAATAAGCTTAGTACTATCTTCCCAAAAAAATTATGCAAGCTATGCATATATGATTGTTCAGGCAACTTCTTACAGGACTGGCATTTTTGAACCACTATGGTACTAACAGATAGTAATAGCAATACAGAGCAAGGAACAAAGGAAGAGTTCATTTCTCTGTCAGGGTTAACACCATAACTTTTCTCTGATTAGGCATCTCAGAGAGTAACAGGGAGTTCATCCATTTAGACAAGTGGAACTCTGAAGTAGAGCAAAACTAATCAATGACTAACTATCATCTGTACCAGAATAAGAACTTAGGGCATTACCCAATTACATTGCAAGCAATCGAATGCTAGCTGGTACAAATAAATAATTGCCTCACCGCAAAATGATTAGCCTACGCCTCAACAAAATTTGAAAATGATTCTACACAACTTATTCCAAGACCTATAGCTGAATGAGCTGGGCAAAACTTTGACGAAGAAACAACAAATAATAGTAGATCATACAACAAAAAGTTACGGGTGAGAAGACCGATTTTGGGAGCTCAGACATTACTGTCAAGAGCGCCCTTTAGCATGTGCAACCCTTCCATCGAAATACTTCTTCGTACCCGGAATCTTGGGACCTCAATTTGAGGGGGTGGATCTGCTGAGAAGCATACAACCACTGCAGTTAGGTTATCACAGGTGTCTCGTCTAAGCGCTTCTTGGACAAGCTCTCTTGAGCATCTTTCTGGATCGTTGTGAGACATCAGCTCTTTCCTTACCATCGATACGGCACATTGGCTTGTCATCACATCCCAAAGGCCATCACACCCTATTATCAAGAACTCGTCTTCCTCGGTGAGTCTAACCTCCTGAAATTCAGGTTCCGCGGTGAGAGGGCTTATAGAGCCTTTGGAACCTTTCATGTGCCAATCACCAATTGCCCTTGCTACAGACAGCTGACCATTGAGATAGCCATCAAAGACTATGCCACCAAGGTTTTCAATCCTTAGCTTTTCACTCTTACAGCTGGGTTTGTGGTCTCTCGACAGCTCAACAGCTCGTCCTCGCTTTCCTAATACCGCTCGACAGTCTCCTGCATTTGCAACAAGCAATGTCCTGTACAATTGCATAAGGTAGATGAGAATATATCATAAGATGCAAAAGAACATAATCAATCTAAATATTGTAGACATAATGCAAGTTTTAGCCTTGTAGTTTGTCAACCAATAAAGGCAAGGAGGCCCCAAGGACAGTTTGGTACAGCAAAGAACCTCGTGTTTGGTTGTGATATTGGAGGTTGAAGCAATAAATGTGAAGTAGCTGTCAGATATAAAGGATTATGAAGAAAAGTAGCCTCAATTGATACACAAGAAGTTGCAAAAATACCTTACCATCAACTCAGTGAACTCATCTAACCAAGAATAACACATGAACTAACTTTAAATGCTTTTCTTTTTTATGTCACCAAATTGATTTGGATATTAACTACCAGAGGGTTGCGATATCATACAATGAATGGCAAATATTAGTACAAACTGCAGCAACTTTTGATATGAAAATATCATTGACTAATGACTCTTAGTAAGTAAACATTTTGAGGTACTGGCATCAGAATTTACCTGCCAAAAATAAGGGCCGTCAATGCTGTGGTCCCAGAATTGCGGTCCAGAGAGTGGGAATCTGCAATCGCATGATCGGCCTTTACAAACGCACTTCTGATTGCTTTCTCCATGCTATTGGGGAAGTGCCCATCTTCAATTATGAATCTCAGTATGTTCTTCCGAACAAAACAGGCTGCATCCGTACCACCATGACCATCAAACACCTGCAAATTACCTCAAGGAAATGAATCAGTAACATATGCCAAAATTTCCCCCGTAGAATAAACAATTTTTGTACTCAAATAACAAGCAGATACCCTTTTATACAGGGCACGGTTTTTTTTAATTGAATACAGGGCACAGTTTAGCAAACACAGATCTAACATTTCATACCACGCTACAGTGCTTACTGTTTACAAAGAGTTTTTTCCTTTGCTTACCAGCACGATTAAGGAAACATTATTTTGTCTCGCAAAGGTTTTCATTGCACTAACATAATGCTCATAATGAATTGATTTGCCTCAACGCAATCATTTCCACCATGAGGAATGCTCAATCACACTATTATGCAATCATTTCCACCATCATGCGTCCACAACCGTTCCAATGATGCATTTCCAAGCTGAGCAGAAGAAAACACCTAGAAGCTATTATCACAACATTATTATTACTCACAATGGAATAAATCATTGATTCATAATGAGCACATGCAACGCTCAACACTTAACAACACGAACAGCAAGCAACAACTGGACCTCCAAATTTATGGCAAACAAATCAAACTCACCCCGTAGAAGGCACCCGGTGCAGGGATGTCAGGAGTATGCATTCCGAGGTACTCGATGAGGCTGTCGATGCAAACATGCTCGTCCTCCATGTAAGATTTGGGCCCGATATTGGCGCAGCTCCCAGACCGGAACACCGGCAGGAAGCCAGGACGTATGTCCGTCGGTGAGATCAAGCTCAGTGTCCCCGAATCCAGGTCCTGCAAGAAAAACAGACGACAAACACCATGGTAGTTTGAGGAAATGGCTGGGCAATGAGCTGGAGTGGATAGTCAGCGTGGTTACGAAGTCTGTGGAGGCCGCCGCGATGCGGGCGCTGCTGGCGCAGTGGCGGATGGATGTGAGTTGGTGTCGCGGCGGCTTGCGGGCCATCGGACTGCGGCCGCCGCCGCGGCTACCCGGCGGGGTCTCCGGCTCTTCACCTCCGCTCATGTCTCGGGCTCTTCGCTACTCTGTTCGTGATCAGAGACAGTACAGGAAACGAAATCATTCGAGAAAAAGATGCAACTTTTGCATTGGCTACCGCTCCTGTAAGAGAGGAATGATTAGAGAATAACATTCGGATTCTTGGAAGATAAAAAATAGTCCTTTCAATCGGACATCATTGGAGCCGTACCACAATGAAAGCGAGTGAAAAAACAGAAATATCCACAGCATCAATAGTAGGAAAGAAATGAAATCTGTTTCCATCCCGTGCAATGATTGGAACCAATAACACCCCTCAGAACGACGCCATTCCCGCTGCTCCGAGGTCTCCGCGCGCGCAAACGAGCAAACCAAATCCCTCGTCACCCACAGTCCCAATATCCGACCAAGAACGATCCGACCGATTTCTCCGAACAACCAGAACGAATCCAGAATCCACCCACTCACCCACCCGAACGAAAGATGCAGACTTTCAGACGATATCAGATCAGAGAGAGAGAAGCCAGGCAGGCAGAAGCGCTCACCACCGAGGAACGGCCGAGGTGCGCCGCGCGATACGCCGGGGAGGAGGAGCTGGCGGGCGATGGGGACGGGAGCAGGGAGTGGAGGAGGAGGAGCTCGCGGATTTGGGGCGACGAGGGAGGGGGAGGGGGAGGGGGGAGCTGGTTCGTGTGATCGCATCTGCCCGCAGCTGTGCACGGCTGGATGGGGCGTTCATCTGGTGGGGCCCGCGCTCCGGGTCGGTGGGCCCGCCCCGAGGCTCCGTTGTGTGGATTCCGTGTCTCAGTCGGGTTCTCTCGTCCGTCTGTCTCTCTCTTCTTTTTCCCCCTCTTTTGGTGCTTCTTTGCAGACGGGGCTACCTGCTTTGGCGTGGATATGATATTGCAGCCGACCTGGTGCTTCAAATTTTGGGTGTCTATTTAACCGTTGATAACTTTTTATTTGGGTAACAGTCATATTTTTTACCACACGATTCAGATCGGACAGTCATAGTTGTCTCCTCATCTTTTAACAGATCAGTTACATGTCTTGCACACGTTGAGTTCTCCGATGTGCCATCACCGTCACCCACCTCTCAAAGCACACCACCACCCTGACTTCACCAGCACCAACGAGCCGTGTCTGACCAACCCTCTCTCTTTCTCCTCCATCACCGTCGATTCTCTCCTTGCCATCGCCCCCACCATCTTCTCCATCTCCGACAACTCTCTCGCCGTCGGATCTGTCTTCACCTACCCTGTCTCCTAACCTCAACTATCATTGACATCTCCTCTTCCAGCTCATCGAACCGCCCGCCAGCTCCACCCACCGGTCATCTTGCCATGCCTGTGACCAGTGGTGCTGTTGTACCGCCTCGCCCTAACTAGACGCCGCCACCGCTAATCCATTGGTCATCCCTCTAAACCTGAGGGGCACAAAGAACGGCCAAACCTTTCCCTCCACTCTAACCCAAATGCTAACCTCATTGGTGGTGGCGACGACGGCAAAAATGATATGGTCAGAGTAGAGAAAGAAGAAAGCAAGAGGAGAAAGATAAACTAGTAAAAAAATTCAGTTATCAATTAATTAAACGGGAGTCAGCTCTTATTAGGAAAACGTAAATTTTTGCTTAGATTGTACTTGCGTGAACTCCGATGATTCTCATCGGAATCGAGAATCTGGAACTGTGATAACTTTTGCACTTTGAGTTACAACGGGGAGGCATCTGAATTGCATGTATGCGTAAGACCATAAGCGGGTATGAGACGGCACTTGTCATAGAATTAGTTTCACCAGTGTCAGCTCTGGTATTAAAAAAACTGCACAAAAAGGTGAAGAAAGAACTCTCACTGGTCACACTCGTGTATAGTGAGAGAGGCGAACCAGGGCGACTCCGCCTTCCCCCCACGACCACCGGCGTGCCCGTGGGTTCCCTCCCCCTCTGCCGGCTGCTCCAGTGGCGGGAGGGTGGGGGAACCCCGGATCTACGCTCTGGCGTGTATATAGGGTGTGGGTAGCTAGGTTTCCGGCCGGCGGCACTGTGGAGGTGGAGGTGTTGCCGGAGCGAATAAAGTTGCCGCCACTCCTTCCCCTCTGCGCCGTTGTCCTCTGGGGCTGCGTCGTGGAGCTTGCGGCTTTTGGTGCTTGGGGGATCTCCGGATCTGGCGAGCTTCTGTTCCCTCGGGTTGGCCGGCGAGGCGATGCCGTCGACCGCGCGTGGTGGGGTTTTCGTCCTTCAGCCCCGTCGTCGTTGCATCGTCGCCTCCTCCAGCGGCGGTGCGGGGCTTGTGAGGAGGTGTGTTGGAGGTGGTGCTCGTCTGATGGCTCGTGGGGTGGCGTTGGTGGTGTCTCTGATGACGGTGACGGCTGTTGGCCATCTTTTTCCAGGGGTGCAGGCGAGGGACTTGACGGCGGCTTCGGATTCTTCAAGGCGCTGGTTCTTCGGAACCTTAGCATTGGTGACTTCCCGTCTGCGGAAGAGGCTGGCTCCGGTTTCAAGGTTGAGGAGGAGCAGCGGCAGCGGCGCGCCACTGGCTCGTCCTGGATGCCGGCGTCGTCGGGGTCCAGAGAGGCTGCTTTGTATTTTCTGTTATTTTCTGAGTCTTCTTGTAAGGCTAAGTCTTTAATATAATTATCCATTTCTCGAAAAAAAAAGGTGAAGAAAGAACTCATCTGCATCTCTGCATATATAGCCATTCCGCAGTAGTAACTCATCTGCATCTCTGCATATATAGCCATTCCGAAAGTAGTATCTGACAGTGGAAGCTACACTGCGCATGCACAAGCTTACGGGCGTCAGCTCCTTTTCACAGCCACGGTTTGTTCATCCACTTCAGACCTATCCCGTGATGCCATGTCCCATCACTCCCTGACTAATTAAAAGAACATTTCTATGGCGTCCGATGTGTAAAACGCTTGCGACACTGAATCGTCGATGCCAAAAGTTTGCTTTCGAACTAACAAATTGTAAAAGCTGAAGTATGTGCTTAATTAATGTTTCATATTTATCTCGGGACAACAGTACTGCGTGCGTTTTGGTTCTAGCTTGATTGGCCTCTGGCACAGTCCATAACGTGGAAAGGCGCCAATTTCATGTACTTTAAGTAGTTTTAGACACTCATACACGATATTTTAACTATTAACTTTTTAAAATAATTTTATTTTAAATAAAAATAATTATATATTATGAATTTCATGATAAATCTAGTGGTATCAATTTGTTTTTATCCATGTTGACAATTCTTTCTATATTGATGATCAGGCTTAAAAATATTCAATTGTCTAAGATTTTAAAACCGTATACATCTATCTATCTATTATTATATACTAAACATATAATACAATGAAGAAATAGAAGGAGGTTAAAAATTTCTAAAAACGATAAAACATCCGACTATTAATCTGGTGGATCATTTTGCTATTAGTGGACCACAACTGATAGAATCTTCATAATTGTACATAAACAAATCATAGCCGATAGATCTTCATAATTATACCTAAACATATCACATTGATAGATCATATATATAAACAAAGAGTTATTCTACGGTCCTTGAGAGGTAGCAAGAGGTACGGTACCTCTTCAAACACAGAGGAAGGTACCTCCGAGTGAATTTGGGTCGCATCCCCCTGTGGAGCCCTTGATCCATCGCCAGCGACTGCAGTAGTGTCGCCTCGACCGAGCTCGAGGGCTTCCTCGCTGACGCCGCAGCCATGGGCCTGCCCTCGCTCATCTTTGACGACCTGGCAACCATCACTGCTGCCGAGGCCGCCTGGCCCACAACACCGGGCATCGGCGCCAGGAGCATCTTCGCCCTCGACTGCCCCCTGCTCTAGGGGCTCGAGTCCATCTGCCATTGCCGCTTGAGGATGGAGGATGCCGCCGCCGTCGTCCCAAGCTTCTTCCACCCCCCCGCTCTGGATGGTCGATGGCGACGCCGCGGTCGACGGCCTTGACCGGGCCTCCTTCCACCTCCCCATGCATTTCTTCCCCTTCTACGACAACCACAGCGGCACCCAGGTCGTGGATTACTGCCAGGAAAGGCTCCAAGCCGTGCTGGTAGAGGAGCTGCGCAGCGCAGAGGCGAGCGTCATGTGCACTGGCTCTGACTTGAGCTCCGTAAGAAGGTTGTGTAAGAGCTTTCCTACGTTCGCGTGCTAAGTTGTATCTCAGAAGATCATGTGCTAAGTTGTATCGTTCTCCTCAGCCACTACCGCTGCCCTGCCTGCCTCGCTGTGCCAATCCATCATTATCAATTGATTTGTTAATTCCTCTCGGGTTAACTAATTATCAACTTGCCTGCCATTAATGTACTTGAAAAATGCAGCGCATATATTGATGGATGCTAGTATCAGAGAGGAGCTTCAAGTACATTAATGGATGCCTCGCTATGCCCATCGATCCAACAATTTGCAAGCTGACCGACGCCATCCGTGTCCGCCAAAGCACGTCAGAGGTGTTCGTGGTCACCCCTCGCTGCCACGCTGCCGCCGGTGCAGCTGCTAGTGACGCAGAAGCAGGCGTGGTGGTCGTGGAGGGGCTCACCAACCATGAGGTGGCCATGGACAAGAATTTGGTACCTCATCTCATTTGTTCGCGATGACAAAGTAGTACCAGGATGTTATTTTTGTTAGATGCACATAATTTGGATGGTTAGGTACTTTTCAAGAACTATAGAAAAACTCATAAACAAATCACACCCGATAGATCATCATAACTATACTTAATTAGACAATTTAGTACAACAACTAGCGGACCGACTCGTGATCTAAACTTTCATTTTCCAGATCTAACGTTATGCATACAGATTAAAAAAAGAAAACAATTAAAAATATTTTTCGCGTCGTTACGCGGACATCATGCTAGTTTCAGATCGGAAGAGCAGCAGCAGTACGGTTTCGACAGCGACGCGAACGGGATTGGAGGCCGCTCGTAGACGCACTACTGGCTCGTTGTACTGCCGCGTGATGCCGTGATCCATGCGTGGCCAAAGACAGCAGGGTCATCCACTAGGGCAAGTGAACGCCGCCATGTTTATCTCGGGATGCATCGATCGCTTTCATTCACCTCTGCCTTGTCGGCTTCGTATTGCTATTGGTTTAACCGGATCATGCGGGCACTGCGTGATCCATGCAAGCTGCGGCTGAAAGCAGCAAACGCAGTGAATCTAGCGGATGTGACGACGATGACGAGAAAAGATCCCGTTTCCTAGTTGTTTCTGCTGGAAAAGAAACGGAAAGAAATGGTTAATTGAAGTGTTGTTTAAGAGGCCTAGAAATGGTAGGCCAACATAGTCTAACAGTGGAGTGTCAAAATTGAACTGCTTCGTTCTTTAACTAGACTTTAAGTCACAGTCACCAACCTAACCAACTAAGAGAAAACTTAAGACTCCAGAGTGAGAAAATTAAGGAAAAAACACTAGAAAATATTCGTCATTTCTTCGTTATATCTAGTAAGAATTCTTGGAGGATCTCGCAAAAAGAGGGCGTAGGTTCTCGTAGCACTCTTTGTCACTGCGCTTCGCAGGACCCGTCATGAGTCACATCTCCATGGCCCATGTGCCCATGTGCCCAGTCGCGCTCCCCCGTCCCCACGCAAAGAGCCAGAGCCGTGGCGCGCACCAGTCCACGCGAGACGAGACGAGGGGCAGCGACGCACGCCGCCCCACTCGACGACACGCGCGCCGGCGCTGGCACCGGCACCGGCACCGTCACCTGCCGCGATCCGCACACCCCAGGCGCCCGCGCAACCCACGCACTCACGCCGGTTTGCCGCTCCAATCTACACCCGCCTGCCCCCGAGACCGAGCTGCCCCGGCTGCCTCGCGGCGCGAGCTCCGCCGGTCGTGTCCGTCCACGGCTAAGTGCGCGCTGCGCCGGAGCACGAGACGGACCTGCCGAGATCGGCGCAGCGTGCGATGCCAGTGGAGTCGTTGCGTTGCACCCGAAAAACAGTTTTGTCGCGACCGCGTAGGATACTTTAGCGGAGTGTACGGCCGGTGGATGGATACCTGACAGCTGCTCTGACTCTGAGGCGCCAGTCAGAGTGTCCGCCCCGGGCTTGGCTTTTATTGGCCATGGTCGCATCGCCTGGATGTTTCTACCTTCTGCTTACAGCTCCTTCACTGTTTTACCTTTCATGTCTTTTTGTTTTAACTTCGCAGTAGCTAGCTGTCTTGTTTCATACTCCAACTTTAGCAGATAGTACTATATACGAGTACTGACTAATTTGTTCCTTCTAACTTGGGTTTTAAACAAAGGCATGATACACCTAGAACACTGTTAGGTTGGTCCATTTTCTCGGGCTTCAAACTTAGTTGTCGTTGTCCATAGTCATCTTGTCCATGTTCTGTGGCTAATTATCCTCGTAATGCCGACAAACTTGGCGGTGGAGCGACGTGACACTAATCCCAGAAATCTGTTTGTCCCATCTTAACTTTCCAATAGATATGAACTGATACTATGTCTTCCTTTTTCTTACAAGACATATATTTCATGAACACCCGAGCACGCATGATTGCATATATGCAAGCATGCCGAGTTGTAAGTGAAATCGACTCGTGACATTTATGGGCCAGGCAGGCGGGCAACAGTGTCGATATCGACACGTTGATACTACATCATACGCCATGTGCTACGGCTACGCTGTAGTCCAATATTCATGCACGCATGCATCCAGCTGCATCGCATGATACGATCCATGGATTGAGCCGTGTGACATCAATGTTCGGAGGCAAACATTGGTAGGCACCTTCGTTTGGAACATGCCGACCACGTATGAAATTGCTTCGGCCGGGAGACAATGGTCGGTTCCAAAGGGGGACCAAAGTCACCGAACAGTTCAGGTATAAGAGTGAAAATATAGTAGTAGCCGCACTAGCAGTAGAAAATTTGGTGGTTGTGAGACCAAGGAGTAGTCTAGTGCTCACGATTCTCGTGAGTTGTGCACTTTAAGGGATAGTTTTTTCCTGTAGATTTAGTTTAAAGTTGTTGAACTATGTTGTGCTAAGCTTATTTTATAATCTATTATAAAAAAATAGTTATATAAATAGAAAAAATTGGTTAAACAAACGATAAAATAGTAAAAAGCTAATTAAATAAATAGTATTATCATAATCTATCGTAATGCTAAACGAAACATTAAGGACAAGACAATTAAGAGAACATCTATATGTTTTTCGAAGAAAATGAAATGTTTCGTGTAAGTCCCTGGTTTATTTATTGTACAATTCGAGAAGTCAAGCATGTTCTTCCTAAAGCACATGTCGTGCAGACTGAGCACAATCATGGCGGCTCTTGTGCATTGTTCCAGTGTCTGATCGCTGAATAAGACGTACTTGTGCTATTTTAAGGGGAAAAGAGACAAGAATTAGACTCGGAACAAACATCACAATTTAGTCATGATTCAATCTTGTCTTTTTCTTCCTTTACAAGAGATTTTGAAGTTGTCATACTAATTTTTTCTTTAAGACAAAGCTTCAAACCACAAAGAGATAGTGTGTAGACAGTAAGAAAATCTATGAAAATCTACGGTCCAGGTAGACAAGCAAAATCCAATGGCTAAGACATCTTGATGACTGAATGCGGTACCTCTTCCTTCGTCACCAACTAGGAAGGTCTCTCTCTCTTAAAAAAAAACTAGGAAGTGGAGGTACCAGCTACAGAAGGGCAGGGACGTAATGTCCCTTGCATTCTTGTTGAGCTGATCTCTTGTGCTACCATGTCTAATGTCTCATCATACCCTAAACCAATCTGTAAGGTGAGAAAGCAACTAGGAGGGCATGGGTTAAAAATATCTGTGGAAACATGAGCTCATTTGTTTCGCAAAAAAGCAAGTAACAAGGCACACATCGAAACACGAGAAATTTGTACGAATCATGTTTGTTCGGAAGGGATACAAATCATGCTTCATCTTGTAAATTCCTATGTTATAGAAATGCCATTAAACATTTAAACAATAAAACACAAACTAAGGACAGGTATATTGGCGTGACATCGGCTATTTTTAAGCTTTATCATATAAGATTTTTGGTGATACGGAGATCTCTCGTGTAGAAAAAATCAACTTGCCACAACCAACACAATTGTTTTAATGATATACAGAGACATCTATTGTCTCTGCCATTGTGGTGATGATCGCTAGTACTCCCTCCGTTCCAAAATATAAGTTGCGGACGCATTTCAAGATTTGCTATTAGACTTATAATATTTTGATTATGTGATATAAAAGTGATATTGTTGGATTCGTTTTTAAAAGCACTTTCCAATGATATTATTTTTGTATCATATAACTAACATATTATAGACCTAATTATAAATCTTAAGATGCTTGCGTGACTTATATTTTGGAACGGAGAGTAGTAACATTAATAGAAGACGATGCAGAGCTCTGATACAGACAAGGTGTGGCTATTTTGAAGCTACAAGAAAGAGCACGGGGTAAAGATGAAAATACTCGCCAGAGACAATGAAAAGGGCCCACCAAATCCCAAATTTGTGCTTCTTTGACGGAGGTCGTTTGAACTCGCTCATAAAAAACACACCTTTGTCCTTGCCAAAGTTATATCAGCTCCTCCAACGACACACTTCTGTGGGGTTTAGTACAGCCATTAACGCTGCCCGCAAGCACAGGTCACAGGCGGCGCAAGAGAAGCAGAGAGAGATGGGCGGCGAAGGCGGCGCCGGCTGGGAAGGGACGAGGGCGCTGGACCAGACGCCGACGTGGGCCGTGGCCGCCGTCTGCGCCGTCATCATCGCCGCCTCCATCCTCCTCGAGGGCATCCTCCACCACCTCGGCCAGGTACGCCCCGACCTTCTTCCCTTGCGTCCCCCATCTCTCTCTCTCTCTCTCCCCTCCCCGTAGAATCTTCTTGTTCCTTTTCTTGAATATTTCACTCACCGTTCTTGGTTTGTTCATTTCTTGGGTGTGTGTGGTGGTGCTCTGTTTCCAGTGGTTCAACAAGAGGAGGAAGAAGGCGCTGTTCGATGCTCTGGAGAAGGTTAAATCAGGTACATTGCGGCATGTACCCACTAGATGCGTTCTTTTTGCTGCAGCGCGCGCATGATCGGTAGAGCCTGCGCCGATCGTCTCTGAGTGAAGCGGAATTTGGTTGGTGTTGAGGTTTACTATGTGCAGAGCTCATGACTATGGGGTTCATCTCGCTGCTGCTAACTGTCACGGGGAGGTATATATCGCGCATCTGCATCCCGGAGGCAGCCGCGGACACCATGCTGCCCTGCAGGCTCTCCAGGAATTCAGAGCACGAAGAGCCAAAAGGCCACGGTCGACGGCACTTATCTGAAGATTCGACCAACTTCTCATGCCCCAAAGTGAGTAACAACTGGGTGGTTTACATTGTGCAGTAGCAAGATTTAACACATTGATGTCTTGGATTCCTGTGTTTGGAGGCCAGGGTAACGAGATTAATTGTTCTGTTCTTCCGCTCAGATTATATGTTCAGATACGCCAGATTATTTCAGAATGTTTGACCCGTGGGAGTCCAATATCGTTTCAGGGTATGGTATCGCTCGTTTCAGCCGATGGGCTACACCAGTTGCATATATTTGTGTTTTTCTTGGCCGTCTTCCATGTCACATTCAGTGCTATTACAATGTCCCTGGGTAGAGCAAAGGTAGATCACTTCCTCAGGCTTCATACAGGTCGCCTGTTCCAACTTCCAAAAGCATATAAGGATATCGTATTTATACTAGTTATTGTGTGAAAACAAGGCCACAAGCTTGAATTCACTCTGAATTTTTCTATGCAGACGCGTATATGGAAGCAGTGGGAAAAGGATACTTGCTCCCTGACCTATGAATATTCTGCCGGTAGTACTATGTTGATTAGCTATTGTTTCATAGACTTTAAGTGAAATGCATAACGTACATTTTCTTCTTCTTAATTTTTTTTGCTAGAAGTAGAATCCATGGTTCACATAGCTATCTCTGTTTTCACCCTCAAGCTGGTACCTTTTCAATCTGTTGATTTGCAATTTGATGTCATATTTTACTTTTTCAGATCCGTCGAAGTTCAGGCTTACTCACCAGACATCTTTTGTGAGGCAGCATACAAGTGGCTGGAGCAAAAGCAAAATTATGCTCTATGCGGTAAGTTGTCTCATGACTCCTAAGTACGGTTATAACGTAGCATAGCATTATCAATTGTTCAAAGTAAATTGTAAATTTGAGTTCCTCTCAAATTAATATACAACGTCCAAGCTTGAATCTACCAGGCTCAGGCATAATTACTGCTTACGATTCTACATTTCACTGAATATAAATATCAAAGTTTTATACTTGATTGGATGATCCCAGTAGAAATGACCGAAACAAGGAGCCCAAAGGTTTTCCGAGATTATACAGTAAAATTTTAGTAATAGAATCATAAGCTACAGCCTACAGGTGTTAAACTGTTCTAAGTAAAGTTTATAGCATCCTCATATTATTTCTGCATACTGTATCTAGAAATGCTTTAAGTCATGGGCTTGCTATGCTTTGATTTTTTATAAAATTGTAGGTGAGCTTCTTTAAGCAGTTTTTTAGATCCGTTCAGAAAACAGACTACCTGACTTTGCGGCATGGATTCATTGCTGTAAGTACCTTCAGATTTACCAGTAATTCCCTGCTATTAGTTTACATTGCTGAGAAATCTTTGTATAGGCTCATTTATCCCCAGGGAGTAGGTTCAATTTTCGAAAGTACATCAAGAGGTCTTTGGAGGATGATTTCAAGACAGTTGTTGGAATTAGGTAAGGAAGCCTTTGAATCTAGTGTGTGTGCGTAGTTATACACCTTTCCTGGACCTTTGTAAGCATTCTGTTGCAACTCGAAAATTCAGTCATGTCTTATTTGCTCTTTTGTTCACTTAAGGATTAAATGCAACATATGTTACAGTGCCTAAACATTTTGCGGAGTTTTGTTCTTTCATGTTGTGTGTTTGTGCAGCAAATTGTGATTAGAATATTCAGAGTCAGACAACTTTCTTAAAATATATTCTGCTTGTTTTCCTCATGAATCCTTGTTTTATCTTCCTAATAACTGAAATGACTCATTTGTATCATCATTTTTTTATTAGTGCACCTTTATGGGCTTCTGCTCTGGCTGTCATGCTCTTCAATGTTCATGGTGAGCTGTAATCTTATTTCCTTTGTTGGAATTTCTGTGCAATTTGGCAGAATATAATTTCTAGCATACAGCGATCTGTGGGATTCTTTCTATGAAATTATGTTAACCTCTTTTGATTTGAAATATACTCTCTCCAGGATGGCACAACTTGTTCTGGTTCTCCACAATTCCCCTTGTAGTAAGTTCTTACTATTGTAACATGTTTTTACATGGATGGTGCTAAGTTGCTAACAATGCGTTCTTATATGTAGGTGATTTTAGCTGTTGGAACAAAGCTGCAGGCTATAATTGCAATGATGGCTATTGAAATTACAGAGAGACATACAGTTATTCAAGGAATGCCAGTGGTGAAACTCAGTGATGACCATTTCTGGTTCGGAAAGCCTCATCTGGTTCTTCATCTTATCCATTTTGCATTATTCCAGGTCAGTAAAGGGCCAGAAAATGTGGCAAAGTGCTTTGCAAGTAATTACTCAAGAGTTCACTGGTGAATCTTTCTCTCTATTTTCGCAAATTTGGAAATGCACTTTTTGAAGAAAAAAAAATCTGGGAATGGGCTCAGATCATCATTCCAGAAAAGGCCCCTTGTCGACAAGAATGTAACTTGAACGTAAAGCATGCAGACATGCTTGTGCATGAAAACATTCAGCCTTGAGTTGTATACATTAATCATGTAATAATTATCCTGCACAATATATATCTGGATAACATTGTCAAATTGAACTTGAACTCACATGATTGCCAGAAAAGAAGATAGTGCTAACTAGAGAGTACTCATTTCATTGTCATATTGTGACATAATCCTAGGCCCTCCGTATGCACTTGAAAATTGAATCTGAAGTGGCAAGGCTGCCAGAAAATCAGCCTGTACTCTTTATCTAATAGCTGTTCTTTGTTCTTGCAGAATGCTTTTGAAATTACTTATTTCTTTTGGATTTGGGTAAGACTATTTTTTATATCTGGAAGCATTTTCTATGTAAATTCTCCTTCAAGACTTTGTTGATGATATGTCTCTGTGCAGTATGAATTCGGGTTGAGGTCCTGCTTCCATACAACTTTGAGCTTATCATTGCAAGAGTCTGCCTTGGGTAAGGATCAAATACTTTGGCTTCCTACTGATATTCATCCTAATTTTCTATTCCGTGTTAACCATTAACGATTGCTGTCCCAATTCGTATACAGGGCTATCGTCCAATTTATGTGCAGCTATATCACACTTCCACTCCATGCCCTTGTATCTCAGGTACCCATTCTTATTGCATACCGATATTCAGTGACTAACTTACTTTCGTTTTATACTGACATTTCACTTTGACCACTGAACTGTCTATACTATTTATTTGTCAATACGACGACTAACTAGAGAAGGATCGTTGTCCAGATGGGATCGCAGATGAAACGAACGATCTTCGACGAGCAGACAGCGAAGGCCCTGAAGAAATGGCGCAAGGCAGTGGTGAAGAAGAAGCAGCAGAGGGAGGAGTCATCGCATGACCCCTCTGAGACTCGCAGGACAGACACATCGGAGGCAAGCCAGCTTAGCCAGTTCCAGTTCGTCGAGGTGCCGGTTCGGCACCTCCACCGCTACAAGACCATAGCGCACGTCGGCGCCACGAGGGCGCTCTGCGATGACTCTGATTGCTCTGACACGGACACCGAGACGCAGACGAGGTACCTGATCCTGCCTACGAAGCAGAGGAGCCTGGATTCTGGAGGGGCAGAGGTGCATGTAGACGTGGAGGCTGCACGTCCAGATCATCAAGATAGCTTCTCGTTTCCTAGGTTGCAGGTGCAGGCTCAGAATGTGCTGGATAAATGACCGGACGATCGTCCATCCTGCTTAGTATTAGAACTAACCTATATATGAGAAATGTGTGTTTTAGATTAGAAGATCAGCTCTGCTGAGTCGCTAGGGAACTACATTATGGTTCCATCTGGAATGCAGGAAATTCACATGAATTTCCCGAGGATTTTACAGAAAACAGTTCACTTTAGTTTCCGCGTTCCAAATAGAGTGCTCGTGCATGATTAATAACCTTACTTTTCCTTCGGTTCGCTAGATTACTTATCATTATTACTCGTTTTGGAGGTGTAGGCATGTAACAGTTCACTGTTTCATCCCTTCCAAGCACAGTTCCGTTGTGAGTCTACTTAATAGGATTTTTTACTTTGGTGAAAACGTGAAATCTCTTGACGTCCAAGCAAGATCACCTTAATCAAGTCAATACAAGTTCTAGACTCCAGATAAACTGTCACCGACCTCAGAATTAAGTAGAAAATTGCATTTCGATCCAGCGTGGATTACTGTAAAGTTGCCAGTGAGTTTAGAACTGAGTTTGTCAAACTCGCGGGCGCACCTTCTCAATCCACCATGTATCACCTTCTCCCCGTAACACACTCCTCCTCAACTTCGATTCGAATTTTCCATCTTTCAATTCGAGAGATTTCAACTACTAAACTTTGTAAACCAAAGATTTCAGCTTTTCAAGTTCTCAAACGGTATAAACTTTGACTCAAACAGCAAAAACTTTTAAAAATAAAATTCGTAAAATATCAACGAGAAATCCAAAAAATTAAAAACCCGGAATTTAGTGGTCCGAATAACAAGAAGCTGGAGCTTGGAGAAAGTACAACAGAAAAGATCCTTGAATTGCAACCTGACGATGTTGGCGTCCTTGCGTTGGTCTGAAATCTTTATGCCGCTTCCAAGAACTGGGACACGGTCAGGGAAGTACGCAAGCTAATGAAGGATGCTGGCAGCAAGAAGGTACCCGGCAGTAGCTCGATAGAGATACACGGAACACTGCATACATTCGTGAGGAAGATCAGAGCTATCCTCAGCATAAGAAGATTCTACAGATGGTCTCGAAGCTCGACTCCGAGATGAGGAAGATGGGCTACACCCCGAAGATAGAGTTTGTGTACCGTGACCTCGAGCAAGGCGTCAAGGAGCAGCTTCTCAGCCATCAAAGTGAGAGGCTGGCGATCACCTTTGGATTGCTGAACACGAGCCCAGGAACGAGACTCGTGATCATAAAGAACCTCAGGGTCTGCGGCGACTGCCACGATGCGACCAAGTTTATCTCGAAGATCTCGGACAGGGGGATCGTGGTGCGAGACGCCAAACGTTTCCACGATCCATGGTAGCTACTGTGAAAGGCATCTTACGAGACCACCTGTCTACCTCTCCATGGTTTTACTAACTGACGAGACCAGCATAGCAGAGTACCAGTTCCAGTTGTCTTGAACAAACGCTGGTTTAGCTGAAGCAATCGATCTGATTCGATAACGTAGAAAGGAAAAACAGAATAACAGTAGAGGATACATTTATCATTATCGCTTGAAGTAAGCGTCTCCTGAAGAGCGCAGGTCCATACTTGTCATGTCTACGTCGTTATCTTTTCCACTTTTCCCTTTTGTAATCAGTGAAATCGTGACAGAGTCGTAGGCGACCACAACCGTGCATACATGACACAACGGTCGCAGTGTCGAGGTCGTCGAGTATTACGGCACCACAACTCCACCACAGCTCTACCAGCACCAACACCGAGGGCGACGTCGATAGCGTACGTGTTCGCCTTAGAAAATAACAAAACATGCGTGTGTTCGGCGCACTACTCGATCCAGTGCACCCGTCTCAACTTTCAGGCTATCAGGTTGTAGTGCGGCATCAGCGCTTTGCCTCGCGCGCCGACCTCACCGGCCCCCCCGCGACCGAGCGACACCACGGGGGAAAGGGCACGCATATCGCGGTAGTGCCCCCGTCGCTGGCAAGGCTCGGGTCGCGTCGCCTTCCTCCCCGGCGCCGTGCGTCGCAGGTGCGCTCTCACGGCCGCGGGCGTCTTCTTCTGTCGCCGGGAAAGCCCGGAAAGCGACGCAAAGGTGGCAGAGGTCGCTTTGATTTGCTCCTGTTGCGTCGTCGTGATCTCTACGGATCTTGGGGGAGGGAGTGGTCCAGAACTCCAGATAAATCTGGACTTATCTGGCGTTCGTTGGAGCTGCTATGTTCAGGATGACTTGCCTGTTAATTAAGTAGGAGGACCGAACCTGCCCCCATGTGGGAGCATGGCGATGCTGCTCTGGTAGCGCCTGAACTATTGGCGGTTAGGCGTCTGCTGCTGATGATTGGAGCGTTTTTTTCACTTGACCTGCGAGCAGGTTTCTTCGTCGTTGACTCGCTGGTGAGTGGAAAGGAAGCCAGAAGATTGCACAACGTGGAATATCACGTAGGACTAGGGAGAAAATGTTTATGAAACTACACGGAAAACTACTATACATCTTTAACCAAACTCCGTTATAGGAAACGTTATGATAGCACGGGTCTACTGGCAACGCACACACGTGCAATTCTGGAATTTGCCAGTTGGAAAAAAAAATCTTTTTTTGAGAGGTTAGCACTATTTAGTGTACGTTTGCTTAAAATTTAAGTTGTAAGCGTATGGAAGAAAACACTTCACATACATAGAAGAGAATACACATGTCATATTTAAAATCTAAAATTTATAAGCAAAATCATTTCTTAGTTTTTTTTATATTTTTTTTGGTGATCGTCCAGCGGGTTTGGAGACCCGCACGACCCGCGCGGGAAATTGCCACGAGACGAGACCTTCCTTGCGACGCTTTACCCGTCCGCCATTAACAATCCCAACCTGCCGAGACAAACACCTCCCTTTTCTCTCTCGCCACTCCTTTAATTTTGCAGAAAAGACCCGCCACCAACCACTGTGCGCGGGTCCGACGTCGGCGATGCTCCTGCCGCCGCCGTCGTCGTCGCGGCGCCTCCTCCAGACGACCGCCGGCAACCCGAACCGTATCCCGGGCATCCCCCCGGCCGACCCCCCCTCCGGCGTCAGCTCCGATGTCGTCGTCATCCTCGCCGCCCTGCTCTGCGCGCTCATCTGCGTCGTCGGCCTCGCCACCGTCGCCCGCTGCGCGCGCTCCCGCCGCAACGCCAACGCCAACAACCCCTCCTCCCCCTCGAACAACCCGGCCGACGCCGCGTCGGTCTTCGGCGGAGGCGGCGGCGGGAACACGGCTACTGCTTCCGGCGCGTCGGGGGCCAGCGTGACGACCGCCAGCAAGGGGCTCAAGAAGAAGGCGCTCAAGGCGCTGCCGAAGCTGGCGTACGCGGACGCGGTGGCGGCGGCGGCGGCGGCGAGGGGCGCCATGGCGGGGGAGGACGAGGAGGAGGGGAAGGCTGAGATCCTCGCGGAGTGCGCCATCTGCCTATCGGAGTTCGGCGAGCGGGAGGAGGTGCGCGTGATGCCGCAGTGCGGCCACGGCTTCCACGTCGCCTGCGTCGACACCTGGCTGCGCTCCAACTCCTCCTGCCCCTCCTGCCGCCGCCCCATCGTCCTCGACCATCCCGCGCCGCCCAAGCGGTGCCGCAAGTGCGAGGCCATAGTCCTGGAGGCCGTCGTCGCCTCCTCCTCGTCCTCCGCCGCCGCCGGCAGCCGCGGCGGCGGGGGATTGCCGTAGTAGTAGCAGTAGAGTGGCTGTGTCCCTGGCGGGTGGGCCCAGGTCGGTGTGGTGTAGTTGAGCTGCTCCTTTCTGCCAGTGGCCTACATGTCAGTGCTGCTGCGGTAAAGGTGTTGTTCTAAAGAAATGGAAAGGAGAATAATTAGAACTGTGAAATTTTCTTACACCTTTTTGGGTTCTGCACTTCTACTGCTCTAATCTGTGTGGATGTGAGGGCCATGACATCGGTCATCAGAGACAGTTTGCTGTTGTAAATAAATTCTGTACAAAGTGTTGTCTTGGGTAAAAGATGAATTTGTGCTACCAGTACACAAGAGGTGAAAAACGTTGTAGATGTGAAAACAGAACTGGAGGTATGTAGTTGATTGCCATCTCATTTGTTCCTTCATTAATTCGGCGGCTGACAGTCTGACATGTGGATCTGATAAGCCTTTGCTACTAGGAAAGTATGCAGCTCATTCTGGAGATCTTTTTTGGTGTAGAAGCAGGTGCACTACTGACATGTGGCACGAAAACGACACTATGCTTTTCTGGCATTTGGATCCTCTACCATTACATATGCACAAGTTATAGATTAATGACATATAGTGTGTCTTTTGGTTCGACAAAAGCGCGAATTCGGCAAAAATGTCGCTGAGATCACTATAATGTCATGTACATGACAACATTTCAATGAGCTAGGCTGAAAAACATTGGTGTCGTTTTACTGTGATCCGTAACTCGGCTCCGATCTTACCGCGTGTAATCGAATATACGGTTGGAGTATAGGCAGGGAACTGTGTGAAGTGGAGTGGGCAGGTAGTCTGTTTCATCGTTAGGTAGGTCACCGGGGATGATCATCAAAAAGAAGCATGTGTGAGCACGCGGTTTTTGTATTCCATTAATTGGAAGCATCATCGACAGTGCTAAAAGAATTCATAGATCCTAAAACCTTCCGTTCACTTCGTTTCTTTGAATAAAGTTGTTGGCTCATGCTTCTTAATCAACTTGTTCTATCCCTTTATATAACTTTTTTCGTGGAACCGTATATAATCACGCGAAGAACTGTCATCAATCAGTGATTTATTATATAAGCATGTATTCGCTACCCGAGTGCTCACTGAGCCCCCTCTCCTTTTTATCCACCGTAAGTTCATGTTTTGAGATTCGTATATTTTATACTTTTACACTATATAGCACCGTACTTTACATAATAAACTAATTCATATTTAGTTTTTACTAATCCATTTCTATACATACTAGATATTAAAAATAAATTAATAATTAAGTGATAGTCACATTTATAGTGCATTGACCATGTTATAGACACGGCAGCACTGCAGAATTGGATTTATTAATGTGTTAAATGAGGGTGTGCTACAGTAAAGATGATGAAAATATATGAATCTTAAAGCACGAACTTACGTTGGATTTAGGGGTGGTATAGCCCAGAGGGGCAAAGCCATATTTTTCTTTATTATATTGAGTGAGGAACATTTGACGAATAGAATGAATTAGACCACATTTTTCTTTGGATAAATTGATTCCTTAGCGTAAGAGTAAATTTCACAAAACTATTACTATTTCATCCTGATAGTCAAAACTACTGCTTCTTCAACCAATTGCACAAATTAACCATTACTTTGAGCTAACGTTTCAAAAAGCTAACATTTTTTGTCACCCACGGCCCATAGCCGCAACTAGTGAGATGCGGCGGCTGATCAGCGAAGATGACGGGTACACGGCGTATTCCTGGTCAACATCCTCATTTCCTTCGAGTGGTTTCATATTTCTTGTGCCTAGGGACCTTAGAATGTGCCTTTCACCACCCGCCACAAACAACAACCAAGCCTCGTCTCCTTCCTTGGTAGTGGATCACATTTTGACACTCACTACTTTCAAAGAAACTCACCAAAGAACGAGATCGGTGTTCATGACATGTGATGGATGGTGTGGTGGAGATGAAAGTAGTTTTGTAAAATTGGTTAGAGAAGTGGTAGTTTTGTGACTCTTATGAACAAGCTAGCGGTACTTTCGTAACGTTTACTCTTTGATTGAACGACGCACAAGTGACATAATCCTTTATTTCGGTGCCAACTACTCCCTAAATTGAAACTTTGATTGATAATTAATCTAATGATATATTGCCTATGTGATATAAAATTGAAATTATTAGATTGTTCTTCAAAAATATTTTTTTATTGTTGTGATTTTATAACTATTAATAAAATATTGTATAAACAACGGTTAAAACATAAATTTGAGCAGAAAAATATGTTTTATAATTCTAAACGGAGTGAGTAAAAACTTAACCGATAGAATTCCACATCATTATGGGAGGTGTAAACCTCACTTAACGGGACTAGGCTGGAGACTAGGCTAGACGACTAGTTAGCACTCTTAGGAAGACGACTCGCGGTCCAGAAACGTCCGTCCGTCCAACGCACCAGCCAAGTGTAGCTTCGCAATATTCTAGAAGCACGGCAGTGGTACCGATCATGTTTATTTGTGCCAGTTTAGTAGAGTGCAGGTGTAGTAGCTGAGGCTGGGGCCTATGTGCGTACACACAGAAACCCCCTAAATCAAGGCCCCTGTTAACACGCCAACTTCGGCAGGCGCCTACCTGGTGCCGTGGTTTCCCGTGTGACAAAGTCAGGAACGGAGCCATGGCGAATCACGAAATCTCCGGGTCCGACCACCGTAGCTCTCGTCCTCACCCTGCGTCGGGTGCGCGAGCGAGCGAGTTGGCACGGTGGGAGATGGCATCATGTGGCTGGTGGTGCTGCGAGACATGACGAATCAAAAGACTGCTGCTGCCTCCACTAGAGTAGAGTAGGAGGACCAGTGTGGCGTCAACGCCCCAACTGCCGCAATACTGGAAGTCTGGAACTGGCTCTCCCACCGTGGCACATGCTACTTACTGCCCACGCTAGCTGGCTTACTCTTATCTGCTTGGTTATTTCTTTCCGAAAAGAATATTGCGTCAGAACAAAGGGTCATCCAGCTGAGCTATGGGGCATCCAGCTGATAGTTTCTTTTCCCCCCGAATCAAGGAGCTTTTCGCTCCTAATTTCATAAAACAGTTCGGCTCTAATATAAACAAACATTGGTCCAGGCATAACCACCAAGTACCATCTCTCTCCACCCCACCAGGTACTCATCCTACCAATAAGCTACCAGCTTATAAACACGACGTAAAAGAAGACGGTTCCAACATCTATTACAACCACGATCAAAAATAGAAGAAACTTCAGTCAATCATCCTCGAGTCTTGGTATCAACGGTCCTTACCTACATCATCTATGAAACACTTTAGTAACTACCTACAGCCAGAGCCACGCATCCTTGTGTTGTCTGCTCCGAAGGCTTGGCTTCTAAAGACCGGTCTAGGTAGACCACCAATGAGACATTTGAAAAACCACGTCAATAGGATCTAAAGAAAAAATATTCTTAAAACAAGCTGCATTACAAGCCTTCCAAATGGCCCAGATTAGTGCTACTACACCAGAAGCTATTAACTGTCGAAGTAGGAAACTGTAACACCCAATTACAAGTTCAGAAAATGAACCAAGCACTCCACTAATGTTCAAAGCACAGCTCACAACACTCCAAATATATTTTGCTACTGCACATTTGAAGACAAATGGTCTACAGATTCTAAAGAGCTACAAAACATGCACTTCCTGCTACTTTCCACCCCTCCAACCTAAATTATCTTTAGTGAGAATACTATTCCTACAAGCTAGCCACATAAAAACCTTTGTTTTCAAGGGTATCTTAACAAACCATAATACTTGATGAGGCATTTAACTTGACAAGCCTTCAAAGCAATGTACATCAAATGTACGGAGTAAGTTCCTAGATTTTTCTAATAACCGCTTACAGGCTATCAGGTTTATGACCAAGTTCTACCCCCACTATAAGCATCTTGCGACTCTTGCCACATCTCAGCAGTTTCTCCCCAGAGCACCCTCCTAAACCTAATGCAACCCCCACCTTTCTTCAAACATTGTCACCACATAAATATCTTTACTAAAAGTTAGATTGTAGGGACGAGCAAACCTATCTTTCAAAGCAGAATTAATCAATCAAAGGTCTTTCTAAAACCTAGTATGCAGACCATACCTACAATCTTTCTATAAAATTTCAGAAAAAAACTTTTCATTAGCCCATGCCAAAAATGGGATTGAGAAGGCTTGGCTTTACATTGAGATAGCGTCCTATTGTGCAAATACTTTATCCTTGATAATTTCTGCCAAATGTCATCCTTATTTTGAAGCTTCCAAAGCTACTTACTTAAAAGACAGACATTCATTACTTCTAAATCTACCACCTCTAGACCACTTGGTCTTTAGGCTGACACACAGCTGGCCAGTTGACTAAATGATGCTTCTTAAGCCTTAGCTCCTCCTTCCACAACAATCTCTTCCTGAAGATATCTGTACCATTGCATTTCATACAAGGATATCATATAATAAGGCACATCACTTAGACTAAGCAAAATCAATCTACCCCATAAAATAAAAACTTACCCAATCAAGTAATTATTTTTTTTCTACCTATCCAGCTGAGCGTTTCCTGAACAGTAATGCAAGTGCAGCTCTAGTGATGCGAACTTTGTAAAGTCTGAACGATGACCAACATCCAACACCGTTCCTGTTGTGTGCGCCTGACACACATGGTATAGATCTTTCTGCTTACCTGAAAAAGGAGGAAACGAGAGGACTATTGCTTCCTAAGAAATATCTCCCCCGAAATATTCCTGAACCTAAGCTTCCCACCAGCTCGGGGCATCGCTTTAGCAACCTAATCTCACAGACACCACTGGAGCACATAATTATTTTTTTCGCCTGCTTTTGGGTCACTAAGACCACGTGAAAGATCCAAGAAGAACAGCTTTTAGGCTCCAAGATCCAAGAAGAACAGCTTTTAGGCTCCACACTGACAGCCAGTAGGACTTCTACTCACGATCTCTCTTTTTTAAGATATACTTCCGATCTCGGCCTCCATTGGAGACAGTCACCTGACCAAATCACACCTATTGTAAAGTATTTTGTCTCCTTAAGCACACTATTATGCTACATTATCCCACATGGCTTGCCCTGTCCGGCCTTTTGAAGATGCTGACAACTGGCCAGCCATAACCTAATCTTTTCCTGAACATCTGAAACTCAAAGCCCTTATTGGTTTTGCAGCTGCCAATGAGGTAAAAGATAGTTGGAGCAAGAGAATGAGCTAGCAGCAAATTTCCCCTAGGATTTGAATTTTTTTTTACCCATTCCTCCCTAAAGAAGATGAATAAGTCCAGCGCTCCAAACATGGCCTAATGTTTCAGCTTTAGCAGAAAGGAACTCACAGTCTGATACAGCCAGAACATAACTAAATTGCTAAGGTGACTGGCAATTCAGAATTTACAACCGAGAGGAGAAATTAGATTGAGCAGGACAAAAACAGTAACACAAATGTCATCAGACCACTAGTTACAAAGGCAAGAAATTCCAAAGAACACAAATAGAAAGTCACCAAGCGGAAAAGAACAGATGATCTACTACATATCCTAGTTCCAAAAGCCGGTCTATGACAGGATTCAGCCTCACGATGTAGTCTTCAAATCATCTCTTTAGGCCCAGTGTCTCTGTTCCCTTCGAAGTTTCTTTAACAAAGCATCAAAGGACTCACAGCTATAACCACGGAGTAGTTCGGAGATCACAAAATTACCACCAGCGATGCCGATCACCAGATCAGAGCAACTATCCGTGGCTTCCTTACCCTGCTTTGCTCCGACAGAGAAGAACTCGGTGATGACCTCCAGCGGCATGCCCTTCGTCTCTGGCACCTTCATGTAGACAAACACGAGAGCTAGTATGCAAACGATGGCGTATATTCCAAAAACTCCAGCAAGTCCGATGGCGTTAAGCATCACTGGAAGAGTGTACGTCACAATAATGTCACCGATCCAAATGTTAGGGCGCAGATGGCTATGCATATGCCACGAACAGAGGTGGGGAAAATCTCTGCGCAAAGAATGTTCGGAATAGGCCCAAACCCCATGACGAAAAAGCAGAAATAGACTATGACGCTGATTGTTGAGAGCGCGGCATGCACCATGGTTCCGACATTCAGAATGTTGACCAGAACCAAGATAGCCAGTACTACTATCAAGACAGGGATTGTCGCAAGGAGAAGAAACCTGAATGAGAACAATCGGAAGAATGATCACTCTTTTTATTACATTCAACAATAACACATTCAATCACAAGTAAGCAATAGCATGCAAAATGTGAAGTCTTACCTTCTTCCTGACATATCCATCAGCCTCATGGCAATACAATGCTGGGAAGCATAAGCAAGGTTGTCAAGCCACTGATAAGAATAGACGCAGAGGAAGAGCTTAGTCCAATGTTTGATAGAAGAATCCCAACACCTGCTTGCTCAAGGATCTGAGGGGTGTAGTACAAAACTCCATGATACCAGCAAACTGAAGAAAACGACAAAGTTGATAATCAGCACATTAGCATTTGGTATGCACTATTGAGGTGAAAACATACTAAAATGAAACATACAAGAAAAAAAAGGAAGCGCAGGGACAGGTGAAATACTGATTTATGTCACGATTTGAAATGTTGTACTGATCATTTATTCTAGGAAGGCTAGAACCATATTCAGCAAATATATTCATGAATGCCCTACAAGCGAAGGTAACAAAAGAAGGCCAGCATATCGTTACGATGCTGCAAACAAAATACCCATTAATCAACTTTGTGACCTAAACAACATTCAGGTGTCCCACAGCCCACCCCCAGCGGTTCCTCTATTATCTTATTCAATAGAATGTATATTAAAGATGTCACGACTTGTGTGAAGGACTAAGATGTATTGGTAGCATTTGCAGTTTGATCAGCAGAATTATGTTATCCAGATATCATATCATCAAGTTTATTTCCTTCTTTGGAAACCTAGAGCAACATAATACTAGAGAGTTGCTTACCATGGGCAGCTAAACATTTTTTTTCCCTAAGGCCAAGAGTAGACTTTAACAAGAAGTCACAGGCAGCACACAAGTACACAACAACTAAGAATAGTTAATACTAGATCTAAACAAATGCTTTGGATGTTTCTGAAGTGCTAAATTAGGTATCAAGTGCACTTAGCAATATATATGTTGGTATTTATATGTGATACAAAGGCAAAAAGTAGTTTACCTGTTGCAGGATCTGTAATCCTATGCCAACAAACAGCGCATGCTTCACTCCAGGTTCAAATAGGTCTGCCCAACTTGAACCCTTAGCAGCTGCCTCAGATGGATGCATCATGGCAGGACCAGCAAGCTGCTGCTCCATCAGGTCCTTCGAGTATAGAGCAGGTTGGCTCACTAGAGCGGCTGCCTGGATGAACTCGCTACCAGGAGGAACATCACCTCCTGGCAGTGACAATATAGAGCCCCTCCGATCGCCTGGCACGCCCTCTTCATGCAAGTAAATACGTTGGAAGCCACCCTCCTTTTGCCCATCTGCACCTTCTCTCTCAGTCCACTTCCAAGCCAGCTGCCATCCCCCACCAATGCCCATGCTGCTTACTGCCTCCCCTCCCTGCATACTACTACTTCTTCCTACAGCACCTATTATGCTGCCATGAGGTGCAGCAATCTCCTTTCCTTCCACACTTGTTGCTTGACGAGAAATAAGCGGGCTTTGGAGCTATCCTCAATGTCATCCCACCATGATCTGATGCATAGTCTTCGTCATCCTTATGACTCTCAGCATCCCAGTCGGCTTTAGCCTGCTGCTGTTCCGCCACGCTAAACATGCTGCCGAAGTTAGGAAACAATGTGCTCCGCATGCTCCCCATAATCTCAGGCATCTTCTCATGGACACTTCCAAAAAGAGTGACAACAGGGTCCACAAGAGACTTACCCTGACAACCATACTCCCATGACGAGACATGAGGCCCAACGCACTTCCAAGTGCACTTTGGCCACCCCTAACAGGACGGGCAACCCAAGATAGGCCTTCTTCAGGTCCGTACAGTTTGATCTTCTCTGGATCTGGAGCCAGCCCTTCATCAGCAAGCTCGTCATCAGGGCCAATTATGTATTCCTCAATGTGTGTGTCTTTCCCAACACCAATCCTTCAACAAGAAGGGCCATTTCTCCTGTACAATTAATCCAATATGAGAATAACAAGTGATATTACAGTTACATTAACTACTATCTAAGAAAGACATACAACCTGAGACATCTTCCCTTCCCCGCAGTCTTTGCAAAACTCGCTTGGCCTCGGCCATTCTTCCTTTGCTCACAAGCCATCTCGGCGATTCAGGCAAGTAGAGAACAGTTAATGCAATGTACATAAGTGATGGGATCGATAGAACCCCAAGCATGATTCTCCAATCAGGCTGTGGCATGAGGGACATCACAAACACCATGCAATAAGAAGGAACATCCCTCCCGACCCACTGAACTGTGGCAGTGTGTTCAGCAGTCCTCTGATGTCTGTCGGGGCAGTCTCCGAGATGTACAAAGGGACAAGAGTGACTGCCAAACCGATACCAAACCCATCGATGAGCCTCGCCAAGAGCAACACATACACGCTTGGCGCCCAGAGCATCACCAGCCCACTGACGAAGTAGAGGAGAGCCGACGCGATCAGCAGGGGCCGCCTACCAACAGCATCAGCCACTGCCCCGGAGAACGTTGTGATGATCGTCGCCCCAATGAGCGACATGGCCACGATGAGGCCCTCGATCAGGGGCTGGCTCTCCAAGTTGAATTCCTTCTTTATGTACAGGACAGCACCTGGAGAGATCACCCCAGCAAGTCAACATGGTGAGCATGAAGTCAAACTATCGGTATCAATTAGAAATTCTGAAACATACTAACAACAACATATAACAAGGTTCAGATACGCAGATCATGTACGGGATCCATATATTCAAATCCCATTCCGAAAAGACTCGAAATTCTTGTGAGAATTTCCGTTGCTTGATCAGTTCAGCATAAAAAACAAGAAGGAATCTTTTTTTACTACAAGCAACTCCACGAAATTCGTCATGATCTGACTCGACAAGATTCCCAATAATTGCTACCTAACACGGGCCCCTAGCGCAGCATAAAGACATGGCATGCAGCGGCGTAACTTTTCTTAGAGCATGAAATTACCTGCAATGGTCGCATTATCCCACCCCTGCAGCAAGTTGCCGATGGAGGCCGCTATGGCGACCAGCACGGCGCCCGACATGGCCGGCCGAATCTACCACTGCACAGCACAATCACCATCACCAACAAGCAAACAAACAAACTCATCAGCACGCCAAATCTCGCAACTCACCAACAACACCACAGAACAAACCAGATGCAAGAGAAGAAGGAGCTTCCTCAAACTCCACACAGCAAAAGAGCCTCGCTCGCTTACCCGAGATTCAGGATCTCCGATCGGGCACGGGACCTCGCGAGGGAGAGGCGGGGAATCTGGGGAGCTGGCGTGACGGACGGGGTGGGTATATAAGGGAGGGGAATCGCTGCCAAATTCGGAAGCTTTTTCTTCTCGCGGCGCGAGCGCAGGGGTGTCGATTTCAGCTGCAGGGTGCAGCGAGGGGGAGGGAGGGAGATGAGGAGGGAGTGTGAGTGTGGGGTGGGACTCTCTAGACTATCATCTGGTGGTGTGTGAGGCAGGTTCCAATTTTTCATGATATATGCCCCCCTTCGTGCGCCGCCCGTGAGCACCCATGAGGCTGGCATGTGGGGCCGAGGATGGTGGGGACAACGGGTCAGTGGCTGCGATTGGGGATTTTATGCCTGACAAAAGGATTTTGGGCACCGCTTGACAGGTGGGCACCGGCTTGAGGGAGAAGCAGATCCGCATGTGAGAATTATTGTATGGGGGCAGGCAACCCCGGATCCAACCTTCCTACCTCGTGTAGGACAACTATCCATTGTGTACTTGCTATAATTTAGAAGGGGTTTTGATGTGTTATCATGTTCACTCAAACAATTTAAAAGCATATACTGAATTTTAAGGGTAGTGCTAGCTTGCTACAGGATGTATACCAGGATTCAGATCTCAGGTTCTATGTTTCATCTGTGTCTCAATTTCTAGAATGGAGGGTTCAAGTGGTTTTACAACCAGTTTTGTTGTTTTTAAGATTCAAAATCAAGTTTGTGAAAGTTCTTTTTCTTTTTAGGTTCAGAGCTTGAGAAGAGATTTGCAAATAGAGCTTTAGCGAAGTTACAACAGGGGCAGGGGAAAAGAAATAAAACCTGACTGATTTCGGTACAACACATCTGGTTGGTACGTAGCGGCGGAGAATGTGTAGATTTGACTTGATGGCCTCGCTCCATACATCCTCCTTACGTAACTGTTTGTGCTTTTGACAATCTACACCACTACATCTAACTTGGGCTAGACGGACGACGGCATGACGATTTGACCTTATTGGCCACGCCCTCCTAGATGGTGGGGAGAGAAGAGAAAAGAGATTGGTGGCGACAGACTTTGAGGAGCGACAAGCACCAGCATCACCATAAGGAGAAGAGAGACATGTTAGATATAGAGAAGTCTAAACAAGAAAAATACAGGGAGCTCTTGAATAATGTGTGAAGATGGAATATATAGATATTCATGAACTCCATCAGATGAGTATCCAACTGTTAAATTGTAAAACTGTTTCCTCCTCTTTAGTATCTTTGTTTTTCCCATCTCCTCTTAGTGTCTCTGTTTTCACCATCTCCTCTCAAAGCTCGAACCTCTCATAATACTCGTAATACTCATGCACACTTTGTTGCATACTCATCTATGGTTGCTAGCATACGTACTACCCTTGTTGGCATTTACCTCTAAAGATGTAACATGTTACCCTGACCTATTAAATCTAGTAACGAGGAACATATGGACAGTTGATGGCACCCAAACAAGCCTAAGGGCATATCATGAGATTTAATTTTGGAAATAGCATTTGATCTAATTCTTACATGTAAAATAAATGAAGGAACACATGGACGAAACTGTTCCATTGACGCATAAAAAAAGGCTCCAATATTCGATCCAAGTATGTGTGTCTAATACTTCACAAATTTCCTTTTGCAGGTGGTTTCGTTGTACTTTTTTTTTAGATAAAGGAAGAAATTATATTACTTCCGGCCTCTGCAAAACAATGCACACAGTCACCACAAACATCCACAGATTTCAAATGTTTAAAGGAAAAAAAGCCAACAAAAAGGGAATAAACTAAACCGACACTGTCAAAAGATAAACATTGCACAACGCGATCGAAAACCTAGCAACTACGATGCAACTCCAACATCAATCCTGGGCTGCTGCCTCCAAGCACTAGACGAAAACAAGTGTAGCACCACTCGTCGCAGCTGGTCGCTCCCCACTTGGAACACTAGTCGTTAATCCTCCTGCTGCAAGGGCGCCCATGTGTGGAGAAGAGAGACACAAAGGAACACCACCTGATTAGGATGATAAAAAAACTTTTTATCAAAAATTAAATCATTACGGCATAGCCAAATAGCCGTACACAAAGCGAGAGGGCGCCAGAAAAAACTAGATCTCTACAGGGCGCTACAAAAGAATCACGCCAAGGTCCCATCATATCAGCTACAGAGGTGGGAGTAGCTATGTTAAAAGCTATGCAAACCACCCTCCAACAAAACTTGGCCACCTTACACTGAAAGAAAAGGTGTTGAATGGTCTCATTATGCGAACAAAAACAACAAGAAGAACTCCCTGTCTAATTTCGTTTGAGCAGGTTATCTTTTGTCAGCACCACCCCCTACGTAGATACCAAAGGAAAATTCTAGTCTTGAGAGGAACTTTCAGCTTCCAAAAATGTTTATGACGAAACTGTGCATTAGAAACTATCAGAAAATGATACAAGGACCTAACAGAGAACAACAACTCATTCGAATTGGGAACCATAGAATTCTATCTTGGCTAGCATTAATCATAACCACCTCCAACTCGCACATCAACTCCATCCACTCCGCTAATTTAGCCCCAATAATAGCTCTGCGAAAAGACAGATTTAAAGGGGTGGCCTGGAATACTGAAGCAACAGATACATTTTTATTTCGAGCCACATTAAAGAGCCTCAGATAGCGTTCACTCAAAGTAGAGCAACCAATCCAGAGATCAACCCAAAATCTAGTTTGAGAACCATTTCCAACACGGAGCGACAAAAAGGAAAGAAAAAACCTTTCACCGCCATTAGACCAGCCCAAAAATGAGAGTCCCCTGACTTGAACTCCACTTGGGCTAAAGTTTTCATCCTAAGATATTTCTGACGGAGTAGCCGCTGCCATAAGCCATCTTCATTTACAAGTTTGAAAAGCCATTTGCACAGAAGGGTTTTCGTCGTACTTACCCTAGTGGATCTAGATCTCACTCTACTTTACATATAGTTTGCACATTTTCTTTGCAATTAGATTGCCCGTATTCCGTAAGAGAAACGTATCGAACTACTACAATTCATCACTCTCATGTCACCTCTTCTTCAGAAGATTAGAATACTGATATTATGGCGGAGATGGGTACAACAGTTTCTGAAACGGACGGCTGCGGACCATGGTGCTCCAAAGATCGATGGCCCCATCGATAGACAATTTGAAGCAGTAGCTCAGAAGAATCACAAAGGAATGGGCCCGAACAATACGTCGGCAATGCTCATCAATACAATGACAGTTATGGTTCTATAATTGCCTGGTGCAAAATTTCCTATCTGACGCGGCACCAGGGATTTTACTTTGTTCCAAATGGTGCTGTTTGATTGCAGCAGCGAGGCAGTGGCCATCCACCTGTCACTCTCTCCTTTTTGCCGAGACATCTACTTGTTTCTCTTTGTGTTGATTTTCTAGACACGCCTGCCGTGGCATCGCCCCCGGTTTATTAGGCCACTGATTCAGCAGCTAGGAAGATGTCAAATGGATCCTTCTTGCAGACACTGGAGAGTGCAATTCTATGGGTGTGTTTTTTAGGGAAGTTTATGAGTGTTAGGTTCGCATAGTTTCGAAAGTTTATTCAAGAGATATCACACGTCAAACAAGACCTATCATAGGTGTGAGATTAGTATTCTACTAACTGACTTAAACATCTTTTCTTTTGGATCTAATAGCTAGAAACTGACGGGCTAAACCAGATTTAGAAATTTGAGACACATTGCATCACATTTAGCAACGAAAACCCCGCCTTGCATTAGATCCGAACAACTTGATCCGATATTGACAAGATGGGCTCACTTGTCAGATGGCATGGCGCTGGACTATCATCTTTTTTTGTGGCGATGACAATTAGGCGAAACATGTCTGAAGGGGTCTAACGATTAAATCTAGTGCGATTTTCACTGCTAAATATGGTACTCCTTTCAGTTCACAAAAACTGACGTTTTGGACATATATACGGTCTTCTAAATATATCTTTGACCACTAATATCTATTAAGATATCTTTATAAAACTTAATAAAATTTAGATGTTATGAAAGTACTTTTCAAGACAAATATATATATATATATTATTTAGAGGTATCCAATATAAATATTCAAAGAGATATAAATAGTCAGATTTAAAACTTTGACTAGACCCATGTCCAAAACGCCCATTATTTACAAATGGAGGGAGTATAAATTAAGTGTCTTGGATTTTTTTTGTCTGGTTCAACGCTAGTTTGCAGAAAAAAGAGAAGGCGCAAAGACTGTTTTCATGCTCCGGCTGAAGGGAAAAAGTGACGCGAATTCAGAATTAGAATGTAGTCCAGTGGCAATTGAGTAATATTAATCTATAATCCTATTCCCAGTGACAGAGAAGTGAGGAAAACTTTGAATAGACAATAGTACGTGACAAGAAACCTAGCTACAGAAATTGTGCAGATCATCATGCTAGTACTATCATTAGCACTAGAATCTTGATGCTTTACGATCCTCACAATTTAGAGCAAACGTTATCTAGCTACAGCATGACCCCACATCTTGATGCTTTACGATCCTCACAATTTAGAGCAAACGTTATCTAGCTACAGCATGACCCACATTGCATCATTACCTGGTGTTGCTTTCGCAAGAACATTAACATCAGCCTTTTATTATTGAGGCTTCCATGATCATAGTCCAGGGCCAAAGACTACCAAGTCACTTATAACTTAACCGACCGAAGGAATAACACGTCCACCTCAGTATGTACCTCAGCGTGCGCCAAAAGCTTAACAAGCTCGCCGCGGAGAAGCAATCAATCTCAGGCTCTGTCTATTTGGGTTGTGCTTTTAGAGGATTCGAAGTGGAATATTTATAGTCCTCTAGAAGTGCAAGGGCCAAATAAACAGTAAAAAAATTAAGTAGATATTTTACAAATATTTATCAAATTTGCATTAGAACGGAGAATCACCAAAAGAGGTGCTTCCCACAGCCCCCTCTCGCACCATAATTCTACCTCCAACTTCGTGTTATTTATGTGTTAATCCATTTCGCACTTCTGACCATAATACCTTAGGAAAATAACATACTCGGGTAATAAAATACACCTTCATCCATAAATAGATCCTCCGTGTCTTTTGGTCATTCATTTGCACTAAATAATGTAAAAAACAACTAATTCACGCTAAAACACGTCATGAACGTCCCGTAGAAGTACAATACAATAGAAAATAAGGAAAAATAGACTGGAAGTTCCAACAAAAAAAACATTCAACCATTAATCCGGTAGACCATTTTATTATTAGTGGACCATAAGCGATAAATCTTCATAATTATATCTAAACAAATCATAGCTGATAGATCTTCATAACTATACCTAAACAAATACAAACGATATATCTTCATAATTATACCTAAACAAATCACAACCGATAAATCGTATACCTAAAACAGATCACATCTGATAAATAATCATAACTGCACCTAAATAGACGGTTCAATACAACGACTAGCGGGCCGACTCGTGATCTAAACTTTTATTTCTCGTACTGATCTAATATCACGTGTATATATAAAAGAATATAGATAATTAAAAACTTTCTCATATAATTGCACGGGAAACCGTGGTAATTATACTAAAATTAAAAAAAAGAAGGTTTTTCATGCTTAATCAACTCTTAAACATCTTCAGAACAGAAGTATTTCAGATATCGGCCGTCTAAAAATGCCCTTGTTAAACAAATCTGTTACTATCCACCGGTTGATCAACTAGACTCCGACTGCTTCCCAGTAGCTCGAGTCCAGACAAATAGGGCCTCATCCGTCCGATCATATCCGGCGTGGCCTGGACGGGTGGCCCACGCTGCTCGCGCACGCAATGCTGACGCCCGCCGCAAAACAGCCTGCACGAGATCCAACACCGAAAATGCATTATCGGCCCCCCCGGACGCGTCAACGGCAGAAACGGCCCCCCGCGCGAAATCAAAGGCAAAAAAAGCCTCACGCCGCACCCCCAGGCCGCGTGCCGCTCCCCCAGGCCGCGGGAGGAGGCTGCCGCAGCCCCCACCGGCGGGAGGAGGGGTGCCGCTCCCCCAGGCCGCGGGAGGAGGCGTGCCGCTCCCCCAGGCCGCGGGAGGAGCCGGCCGCAGCCCCCAGCCGCGGGAGGAGGGGCTGCCGCACCCCGGGCCTGCGGGAGGAGGCGGCCGCACCCCCCCACCCGCGGAGAGGGCGTTTCGGTGTGCAGCGAGAATGCCAGGAGCCACGGCGTTTGGCTTACGAGGGGAAACGCTCAACGAATTGGCAGAACAGAAACGTGTTTATGGCAAAGTATTCAAACGCCATGGAAGCTGGCGTTTGCTACGTTAAAAGAAACGCCAGCTTAGCTGGGGTTCGCCCTCGCAGACTTCACAATTCTTTAGTTTTTTCTCCTGCTGCCATTTCCTGTATAATCCTCCCGTAATTTTCTCTCCATATTACTGCACCTTCTCATTTTCCTATATAAACCGAGACGCAGCTCAGGAGAGAAGAACACCTTCTTATGTCGAGAAGTTTTGCTTCAAAGCCGCCGCTCTAGGGCTCTTCGTAAGTGATAGCGAAGATGACTTCATGTAGTTTACGATTTGTTCCGTCATATTGTAGCCCCTGTTTACTGATTTCTATGTATCGAACTCTAGAATTGCATCGAAGAAACTTCTTAAATATTGTTCGCAAACTGGATCGTTACAAAATAACAAAGTAGTACTGTACAACCATCCGGAATAAATAAACAAATAGAGCGATCAACGGCCTCTTCCCCTCTTGTGTCTAGGTGGCATGTGATCTGAAGGGAAAGTAAATTGTTCACGCCGCATCGGGTTTGTCCGGAGGTCGTACTGCGGAGTCTCTTGAGTCTCTTGAGTAGGTTCTGGCTGAGTATAAATTTGGCTATGCTCAATCTGACTTTGTGCAAATAAATTGTCTACCCAATTGTGGCCCGGGCCGTGGGACGAACCAGCGTCATAACCTCCCCCTGGAACAAGGGACTGGTACTGAAGTGTAGATTGCATCCATGGGGTCTCGACAGCAAAAGTGGCATCATCCTGTGACGAATCATTCATATCCATTGTCTGAAAAATTATGGAAGTATTATTGCAAACTGAATTTTAGATAGAACGGCAACACTTAAGTATCAAAAATTTAAGATAACATACTCCGTGAGACCCTTGGGGCTGTTCGTCGGACGAATCCATAGTGAACTAAATTCGAAATTGATAATTGCTTAGTAATTATTTTTCATAACTCATCATTCATTTAATTTTGGTATGCAATAAATTAAGTGCACCTGAAGTCCTCGAGGACCTCGTGTGGACGACATTGGCTGTAGCGATGTGGCCTCACGTTCCTCGAACTACAAATGTTAGAAATAAGGTATATGCAAACTCATACAGAAGATATATGGAAAACTTGACGTCATTTACAAAAGACATACCTTTCGAGGTGCACCACCCTCCGATGTCTGGCCCTCTGATGTCTGGCCCTCTGATGTCTGGCCTTGCTCGTGCGCCGAGTCGTACTATGTCAAACAAGTGAGCATTGCGTACTACAAAAATATACGTACAAAAATGGAGTGAGTGAGCTTCCGGTCATGTAGCGTACCTGCAGTCGTTTACCAGCTCGCGTAGATGACCTCCTCAAAAGTACGGTGTCTCCACGCACCTCGGACTGTTAAATGTAAGAAGTACGATTCAATTAATATCACATAGAGTATATGCGAAAAGGTAACCTCTAACATTTGAAATGGCATACGTCTCGACGTCCAGAAGCGGCACGTGTATCTACTGCCTCACTTGGTCGTGCAGACCTCAGCTCTGGCATGTTTGAATCGTGCGGTAGTATGTCGTCTGTCCGACCGCAGCTCAAAGTCTTGAGAATCCCTTTGGCATCCTCATACATATCCTTAATCTTCTGCAAAAGGGGATGGTCGCGATAACGGCTAGAGCGAAGTTCGGATGCGGCAGTATTGTGGATCCGCATGGCTCGATCAAACTGCATATGGAAGGTTATTTTTTGTCCTCGAGATGTCCATTTTTTTTAATCAAATACATGCCAATATTTGTAAATATTACCATGTCGTCACGGCGTGAAGCTCGGTACCGATCCGTCCCCAACCGTAGCTGATCAGCATGTGTGATGGTTGCTCGTCTCTCGGGTGGAGGACACGTGAGCCTAGTTCGGGTCCTTGGCACATACCACCGCAGGTAGTCATCGTACGTGCTCTCGTCGTATTGCCTACGTATAACATAACAGTGTAACTGACATGGAAGACAAAACATATGTTAGCTGAGTGTCACAAATTATTTACCTTAGTTCAGGGATGACCTCTTGTGCAGCCAAGTTGTCCCACATTTCCTTCCACCGGTGTTGTGTCATTGTCCAATCATCGTCCTTCCTGCCTTTCTTACCTTGCCTGCATTTGAAATATGAAAAGTACCGGTTAGTATAATAAATTTGCAAGCACAAGCAGAATTGTTGTGAAGTTCGAAACGTACTCATGGATTTTTTTGGAGAGTTCTCTGGTAGCTGCTGGAGGCACTTCCTGGAATAGACCAAACTGCCTCATGACGCGTTGTGGTGCATATGGCTCTACCATGTTTGAGAACACCAGGTGACAGGTGGTCAGCCAATAATGCACGTCCCTTCTGCACTGGATGGACAAACCATGAGGTGCTACAGTGAAGACATGGTTATTTGTCCATGGGAACCATATCACCCCATGGTGGTCCATCATCTCGAACTCCTGATGGTACGCTGGATAGCAACGTGCCGACACGTCCCGAGCCCAGGCAAGAGTCGCACCTGTCCACCGAGTGCCCATGGTGGGCCCATCAATGGCGCTCTGCCCTATGGGATACGGGTGGATCGCTTCAAACATCTGGGGCCGTCCAACGGGGAAGTGCTCCCAAGACCACAACTGGAGTAAAGTATGGCATACGCACAGTACCGGCTCTTTGCCCCTCTTGCGGGACGTAGCATCACACAACCCCCTGTACGTGGCACAGAGTACTGCAGATCCCCAGCTGTATTGAGGAGCGTCCCCTAGGGGGGCATCAGCTAAAGCCTCTGCAAGGTGGATGTAGCTTGGATATACTATATGACCGTTGGAGTTGGGGAACATGAACCAACCAAAGAGATATAGCAGATATGCAACCAAATATGTCCTGACAAGCTCCTCGTCTGCATCCACGGGGCATGTGTGAAACCTCCTAAGCCAACTCTTTGGGACACCTCGCGGAAGGTCTCCTTTCTCCGTTCGTGGAATCTCCTCACCAAATCTGGCAGCCAAGTGCTCCATCCAGTCAACTCTACGTGGAGGTGGGACAATTGCCTCTCCGCTAACAGGCAACCCAGTGATCATAGAAACGTCCTGGAGAGTCAACGTCATCTCTCCCCAACGAAAGTGAAAAGTGTGAGTCTCCGGTCTCCACCTGTCCACAAGAGCACTCAGCAGAGACGCGTCCAAAGTGAAAGAGTGGCCGGTCGAGAGCATCCTGGCGAATGGCAGAAGCCCAGTATCTCGAAGGAGTGGAACGAACCGCTCGTCAAGGGGCCAGTGTGACCTCGGAACCCTTAGCACGAACGTTGGTGGAATGTCGACATCAGTTCCCAGCCAAGAGTGGCACCGATGGTGATCATCGTAGTAGTGTTCCAGTAGTTCTGGTAGTGCAGCCATGTGCTGCAAAAAGAAGTGTACTGCCAATTAGCGAACATTAAAACATTAAAACATTAAATAAAAGAAGGCATTACGTATGTACAAACAGAACCTCATAACTGCTAACATTAAAACATTAAATAAAAGAAGGCATTACGTATGTACAAACAGAACCTCATAACTGCTAACATTAAAACATTAAATAAAAGAAGGCATTACGTACGTACAAACAGAACCTCATAACTGCTAACATTACATGAAAATAGGTACTTGAGACATTACATGAGAGTACGTACATGGAACATTACATGAGAATATTGCTGAAAACAGCCGTGGAGAACTAGTTACGGGACGAAGCGCTTGGTTTGTTGGGGCAATCCTTCTTCCTGTGTCTAGCACTCCTACATATCGTACATGTGCGGGGTTCTCCGATTTGGCTATCGTCCATGTCATTCCTGAACCGCCGAGTATGCCGGCGACCCTTCTTTTGCTGCTTCAGTGATGCATTCGGCACCCACTCAACTTGGCCAGCCCAGACATCCTTGTAACTCATATGAAGGCCGTAGGAGTAGAACTCGCTGCTCCATGTCGCAAGTAGATGGTGAATGTTGAAGTATGGCGAGACGTATTGTTGCGAACCCTGTTTCAGGTGTGCACACGCCGTATACACATGCGAGCAAGGGTAGTGCAGAAGCTTCGGCTTGTTACATGTGCATGCGCACACGGTAGCGTCAAGCTTGACCTCGTGCTTCCTGTCACCTCTAGCGTGGCTGTTCACATGCTTCCTGCGCAGACGGATCTCATATTTCCTCCGCAAGCCATCAACAACTCGAATGTCATGCTTCTGAGATTTTTTAATTTTCATATCCATATATCTCTGCATGACCTCGGACCATTCCTTGCCTTTCTCCATGTTATCTTTCGCAGCCCTGGATCTATTATCAAAGTATGCAACAGTCCGGGACCATGATTCATCAACGATGGCAGTGATAGGGAGACAGCGAACACCTTTTAGCACGCCGTTGTAACCTTCTGACATGTTGGTTGTCATTATTCCGTACCTTCGACCCTCCGTGTCATGAACCAACGCCCACTTCTCCATCTCGGGAGCGTACTTGCTGACCCACTCCGAGAGAGTCCGGACTCTTCTACTGGGCCCAGCACGGGGATGCAATGGTTGTTCACCTTCAACCGGAGCTTCCCCACTGTAATGGGCCGTTGCACTCTCCAGTACGCTCCAGATCTCCAGAAACTTCCGCAGCTGGTTTTGCATGCACATCTTCTTGAAATTTTTCATAAGTTCCTTGTTTCGGAACTTTCCGAAGAAATTGGCCGCTAGATGCCGCATGCACCACCTGGATTCAAGATCGCTCCACCTGTACTGCTCAACAATAGTATTTCTGATTGTGTTGATTGCATAGAGCAGCCCAGCATTGCGATCAGTAATGAGGCATACGTGAGGAATATCTCTGACAACTGACAGCTTTAGATTTATGAGGAACCACAGCCAGCTATCTGAGTTCTCGCTCTCAACGATTGCATATGCAACGGGAAGCACTTGATCATTCGCATCAGCTGCCATCGCTATTATTAATGTCCCCCTGTACTTTCCCGTGAGGAAGGTACCATCAATTGACAGCACGGGACGACAGTACTTGAATGCCTCGATGGTTTGACTGAAGGCCCAGAATACACGATCAAGTATGAACCGACCAGGTACTCCATCAGGATGTGGCCTGTCAGACTTGTTTATGTACGTGCCAGGGTTTGCTTCAGCTATCTGATGCAGCAATCGGGGGACATAATTATACCCCTCCTCAAATGTCCCGAACATCCTCTCGATCACCTTCTGTTTGGCACGTCTGACCATGTCGTAGCCGACCGGAAAACCAACTTCGTCGGCCACTGTTGCCATCAAAGCTTTTGGTCCCACCGAGATATCTTGCGACACTACGTGGTGCACTTTTTCAGCCACATAAGCAGCACTCACGTTACGGTGCCTTGTTAATGGCTCAGATAGCTCGCATGTGTGGTCTATCAAGACTGTTATCTCAAAATCCGTTGAAAGGCCCACGTGCTGGGTCGCACGGATTCTTGCTGGACAATTAGGTCGTGTGCATACAACCTTCAGACATTGAGGATCTGATCTTTTGGATTTGTATTCACGACTTATGGAGACAGCATACTTTGTAATGGCGGTCTTCACGGCCTGCTTGGTTGGAAAACGTTGGCCAACCATGAGAGTGCTCTCATCAAATCCCCAGCGTGAATTGACGTCACGGGAGATCACTAGGTTCTGTATTGTCAATTCATCCATTTCTTCCACAGTAGCTATTTGAGCACCGCCTTCACCATCACCTCCATCCTCCTCGCTACCTTCAGATTCTTGCTCGCCATCTTCATCTGAATCCAACTCGTTTGCCATGGTAGGCAAGACTTCGAATAAGTCTACACGAGCGGACCAGAATGGACCTGCGTCTTCGTTACTGACTAACTGTCCTTCTTCTTCATGTCTGGGGTTGTCCTCCGTCGCCGCCAGCACTATTTCATGACCTCTTTCTGTAGTACCAGGTTGTAGCTCAAGTGCTGCACTACATCCTTCATCACGATCAACAAATTGAACGTATACCATTGGCCGACCGTACATCGCGGCTCCAGGAGTGCTGACAAGTCTCATGTACCCAGCCCATGACACAGTGCCGGTGACCTTGTGTAGTTCCCACAAGGGGTTCGATGACCCGTCACCGTGACTTCTACATGTCACTGCCTCAATGACAAGCTTCTTACGCGCTGTCTCCCGGTCAAACTCTCGCCGTATGCACCTCCTTAGTTCGGACATACTAATCTCCACCAAACCTTCTATTCGTGCAACTTTGAACTGACATTGCGACAGATCGAGCCCATAAGGCCCGTCCCGAATTACGTTGCCACCGTAAAAGACTAACAATTCATTCATTGTACCTACGTACGCATAAAACATAGATTACAAACATTATTACAATTTTTAGTATAATAAATGTAATACTAATACAATTCCGTACGACAAATAATAATAATAATACATCTAAAAAAATTATCGTTACTACAGTATTGCAGCAGTATCATCTGCAGTACTGCTACAGTGACACGTACAGTGAAGCTACATTGCCATCTACGTGACATCTACAGTGATGCTACAGTATCATCTGCAGTACTGCTACATTGACATCTACAGTGATGCTACAGTGACATCTACGTGACATCTACAGTGATGCTACAGTGTCGTCTGCAGTACTGCTACATTGACATCTACAGTGATGCTACAGTGACATCGACGTGACATCTACAGTACTGCTACGTGACATCTACAGTGATGCTACAGTGCATCTACTAATTATTCCCTAATTAACTTTTTTTTCCAACACGAAACAAATGATGGCTGTTAATATAGATTACTTCAATTAACTAATTAATTATTATGTAATACAAACATTATTTTGTGCGGTCCACAAAATAAACTAACGTCATCATATGAATTCTACATATCAACATATTATCCGGTCTCTATATCACAAATAACAAGATTGCGTTCAAATTTATACCACTGTAAATACATACTAAACATTGTGTACATCGTGCCAATTAATATTTTCCCTCCCACAAAATAACCTAAAACATCACATTTAAGGTTGCATATATGTCATATAGCAAAGAAAGTAACATGCTAATTTTCGACTAACCAAACAACTAATCGGCAACTTGCATGCGAAATTTTCTTACCTCTACTTCTATATCTCGACTTGATTTATTTTTTCTTCAACTGCTGCAACCTGATTTCACACCCAAAATCTACAAAAATCCCTCCAAAGTTCTAACTCCTCTTCTTGTTCTTCTCTGCTGCTCACTTGAGAATGCAAGTTCTCATACAAGAATGCCACTGCGAAGATTCCTCAAAACTCTCTGATCTCTACATTTCGAATAACAATAAGATTGTGTTCAAAATTTATACCACCATAAGTACGTGCTAACCATTATTCTAATTAATATTATCGGTGCTAAAAAATAATCTAAAACATCACTTGAGTGCATGAGATATAACAATGAAAATAACGTGTAGCATACTAATTTCCGACTAACCTTGTTCTTCTCTGCTGCTTACTTACGAATGCCAGGAGGAAGAGAGTGTTAGGAGCAAGAGAAATGAGAAGAGAGGAGAGGCAGAGAATGAGAAGTGCTGGCAGAGAATGTTAGAGAGATGAGAGGGAGCTGGTTCTCGGGTTATAAAAAGAGAACTGACGCGAGGAAGCTCTCCAGCCTTGGATGCTTGCGGTGGATGAGAAACAGCAGAGCTTTGCGGTGGATTGGATGGAAAACAGCAGAGCGGGAAAAGGCACCGACAGCGCGGGCACGAACTCCAACGCGGAAGCAGCGCAACACACGGGCACGAACTCCAACGCGGAAGCGCAGCGTTTCTCTCCGCGGGGGGTGCGGCCGCCTCCTCCCGCAGGCCCGGGGTGCGGCAGCCCCTCCTCCCGCGGCTGGGGGCTGCGGCCGCCTCCTCCCGCGGCCTGGGGGAGCGGCACGCCTCCTCCCGCGGCCTGGGGGAGCGGCACCCCTCCTCCCGCGGCTGGGGGCTGCGGCAGCCTCCTCCCGCGGCCTGGGGGAGCGGCACGCGGCCTGGGGGTGCGGCGAGAGGGTTTTTTTGCCTTTGATTTCGCGCGGGGGCCGTTTCTGCCGTTGACGCGTCCGGGGGGGCCGATAATGCATTTTCTCCGTGGTGGGAGCTCTTGTGTCGGCACCGTTCTCTGACATGTGAGTTGGCACTTGATTTCGGGAGAGGCTCAGAGGCATGGGCGTGTACAGGTGTCAGCACGAGGCCTCCGGTCTCTCCGATGACTCACCGGCCGGCCGCGGCGGCGGCTGCACGCGACCTGAGAGGAGTGTCTGGACGAGGCGCCCATGCATGCTTGCTTAGCTCGATCGGGCGCTGCCCCTGCGTGTGCTGGTGCTGCGGCCTTCAATGCCGCTGCGGCGGTGCGCCACAGGTGATGCTGGTGCAGAATTGTCTCGACCCCGGAGCATGGAGACGCCTGATCCATCCTGTTCCTTACCTGATTTCGCCACGTCTAGATCGAGCACTTATCGCTTTCTGCTTTCGTTCGTAGCGTGGTGTGTACTTGTTACCAAGAATTTCTTGTGCCCTTTTTTGCCAGGAGAAATCGTCGTGTGCTCTGTACAGTAGTGTAGTTTACGGTGGAAATTTTTCGGAAGCGTGGAGTGTCGGGCAGAAGCACACATCGATCGGCTTGGCTGATCAGCGGGAAAACTTGATTTTGTTCGAAGCTTTTGTTAACCAGTGAGTAATGGCCATGATGGTACCATATGCTCTGCGATCAAGGGTTGTCTTAAGCGCTTAATGAGACTTTTTTTGTAATCTTTAGTTAGTTAAGACTTCTGAATGCATGCCTGGTAGGACCTGCGATGCAGCCTGCGCGACCTATGCGGCTATGCCTGGTTTGTGTTCCTGCATGCAGTTTTGGTTCCGTTTCAATGCGTGGTAGGGGGCAAGGGAACGAAATACTGTACTGAAGTATCTTCACATGCATCAACTTGATTACAACAGAGAAATCTCTTGGAGGACGATTCCGATAGGCGATAACATTATTTGTGTGTGGTTAGACGGAAGGTCACTTTCCGGGTGCGGTACATATGATCGAGCCACCGTAGTTTTGTTGGGTTCGATCTCCTAGTGAGCCATACGGAAGCGACGTTCAAGTGAATCAGGACGAACAAATCTTTGTTCCGGAATAGTTTCCGACTACTGCTATAACTGTACAAACAGTGACGTTACCCGGAACAACCGATCTGAACTATTCCGACTACTGCTATAACTGTACAAACAGTGACGTTACCCGGAACAACCGATCTGAAATATTATCCGCACTAGTTTTGTTCTGATTAAGAATATCATTAATAAAGATATAATCAACTTTAGTAACATCACTAGTCTATATCCGGCGATATCTGCCTCGGTGCAGACGGATTTAGCGCCGGTGAGGTTGCCTCACCGCTGCCGTCTCCTCCTCTATCGTGCTATCTCGCTCGCTCTCCTCCCAACCCCCCTGCTCTCTCTCTCTCTCTCCCTCTCTCTCCCACTCTCATTGTCTCAGCGTGGTGATCCCCGTTCCCCGTATGGCCAGATTCGGGCACTGGCGAGGTGGACTTGTCCAGATCCAACGATGTATGTCCCCGATGCGGATGGATTTGGGGACGGTAAGGTTGCTAGCCGCCGCCACGTCCTCCTCCGCCGCGCTACCTCGCCGTTGCCGACGCAGCAGCGGAGGAAGGTAGGTACCATTTTAGGTTTTCATTTTATTTTCCTGGATTTTCATGGGGTAAGTGCCATTTTATGTATGAATGAAAAAATTTGGGAGCCTAATTTGCATTTTTCAAAAGTTGCTACCATAGAATTTTGAAGTTCACACAAGTTTTGTTGGAAGTTCATCCTGAATATGTGAAATTTCTCCCCAAGAATTTTAAACGTTTGTCCTCAAAATTTTGAAAGTTCATCTCAAAATTTTGACAGTTTTCCAAAAATAATTGAAAGTTCTGCTGAAAATACCGGAAAGTTCTTCCAAAAATAGTAGAAAATCTACCAAAAATAGATAAAAATTTCTTCCAATAATAGTTGAAAAAAATCTTTCAAAATAGTTTAAAGTTCTTCCATATCTCAAATATGTGTTTCTTTCTCAATTCCGGCGACAATAGCGCATCGATTCACTGACAACGGCGGGCGCCGCATATGGGATGGTTGGCTACCTGGATGAGCAGGAGAGGCAAATGTGGCTTCTGTGTGTTTGTGCGTTATGGGAGTGGGGATGGTTACTTTTCCGACAGATGGTTGAGTGGGAATGTCTGAAAATGACCGCTCAAGATGATCAATCGTGAATTAGCTATGTCGGACTTTAAAAGTCAAATTCAGAGTTGTCTCAGCCAAGTGTATATGCATATTCAATGCACATGTATATCTTTTATTTGAATGAACACGGTGGGAAATAATTACAGAGTAGGACCGAAAATGAAAAGCAAAGCAGGGGAGAAGTGGAGCAAGCCTCCCCTCCCTGAGCTCACATGCAGACTACTCCCAAAGGTTAGCTCCATTGCTCACCTACTGGTTTATGTCTTCGACAGCCAAGTAGACCACCTCGTGGTAGGTCATTCTAGTCACGTTGAAGATTCTTCTGTTTCTTTCCTTCCACACATTCCACAGGATGTAGATGATTTGGCCGCCTATTTTGCATTTGCTATCTCGGGTGAATTCCGCCAGGGATTTGTTTCACCAATCTTCTACCGAGGCGGAACCTTCCATGCTCACTGTTCTCCTCGAGGAGAGCCAACAATTCACCAACTTTCCCACCTGGATGCTAAAGGGACATTGGATACCCAAGTGTAGCGCCGTTTCCGGAGCTTGGAGACAAAGAGGGCGGACCTGATTGTGTGGCTAGTCCCTGACCGCTAGAACATCCGCCGTGGGAATGCGGTTGTGGAGGACCAACTAGGAGAAGAGATTGCATTTCGGTTCCGCTCGGCCTTCCAAATCTACCTTGTCTTGAACCTAGGGAAGGAACCCTGGAATTGGATAGCGTAAGCCGATCGAGCTGTATAGATGCCAGGCAATCTCCATCTGATCGAGTCTGCGATTTTAGGGTCAAGGTTGACCGTAAGGATAAGGTTCCATATGGTTATGAATTCGGTGAGGTGGGATGGCGAGCTCAGTTTGGGCACCAACACAATCCAGTTTATGTTTTCCAGCTCTTTTTTGGCTGTTCGATTTTTTCGAGTGGCAAATTTGAACATGCCCGTGCAAAGTTCAAGCAACGGCTTCCTCTCAATCCATGCGTCTGACCAGAATGAGGTCTTTTCCCCATATCGGTAGAGTCGCACGGCAACTGTGTGCCCACCCAAGGCCTAGCCAGATTGGTCCATTGGAGCCAATGCCATCGTAGTCTTAGGATGCGTTTGGATGGGGGAACGAAGTGGAATGGAACGGAACCGTTCCGGATTCTGCTGCGGTTCGGGCGTTTGGTTCGCGGGACGCTGCAAAATGGAATGGAACCATTCGGTTCCAGTGGAGGGAATATTCGGCTCAGATGCGGAATGGGGTGATAACGCAAAATCGATGGAACGAATCGGTTCCTCACCCGTCGTAACATCCTCTGATCTCCCCCAAAAAGAACTCCCGTGACTCATCTCCCCCAACACATCTCGCCTCCCCTCCTTCTCCCGTGAGCGGCGGCGACGCGCTCCAACGCAGCAGCGGCGGCGCGCTCCCACGCAGCAGCGGCGGCGGCCCGTTCCCAGGCAGAAGCTGCGGCGGCGCCTCTCAGGCAGCGGCGGCGGAGAGGAGATCTCGGGGAAGCACGCGGCGCGCTCCCTCGCAGCAGCGGCGGCGGCGCGTTCCGAGGCAGAAGCGGCGGCGCCTCTCAGGTAGCGGCGGGGAGAGGAGATCTCGGGGAAGCCGGTGGCGGCGCTCCTAGGCAAGCAGGCGGCGGCGGCACCGGAGAACAGGCGGCGGCGGCGCACTCCCAGGCAGCGGCGGCGGCGGCGGCAAGCAGGCAACGGCAAGTGGCAGCGGCGGCCGGCTCCCACGCGGCAGGTATGTCTCCCCTTCTTCCCCTTGATTGCTTCTAGGGTTTGCTTGCCCCATCTCCCCTTCTTCCCCTTGATTGGATGGGATTGGATTGGATATGATCCCCAACTCCTCCAAGGAGGAGCTCGGGCTCACGCGTGCTCAGGGAGAAGGACCCCCTCGTGCTGTTCAACGAGAAGCTGCAGGGCTACGCGTGCATGACCGAGATGGATCCCAGGCAGAGCATTCCTGATAGATGATGATCACAAAGAGCTGGATGCTGAAATTACAATGCATTTTGTGTTGTGTTTCTCGAAGACTGAACAATGCAAAGGAAGTGGCAAATCGACCTATTGTTCACAGCCATGAGGATCTTGCCAAAAAACTTCAGGTTGTCTTTGGGCTCCTTATTTCGTTTATTTTCAGCTTCTAAATCTTCTAGTCAGCCAGTATAGCTTGTAATATTCGTATAACGCACTACACCTAACTGGTTGGCACTTCCAAGAGAGGATTGTTTGGTTACTGGACCATCCAGTCTCGTTATTGAGGTAATCTCCTGTGTTGTTTTGTAACTGCACGCGTTGTATGTTCAAATTTATACTATATTGCCATTGTTACGCATTGAAATTCTGCTGAGATGCTGCTGAAATGCTTAGAAATTCTTTTGTGGAAACATACACAAGTCAATGGCATCTTCCTCCAGCCACAAGGGGCAAAATGTTCTCTTTAACATTGACTTAACGGTGAACGCAGTGTCAACTAACGGACATGTCAAATATGGAGTTATGAAAGTTTTTAAGTGGTATATCCGAAACAAGGTATTCTCATAAGACAGATCTGGAATAGGAGAATTTTTGAGTGGAAAATCAAGAATTCTTTTTTCTATTTTTCTACGTGCTACGGTTCATTGTCTCGCCTTGTAGATCTTCGTTTACACATGCATGTTGCATCTAAACGAGTTCGAATATTTTAATTAGAAAATATTTATTGCTCAAAATACAAATGAAATTCTGCTGAAAAATAGAAACGAAATACTGATTACATTTCCTTCCATCCCATTCTCTGAACCAAACACTGGAATGTAACCATTTGGTCCCATCCCATCCTCTCAACCAAACACTAGAATGTAACCATTTGGTCCCATCCCATCCTCTGAATCAAACACTGGAATGTAACCATTTGGTTCCATCCCATCCTCTCAACCAAACAATAGATGGAACCGTTCCAATCTTCGAACCAAACAGCAGAATAGAACCATTCCATTCCATCCCATTCTATGATTCCAGAACCGTTCCATTCCGTTCTTTTCATTCCCCCATCCAAACGCACCCTTAGAGCCCGGATGAAGCGCTTGAGGTCGGGGATCCCCAAGCCCACCAGAAATTTATGCTGACACGCTGTCTTCCAGTTAACGAGGGAATGCACCCCATTGGTCGTCTTGCCCTTGTCACCTTTCCAGATGAACCCCCTAGGAATTTTTTTTGATTTTGTTGTGCACCCATTTTAGGAGTTGAAGCGCGAAGAGGTGATAGGTCTCCGTTGTCAAGAGAACCGTTTTAGCTAATGTGACCCTTCTAGCCCTAGTTAGATTCTTACCCTTCCAACCAGGCAACCTTGAACCAATCTTATCGATGAGGGGCTAGAAGTCGATCTTCCGTAGCCTATGGTAGTGAAGGGGAAGGCCCAAGTACTTCCCGGGGAAGGTGGCCACTGAGGCTAGGAAGACGGTCAGTAGGTCCTAGAGGTTCGCCCTTTACATCTAATAAGGAAGATCTCGGTCTTCTGCAGGTTGGTTCTCAGCCCGCTAGCATGTCCGAAGGAGGAGATATTGTGATGCCGAGCAAGGAGTTCCTCCTTGTCTGGGTTCGCGAAGATGACAGCGTCATCCGCGTATAGTGAGATGCGAAATCTCTCGATATGCGCATTGATTGGCTTGAGAATGCCCCAGGAGGATAAAAAGCATGGGAGACAACGGGTCGCCTTGACGGAAGCCCCGTGCGTGATGAAAGGCCAGTCCTAGGGAGCTGTTGAGCAGGATTTGGGAGGTGGCAAACGTAAGGGAGAGGGGGACCCAGTCCTGTCGGAGTATTATTCCGACAATACTGAATATGGGACGGCGTGAGCACAGCGAATCCAGATGGGTGCACACGGGAGACAAGATTTAGACAGGTTCAGGCCCTCGCAGAGAGGTAATACCCTACGTCCTGTGTTTGGTGGCTGATATTGCTTGAATCCCGAGTGCCGCAAGCCCTCAAGAAGAGATCTCGAGGTTGCTAGGGCTATGTGTAAGAGAAGATATGAAAGATGATCAAGAAGATCGTGAGAGGATACCGATCGGAAGGTCCCTACCCAACCTTATATAGATGATCGGGGTAGGGTTACAAGAGGCCGGATCGGTTTACAGATTGGTTTCCTAATTAGTTACAACAGAATCCGGGTATGCCGGGCAGGCATTAGTCCATGTCTTGTACTCCACGTTGATGAGGCGCCCTCGTGTAGAAGTCGGACTCCGAGTGGTCGGCCCGGCCCACCCTATGGCCAGAGGGCTGGATTCGTCCTCCTTGACAATACCCGGGTGCCATGTCATCATCAGTAGCCCCCGAATCCTTCATGATCTAACTGCTGTCGGCCTCCTTTTCTGGACAAGCTTCCCGAGTGGCCTCCGTTTGGGCATGCTCTCTGACTGCTTGCAGGGAGATCATGAGGGACTAATAGTACTCCTGTGGAAAAGACAATAAAGAGCCAAGTAATATTCACCCGTAATAGAGGAATATCATGGCGGATGAGCGAGTAGCGGGTAAATTCTGGAGGTATCCGGTCTATCCTGTTGGACAGAGACCGGCTGATAGCTCAGCGGGGGACATACCATGTATCCCGACTGAATTTCCGAGTAGCACCTGGTTTTCCGAGTGGCTCGAGACCAGCTAGTGTCCCCTGAAGGAATGCCTCCGAAATTTGCGTCAGAACCAGAGAAACAAGCCATGGCGCATAGGTTCCCGAGTGACGAAGCCTTACACCGGGTCATTCCACTGAATCCGAAAATTCCGGATCCTGAAGCCTTCGAAACAACGTTCCCGGAAGGTCCAGGCGGAGAATCCGGTAGCTCCGAGTTGCTCGGCATCCGACTTGTGACCTGTGGAAGGCGCACCATTACTACCCTTCACTCAGGTGTATTTAAGTGATTGCGTTCCTGCTTGAGGCCAATACTTGAAACCCTTCAAAACTAATAACGCCCGATCCCCATCTGGTCGGTAACCGGCTAGTGGCTTGCAGGAAGCACGCTACAGTTGCTATTTGCGGGGGTATATTCCGAGCGGCTATTTAACCTCGGAAGGCCAACCGTCGGACCCCTCCTGTTCGAGGGTGCAAACCACGACGAAAACGATGTCGAGGGCGCTAACGGGCCGCGACGTGGGCCGTTATCATGCGTAATGGAAGCCGAAAAGGCGCTTCTTGGGCGCGGGAAGATCGTGCGTTCGTGGAAGTGGAAGAGTCGCGCCGCTCGAAAACGTTCCCGTTTATAAGACCGAGTGAACGGCGGGGTCCACTTACGCCTTCCAGTGCACGTCTCATTCCTTCTGTGCCGAAATCCCTTCGTCTTCCTCGAGCACTGTCGATTCGGGGAACCGCCGCCGCACACCAAAAAACCCTAAATCCACCCCGCTGCCACCGAATGCAAACCCCTGAGTGGGTGGCAGATTCAATCGATGTTGAGGAGGACGTCTTGGTGTGGAAGCTTTTAAGCGGGAAGACCTCTACCGCCGACCCGATGGCTCCATGGATGACGTCCACGGCGACCGAATCGCGGCTGGAGAACATGGTGCGGACCAGGGTGCTGCCACCGAAGGAGTTGGTTGAGTGGCGCGCCGCCGCCGGGGAGCCATTTCCCACCCCGAACACGGGTGAGGTAGTGGTCCTCGGTTCCTTCTTTGAGCGGGGCTTCTCCATGCCTGCTCACCCTTTCTTGCGGAGCCTCCTCTACTACTACGGCCTGGAGCTGCACAACCTCAACCCCAACAGCCTGCTCCACGTCGCGTGTTTTATCACCTTGTGCGAGTGCTTCCTTGGCATTGAGGCGCACTTCGCCCTGTGGAAACACCTATTCATGGTGAAGCCGCAGCCCAGCAAGGGCCAGCCGGCAGTGGTAGGCGGCACCGGGTTCCAACTGAGGTCGGGGGCGGTGAAATAGTACCTAAATTTGCCAATGCAGACCTCCAACAAGGGGTGGCACGCAAACTGGTTCTACTGCGCGAACCCCGCCCCGTCGCTTCCGGCGTTCACGGGTCAGCCTCCGGAGATCAAGCCGAGCTGATCCGAGCCACCACTGGACCGGGAGCAAGACAGGATCACGGTCCTCCTGTCGTAGCTCGCCGAGGCAATCCAGGCGGGCGTCACCAGAGTCATCGTCGTCGCCACCTTCATTCGGTGGTGGGTGCAACCTGCTAAGCTGAGGGCCCACCCGGTGTACATCATGTACACCGACGAGCATGACCCTACCCGGGAATCCTCCGAAGAGCTCCCGGAGGGTATGGTGCAGCGCCGGGTTGAATGGCTCATGGCTCAGGGGACCAGTCTGGATTTTTTCCGGACGTCCGCCGCCCTTCAGCAGAGCCAACCCTCCGAGTCAGGTAAGCGATTGAACTTCCGACTCTTCTCATTTGTGCGCCACTAAGTGTGACTCTGACTTTCTTTTCTTGCCTTCCGACTTAGCAGATTTTGTTCGGCTTTAGTTCTGACATTCCCCTTCCTGAGAAGGAGATCTAGAACCAGCCGCGATACACCGACGTTTCCGGCGGCGGGGCGCCACCGCAGGGGACGACCGGAGCATCCTCTTCCGGCGCCAGGTCTTCAAAGGGCGCCGGGTCTTCAAAAGGCGCTGAATCTTCAAAGGAGAAGGCACCGGCCACTGTGGTGCCCGGCCCCCCTCCGCCGAGCGCATCGGCTCCGGAGGAAGAGGAAGAAGATGACGACGTCCCGCTCCGCGTAATCAGAAGACGAAGGTCATCGACGAGCGCTACTCCAGGGGGACAAGGCGGCTCCGCTGCCGGTCCCAGCCCGGCGACACCTATTTCAGCGGGCACCGCTTCGTCGGGGCAGGGCGGTTCCTCCGCCCGTCCTGACCTGGTGGCTCCGTCTACCACGGGCGCTGTTCCGGCGGAGCAGGATGGCTCCTCCGCTGGCCCCGATCTGGTGACGCCGGCTGCCGCCCCGAGTGGAATTCCTCGGGCGGCCGAAGATGACACTCCCCCCGGCCGGAAGAGAACCGCCGACGCCGCCTTCGGGGATCAGGGCGGATCCGCGACGTTGCCGACTCCAACTGCTGCCACGTCCGAGCAGCAAGCCTCGGGGCTTAAAAAGCGCGTCCCCGTCCCTCGATCTGCCAAGTAAGTATTTCAGCGACTGCTTACTTATCTGTGCTCTTCGGGGCTGACGGATCCGGGTTTCTCTTGCAGAGCACAAAGGACGGGAGATATCCCGAAGGCTCCATCGAGTACCCCGGGATCCAGCCAAGGTGGGGCCCTGCCGGGGTCGGATGCCCGGCCCTCGTCGCCTCCACATGCGGCCACGTCTTCGCCTCCCCGACAGTCTTCTGAGCGGGCTGGTGCACAGCCTGCTTCGCCTGCCACTCCTCAGGTGGAGGAGCCCTCTGCAGGAACGTCGGCTCAGGGTGTGCCTGGGGACGCCGGCCCGAGATCGGAAGTGCCGGGAGGGGCAAGCCTAGGTTCAGCTGGAGCCGCCCCGCAAGACCGCAGAGGCAATCTCAAGTTGCCATCTACGGTCGAGGAGTTTAGCGCCACTCCGCCTCCCCGGCCGTCCTCCAAGCTGGCGCTCCGGCCCTCCTGGTCCGGAAATCGGACCCCGCGCGGTCGACCATGACCATCCGGGAGATCGACGACGTTCGGGAGGAGGAGGAGTGGAGCGACGCGACGAACGTCGCCACTCAACTCGGCGAGATGCTCTCGGCCCTGATGAAGACGGTGAAGGAGGGAGCCAACCTGCTGAATGGCAGGTTGCGTCCGTTGATGCAGGTGAGTCATCTTTGTTTTTGATGAGTGTGTCCGTAGGGAGTAGCCCCCCGGGCCTCTGCCCGACTAAGGTAGTCGGGCAGGGGGCCCTTATCTTTTCCGTAGTTTTTACTCTGGGTGCACGAACAGTGCACCCGGAAGGTGTAGCCCCCAAGCCTGCATTCGATTAGGATAGTCGGGCGGAGGGTCCTTTGCTTTTCTTGTAGAGTTGACTCCGGGTGCACGAACAGTGCACCCGAAGGGTGTAGCTCCCGAGCCTCCGCTGGGTCCGTGGGACCGAATGGAGGGTCTTGCTAATTTTCTCGGGTGGCTTGATTTCTGTGGCTTCTCCTTTTGCAGAAACTGAATCACCGGTCGTAAGACAAGACCGCCTTCCTTCAGGACCGGCTGCCGGTTCTCGACCGACTCGACCTTCGCAAGGCCGAGTGGAATAAATTGGCTGCGAGCCGCTAGGCGGCTGAGGACATGGCCCGCAAGCGCGGGGCCGAAATTACTGCTCTGCAGGCGGGCCTTTCCCAGGAGATCGCCCGGACCAAAGGTGAGGAGTCCGACTTGCATTGGTTGTTTTTCGCCTCTTGGCATGCTGATGTGTTGTCTTCTACAGCCACTGAAGATGAGGCTGCGAAGCTCAGGGCGGAGCTTGAGGGGATGAAGGCCTGTGTCTAGGAGCTCAACTCCATTGAGGATAGGGCCTCCAAGCTCCAGGAGATGCTCACAGCGGAAAAGGCCCGCGTGGAGCATCTAGAGAAAGAGGCTGCTGCCATGGATGGCAGCCTGAGGCGGGCTCTAGAGGCGGCCGAAGTGGCGAACAAGAGGGCTACTGACTCTCGGGAGGCTGCTGAGGCGGCAGATAAGAGGAAAGCAGACTCCGAGATCGGTAAGCCTTTTACTCGAGTTTCTCCGTAGGCCAGGGCCGGGTGGTCGTTTCGCTCATGTTCCTGCTCTGTCTTTGTAGCTTTTCAAGCTCGCCTTAAGAAGACCCGCGAGTTGGCCGAGTCGCTACAGGCGGCGGGTCGGACGGCTTGCGGCACCATCTGGGAAGAGGAACTGGCCCCAGGCTCCATAAAAACGGTCACGGAGCGCCTTCAGCAAGCACCCGACCAAGTGAAGAGGCTGGAGGTGGAAGCTTCGTGGTCGGGAGCCATCGTGGCCCTAGCGGTGGCGAGGTCCCACTACCCGCTGCTCAATATGCAGGCGATCAGGGAGGGGTATGCCGCTGACGTTCCGGACGAAGATATTCCGGAGATGATGAACATCGTCGAGTCCACGGCGAACTCCCTTATGGACTGGGCCGGCCTATAAAAAGATAGTTGTAGGTGAACTTCTTGAGGGAATCGAGTGTTTTTTTTGGATAATGAATGTTTGCATGTAAAGTACTCGGGGATTCCGAGTAATCTTTAACCATGCTTTTGATCAAGTTTTGCAGTTTTTCTTTGCAAGAAGATTCGTTCATGTGTATGTGAAGCTTTCGCTTTTGCTCTTGCCGACCCGTTGTAGCCTCCTTTGCAGAGATTTGCCGTGGGCTTTTGTCCCATGTAGCATAAGGTTGTGGTGTAAACCAGCGATCGGAGTCAAAGAGTTGGCGTCGGATTACACACAGTACTAGAATAGTTTGCGTACATGAGGAAACCCGAGTGCACCTGAGTGCACCCGGAGGGCATGATCCCGAGTGTCCACTATGCGTTAGCCGTTGGCATGCATAGTAGGTCACTCGGGGACTGCAAAATTTGTTTCATGCGAAGTGAAAGAGGAAAGTTTATTCATATATCCGAGCTGTCGGAATAAAAGTTTAAGCATAGAAGCGACGTAGCTGTTCGATGTTCCATGCTTTGGTGAAGATGTTGCCGTCACTGTCCTTCAGTTGGTAAGCTCCCGGGTGCAGCACCTCAGCGATCACGTACGGACCCTCCCAGGGTGGTGCGAGTTTGTGCTGGTCTTTGCTGGATTGGACTCGGCGCAAGACTAAGTCACCAACGTTGAATGAACGGCCGCGCACATGTCTACTGTGATAGCGCCGTAAACCCTGCTGGTACTTTGCCGATCAGAGGAATGCGACTTCACGTGCTTCTTCTAGCTGATCGAGGGCGTCCTGTCTTGCTTCCTCTGACTGGCCTCGTTGTAGGCGCGGATGCGCGGAGATCCGTATTCTAAGTCAGTCGGGAGAACTGCCTCGGCACCGTATACAATGAAGAAAGGCATGTAACCGGTGGATCGGTTTGGTGTAGTTCACAGGCTCCAAAGTACCGAGGGTAGCTCAGCCGCCCATTTTCCCGCGAACTTCTTCAGGCGCTGGAAGATCCGAGGTTTGATGCCTTGCATGAGCAGGCCATTGGACCGCTCAACCTGCCCGTTAGTGCGTGGGTGAGCCACGACGGCAAAGTTAAGGCCAATGTTGTGGTCATCGCAGAATCGGAGGAAGGCTTGACCAGTGAACTGAGTGCCATTGTCTGTGATAATGCAGTTGGGGATGCCGAAACAGAAAATAATGTCCCAGAAGAATTCGACAGCCTTTTCTGCAGTTATCGTGGCAACCGGCTTGGCTTCAATCCATTTGGTGAACTTGTCAACTACGACGAAAAGGTGTGTATAGCCCCCGGGAGCCTTCTTGAGAGGGCCCACCATGTCCAGACCCCAGACGGCGAAAGACCAGGTGATCGGAATAGGTTGGAGTGCCTGAGCCGGCAAGTGTGTCTGCCGGGCGAAGTATTGGCATCCTTCACAAGTGCGGACGATGTGGACGGCGTCCGAAACGGTAGTCGACCTGTAAAAACCTTATCTGAAGGCTTTATCGACGAGCGACTTGGACGCCGCATGGTGTCCACAGACTCCTGAGTGAATATCCCGTAGTAGTTGCTGTCCTTGGTCTTGGGGGATGCACCGCTGGAGGATTCCAGATGTGCTTTTCTTGTAGAGCTCGCCTTCAATCACGACGTATGATTTGGCGCGGCGGGTGAGGCGCCGCGCTTCTGTCGGGTCCGACAGGAGAGTTTCTCGAAGGAGGTAGTCGAGGAAAGGCGTAGTCCAGTCGGGAGCGACGACTAGGACCTCTGGTGAGGATTGCTGAGTGGCATCGAATTCCTGGACATGTGGTTCTTCGATCTCGGATGTTGTCTCTGCCTTGATGGAGGGGGTATGCAGCTCCTGGAGGAATACTCCAGTCGGGACGACATCCCGACTGGACCCCAGCTTGGCGAGTGCATCCGCGGCCTCGTTATCTCGGCGTAGGACAGGCGTAATCTCGAGGCCGTCGAACTTGGCTTTGAGCTTGCGCACCTCTTGGCAGTAGGCTTCCATGGAGGGGTCTCTGCATGATCAGTCCTTCATGACTTGCTGGACACCAGTTCGGAGTGTCCGCGGGCCAGGAGGCGGCGAATCCTGAGTGAAGCGGCAATGCGAAGTCCGTGAAGTAAAACTTCATATTCGGCGACATTGTGAGATGCCGGAAAGTGGATCTGCAACACATTCTTGAAGCGTTCTCCTTTCGGAGAGATAAGTATGATGCTAGCCCCCGCGCCCTGGAGCATCAGCGAGCCATCGAAGTAGAGCGTTCAGTGTTCGAGGTCGATGATAGAGGGTGGAGACTGGACTTCTGTCCACTCGGCCACAAAGTCAGCGAGAGCCTGGGACTTGATGGCCATGCGGGGGGCGTAAATTATGCTGATTGCCATGACTTCCATTGCCCATTTTGTGATCCTCCCCGTGGAGTCACGATTGTTGATGACGTCGGAAATCAGGAAGGAACTGACAACCGTGATCGGGTGCCCTTGGAAGTAGTGGACTAACTTCTGAGATGTGATGAACACCGCGTAGATGATCTTCTGTATCTGTGGGTATCGCGCCTTGGGCTCGAACAACACTTCACTGATGAAGTAGACCAGGCGCTGAACCTTCTGGATGTGGCCGGGCTCTGGGCGTTCGACAACCAAAACTGTGCTGACCACCTGGGTGGTTGCCGCGATGTAGAGGAGCAACGGCTCGTTGGGCATCGGGGTGGCCAGTATTGGCGACGTGGTCAGTAGCCTCTTCAATCTGTCCAGGGCATTCTGGGCCTCGGATGTCCACGTGAAGTTATCCGACTTCTTCAGGAGCTTGTAGAGGGGCAAGGCCTTCTCGTCGAGTCGGGAGATGAATCGGCTGAGGGCCGCCATGCACCCGGTTAGTCGTTGAACATCCTTGAGGCCCCTTGGGGGCCCTATCTTGATGATGGCGTTGATCTTCTCCGGGTTTACTTTGATTCCCCGTTCGAAAACGATGAAGCCGAGTAACTTGCCCGAAGGGACCCCGAATATGTATTTTTCGGGGTTGAGTTTCATGCTGAATCTCCTAAGGTTGGAGAAAGTTTCCTCCAGGTCACTTAGGAGGTCTTCTTTTTTCTCGGACTTGATCACCATATCATCGACGTAGGCTTGCACATTTCTGCCAATTTGCGACTGAAGGCAGCGCTGCATGCACCGGTGGTACGTGGCGCTGGCATTCTTCAGGCCGAAAGGTAGGGGTGAAAATGGTACGGATGATTTCCGATCCGATCCGGTGCCGAATCCGGTTTTTGTAGGATATGGTAAAAGATTTTTGACATCCGAGTACCATCCGCTCCGATGCCGAATCCGATGTATAGGATATGGTATAGGATACGGTATTGCTAATATCTCGCCGAATAGGATTATCCGATTTTCTAGCCGGATAATCCGGCACTCCTAAATAGGATTATCCGATTTTCTAATAGAATTTCAGGTATGGACTTGTAATTTTAGTGAATGTTAACTTTGTTTATGAGATGGTTGTTGTGCATATATGTCCAGTGCAGCTGCTTGCTAGTATTTTATTTGTGAATGTTTACTACCTTTAGTGTTTACTGATTGATCATCAAATATGTAATCTTTTAGTCTTACAACTTGTTAATTGTTATATATCGTTAATCAGTGTGCGCTTTGTAGTTTATGTATGTTATTTAGTACTTAATTTACTCATATGATTTTGTTGACCTGGTTCCCCTCAGGTGTTGTGATCTTTTCTGTAGGTAATCTATTTCTCTTCGTATCTGCGTACTATCCGACTTTTTTTATCCATTTCCGGCCCGCATCTAGTCCGTTTCCGTACCATATCCGATTATGAAATTATCCGTATTCATATCCATATCCGAACACTATCCGATCCGCTTCCGAATCCGAGAAAAAAATATGAAATAGGATATGGTACGAGTGCTATCCGAACCGAATCCGATCCGGTTTCACCCATACCGAAAGGCATGGATACATAGCAGAAAGCCCCGAAGGGAGTGATGAAAGATGTCTTGATCTCGTCATCCTCCTTCATATTGATCTGATGATAACCCGAGTAAGCGTCGAGAAAGCACAAAATTTCGCAACCGGCCGTGGAATCAATCACTTGGTCGATGCGAGGAAGAGTGAAAGGATCTTTGGGGCATGCCTTGTTAAGGCTAGTGTAATCGACGCACATTCTCCACTTTCCATTCTTTTTGCAAACAAGAACTGGGTTCGCAAGCCAGTCGGGATGATACACTTCTTTAATAAAGCCAGCTGCTAAAAACTTGGCTAACTCTTCTCCTATTGCTTGACGTCTATCCTCAGCGAAACTGCGTAAGCGCTGTTTGACCGGCTTAACACCCGGCCGAACGTTCAGAGAGTGCTCGGCGGCCTCCCTTGGAACCCCGGGCATGTCGGAGGATGTCCACGCGAAGATGTCCCGGTTGTTGCGCAGGAAGCCGACGAGCGCGCTTTTCTATTTGTCGCCGAGTGTAGTCCCGATCCGCGTCATCTTGGAGGAGTCTTCCGGGCCGAGTTGGATCGACTTGGTGTCCCGTGCCGACTGGAAGGAAATCGACGCTGAAGCTTTCTTGGCCGGGGGTGCTTCCTCGACCACGGCCGACTTGAGGTTGTCAAGTTCGGCTGCAACAATTTGAGCCGTAGCAAGGTTGTAGTTCTCCAGGTCGCACGTGTAAGCGTGCCGAAAATTGCTTCGTATCGTTATTACCCCATGGGGGCCTGGCATCTTGAGCTTCAGGTAGACATAGCTGGGGTCAGCCATGAATTTAGCGTAGCAGGGACGCCCCAGGATGGCGTGATATGATCTTGGGAAGTCGACGACCTCAAAGGTGAGGGTCTCGGTCCGAAAGTTGTCGGGAGGACCAAAAGTGACGGGCAGGCTGACCTGCTCGAGTAGACTCGCCATCTTCCCCGGCACGACCCTGTGAAAGGGGGCGCCAGTGGGTTTGATCTCCGAGCGGGAGATTTTTATGTCATCAAGAGTCTTGACGTAGAGGATGTTCAGACCACTCCCTCCATCCTTGAGGACCTTGGTGAGGCGGATGCCGCAAACGATTGGGTCCACCACCAGGGGAAACCTTCCCGGGTGAGGTATGTAGTCAGGGTGATCCGAGCGGCCGAAGGAGATTACGTACTCGGACCATCGTAGGTACTGTGGCACGGCCGGTTCTACTGCATTGACCTCCCGATCTGTGATCTTCTGACGGTGTTTGGACTCGTAGCCGTTAGGTCCGCCGAAAATCATCAGACAAGCGGTCTCTTTTGGGAATTCGTCACCTTCGTTCTGAGGGGGCTCTTTTTTGTTCCGGTTGGGGACGTAAGGCTTATTCAAATTCTTCAAGAGGTTGCAGTCGCGTGTCAGGTGGTTGGACTTGGGTCCATGAAAGTGACACAGCTGACTCATCATCTCCTCAAAAGTCGCGTTGATGCGCTGAGGACGGCGCGGCGGGGCGCGCTCAGCCGCAGCAACGAGATCTCCGCCCTTGCGCTTCCGATGCTTCTTTCTGGATGACTCGGGGTGAGCATCCCGACTGGGGGACTTGGACGCCTTGCCCGTGCTCCTTCCTTTGTCATCTTTGGTAACGCTGCGGACGGCTTCATCGTCGGTTGCGAAGTTATTGGCGATATCGAAGAGTTCGCGCGTAGTCTGAGGTATCTTGCGTGCTATCTTGTGGATGAGGTCAGTGCTCCGAACACCTTTGGAGAAGGCGGTGATGACATCACTCTCTCGGACCTCTGGTAAAGAGTTCTTCTTCCTGGAGAAGCGCTGAATGTACTCCCGGAGAGTTTCATTTGCCTCTTGAGTACAATTGTGGAGATCCCACGCATTCCCGGGCCTGTTGTAAGTGCCCTGAAAGTTGTTCACGAAGAGAGTCTCGAGGTCACTCCACGACTGGATGCAACCCGGAGGTAAGCTGGTGAGCCAGGCTCGTGCTGAGTCGGCTAGAAACAGCGGCAGATAATGGATTGCGACGTAGTCGTTGCCACCATTGGTTCTGCACGCCATGTGATAGTCAACCAGCCAGATGTCTGGCCGAGTTTCGCTCGTGTATTTGTCGATGTCGGTGACTCGAAATCGTGATGGGAAGATGACGCTGCGGATGCGGGCGCCAAACGCCTTTGGGCCTGCATACCCCATGCCAGAGGAGGTCGGAGAGCGGCCACGACTGGTGGCACGGCTGTCGTCGCGGCGGTCACTGCGGTCATCCCTCTCGGGACCTCGATGAGCGTTCCGTCCGGCGTCAGCAGGGTTCCGCGCATCACGGTCCGATCCAAGTCGGCTATGGACCGACCCGGCTCGGTGAGCGTTTTTGTCCGCGTCCTGACGGGCGCGGCTCCGTGCGGCTATGGTGCCCCGTGCATCACGATTGGGCCTGAGTCGTTTGTGAACCGGTCTGGCCGGCTGATGACGGTCGGGGTTTGCACGGTGGCCTTCCGCGGCTGGTGGGCTTCTGGAGGGTGAAGAGCGCCGACTCCTAGCACTTGCTGAAGAGCCCGCACGGTCCCCAGAGGCTTCGGCCTACTGAAGAGCTGTTTCTTCTAGCAGGATGCGGAGTCGCCGGAGTTCGTCATGTCCCGGGGTGCCTTCAGGGATATTAATGGCGCTTGCCGCCATCGTGACATCGACGATGTTGTGACTAGGAAGTGGGAATATTGGAACCCCGTCCTTCTCACGCATGCAGAATTCGTTATGGACTTGGCGTCCTCGAGCCCTCATGTCGTCGTTGCGCAGTTGCTCGTCGCGTTGACGAGCAAGCCTGGTCTGCTGCTCAATCAGCTCCTCCTTGCCAAGGAGGCGGAGCCGAGTGGCTTCAAGCTCAGTAGGCGTTTGCTTCACGATGGGGACTGATCGGTCATCTCTGTTGTCCAATGAGTCGGGGTTGGCCATAAAGACCTCCCGGGATGGATGGTGACTGCCTGAGCTCTCATAATCGTCCGAGTCGTACTCGAGGACGGGGAGGAGAGAATTGATAGCACCAACCAGTCGGGACCTATGTTCGACGGGTGAAAACCCGTGCGTGAACATCAGATCCAATTTCGGCGTAGCCTCGTCCCTAGGGAGAGAAGCCGAAGGCGTGGACTCAGGGGTGAGCCCGAGCAAAGAAGTTGATGAAGTCTCTGCCAATCGACGGGTTGCCGAGTAGCAGAGGTGAAGCTTGCCGATCTTGTCGGCGATGAAAGCCAGCTTTCCGAATTGGAAAAGCTGTCCAGGATCCGGAACCACGTCCAGGGAAGCGAATCTCATGACGCTTCCTAGGACGAAAGCACCGTTGTTGTTGACGGAACCCATCCGGACTCGTGCAGATGGATCTATGCGCACAGCCCCTACCTGGCGTGCCAACTGTTGGAATAATGGCAATACTGAATATGGGGTGGCGTAAGCACAGCGAATCCAGATGGGTGCACACGGGAGACAAGATTTAGACAGGTTCAGGCCCTCGCAAAGAGGTAATACCCTACGTCCTGTGTTTGGTGGCTGATATTGCTTGAATCCCGAGTGCCGCAAGCTCTCAAGAAGAGATCTCGAGGTTGCTAGGGCTATGTGTAGGAAAAGATATGAAAGATGATCAAGAAGATCGTGAGAGGATACCGATCGGAAGGTCCCTACCCAGCCTTATATAAATGACCGGGGTAGGGTTACAAGAGGCCGGATCGGTTTACAGATTGGTTTCCTAATTAGTTACAATAGAATCCGGGTATGCCGAGCAGGCATTAGTCCATGTCTTGTACTCCATGTTGATGAGGTGCCCCCGTGTAGAAGTTGGACTCCGAGTGGTCGGCCCGGCCCACCCTATGGCCAGAGGGCCGGATTCGTCCTCCTTGACAATACCCGGGTGCCATGTCATCATCAAGTCCTTCCAACGTTGCTCGAACCCCACATGCGTTAGCACCTCCAAGAGGAAAGCCCAGCTGACAGAGTCAAAAGCTTTGGAGATGTCTAGCTTTATGAAGAGTCTTGGCATGTTAGATCTATGTAGCTCCTTCAGCAGGTTCTGGATGTGCATGAAGTTGTCGTGGGTGCTTCTATGCTTGATAAAAGCGCTCTGGTTCTGCCAGACAATCTGATTCAAACGTCGCGCAAGCCTATTCGCCTGCAACTTGGAAAAGATCTTAGAGATGTTGTGGATTAAAGATGGCAATAGGGATGAAACCCGTCGGGGAGTTGTCACTCATCCCCATCCCCGCGAATCCATAATTTCCCCGCCTCCCGTCCCCGTCCCTACTTTTGAGTCCCAATTTTCCCCATACCCGCTCCCCGTCGGGTATTCGGGTCCCGCGGGTTCCCCCTCCCCGTGACTGTAGGCAGGTATTGCCGCCCCGTGGGTATCACGTCCCCGCGAATTTTCCATCCCCACGGCTTCAAATCACCAGTCTGAGGTGAGAGGCTGGTGGTGGGCTAAGAAGTGAGAATATGTTTGGGCCTTGGGGGATATTTTTTTAGATAAATTTTTTTAAAGCCCACGTGTAATGTTGTATGCGAGTCCCCGCGGGTGATGGGTATGGGGGGTCTTGTACCATCCCCATCCCCGTTGTACCCATTGGGGATGGATTTTCCCCGTATATATCTTCGTGGGGACTGTCTGTACCAGTCTGGGTACAGACTTAGTCCCCTAATAGAGGAAATCTCCATCAGGTTTCGGGTATCGGATCCCCATTGCCATTCCTACTATGGATGAGGCTTATAGGCCGGAAGTCCCCCACCCTGATGGCATCCGCTTTTTTTATGGAGCAGAATGATGTTTGCCCCATTAATTAGTGAGGCATAGTCCCCATGCAGATTAGCCAAATGGAGGATGGCCACCACCACGTTTGCCTTGATCTCTCCTAGCAAATTTTAAAGAACGCCCCCAATGAAGCCATCTGTCCCTAGGGCCTTATCCAGGGGGAGGGAGAAGATGGCTCCTTTGATCTCTTGTTCATCGAAGGAGGAGTCTAACGCGTGGAGGTCGAAAGGCTGGTAGCCGAGGGCCTCCCAATTGAGGTAGCAATGGCATTGCTCCGGAATTCCCAGCTGAACCAAGAAGTGGTTGAAAAGTACCTGCTCCTTATCTTCCTTAAAGATTGCCGTGCCCAAGACGTGTTTCAGCGATTGGATGAAGTTTTTCCATCTCTGCCGTTAGCTCTAATGTGGAACAGCTTGGTGTTGGCATCCCTTTCTCTGATCCAGGTCAGGCGGGATTGCTGCCTCATCTTGGATTTCTAGATTGCAAGAAGATCAAGGAGCTTGCTTTTGTGCAAGTGACATTCCTTGGGCGAGAGTTGCCTGGATTCCTAGGCCAAGTCGAGTTGTCATATTACCTTCTTAGCAATCTCAATATGCCTTTTGACGTTCCCAGTGCGGGCACGATTCTAGTTGCGAAGGGCCTTGGCAGTTTTTGTCATCTTGACATGGAGCCTCCGCACTGCATCACGAGCGGCAACCCCTTTTCCCCAAACGGCATACCATTTGTAAAAAGCTAGGCATATTGAGCCAGGAGGACTCGAATTTGAAGGGTCTTGTAGGAGAGTCTGATTGCATTTGAAGGAGCATCGGGTAGTGATTGGAGCAGGCCATGGAGAGGGCATGTAGGTGTGCCGAGAGGAATATCATCTCCCAATCATCAGAGACGAACACATGGTTTATCTTGGTCAGCGTTGGAGAGGCCTGCTTGTTGGGCCAAGTGAACCGTTGAGACGCATCTCTTTAACGTGCATTGCATCGAGACCTGATCTGAATTTCTCCGTGAGACGTCTGTTAATGTTATGGTTGTTTTTGTCTACCACTTTTGTGATGAGGTTTCATTAAATACAGAGATGCAATGTACATGTATATAGAACCATCTTGTGCACGGTGGCTGCACTGCAGCAGTATGCTCGAGATTCTCAGGGCTCACCTGAAGCATTGTGACTTCAATACTTCATCACTCACATTTTTTAACTTAAGCTTGAGCCTGCCAGCCTGATTATATGCAGCTCACCACATGTAATTGTTCTGGGCAGAACAAATATAAATTAATCACTCATCATTTTACCGGGTACAAATTTCATATTATATCAATTCAGCAATCACTCATATTTGCATGAACAAACTCTGAAACTTGCGCCTGCATTCATTACAGATCTATACAAACGATCTCAGTAATCTGACCACTATCGAAAATCATTTTTACACCAGAGATTCATTTCAGTTGACACATCCATTTGAAAATTCCAGTTCTAAAACAAGCAAGGTTGAAGTTCATCCATTTTCTCCGATTCCAGTAATCCAAGCTCACCTGAAACAATGCATTTGGCTTTGTTGCTCAAAGAAATTAAGAAATACTAGAGAACCACTTTGCTTCCGCTGCTACCATTATAAAACAAATCAACGGTGTGCACTGAGACAACACTGGATTTGAATTATCTGAACTTTAGATGAACAAAGTGTGTAACACTGGATTTAATCTTTGTAATTTTTCCTTCGATGTTTGCTTCTTTTGTGTTGGTGCACCTGTATTTGACAATAAGAAAAATATCAGTTGATCTCCAATGACAGAAAATAAAGAGTAAATTGACAAGAAAAATAATCTTCCTTGAAAAATACATACCTTTATGAAACTTCTGCCCTCCGCTACAGTTTATTAGCCTTTAAAGCCTTTTTCCCATCTACTTCCTAATAAACTAGACCAAATACAATCCTTGAATTCTGATATGTAAGCTAATATGTACGATCTGTCGATCATATAAATACAGTCCTTATCCGCCACTAGAATTTCTCCAAATTACTCACTGTCACACTGACAAGTGGGGTCTGAACCAGCAGTCATCTAACATAATGGATGCCGTATAAAGAATGCAAAAATTGTGCAGTGGAATATGGCCTAAGCTGCAACATGACAAAAGGTATGAGCCTAGAACAACGCAGTAACGCTGCTACTATACGCACTGACAGTTCTGCAACACATGTACACGAATACACAAATGTACTGGAATCTGCATATGTATCATGCAATCTAGCTAGTTCGACACATGCACCCGTATCATGCACAACATGTAAACGTAGCAGCTCGATCAGCGTGGATCTCACGTCACGTGCTGCCAGCGGCGGCGACGCCGATCTTCACGTCCGGGTTGCGCACCGTCTTGAGCCACATTCCGGCGAGCACCCTCGACGACAAGCTCCAGACGACGTCGGGCCGCTGCAGCTGCCTCACCCTCGCCTGCGACGACGGCGGCATCGGCGTTCTCTTGCCGGCGCGGGCAGCCGGCCCGTGGGCGAGCGCCCACTGCATCGCCGTCAGCTTCTGCCGCTCCGCGCGCCAGCTCGCGCTCCCGCCGACTCCCGGCGAGCGCCTCACCTGCACCCCGCCGACGTGCAGGCTCCTCACTTTAAACCTCCCGGGGCCGTGGCCGGCCGCGCCCAGCAGCCTCGCCGACTGAACGACGGCGACCATCGGCGCGCCCACCGCCTCGTAGCGCCGGGACGGGTCGCGCAGCTGGATGGCGGCCACCAGCGTGACCCGGCCGTCCGTGCTGCGGGACTCGGACCACTCGTCGGAGGACACCAGCGAGTCGAACACGCTCGTGTCCCCCGCGGCCGGCGCCACCTCGAATGGCGCGTCCTCGTCGGCCATCTCGGCCTGGATCATGAGCGCGTCCACCGCCATGGCTTCCAGCTTCTGCAATGAGAATGCGAGTACCTCCTCCAACGTCTCCGGGTCGTTCCCCGCGCTCCAGATTCCGGTCGCGATGCGCTCCCTCCGGCCCTCGGACAAGGCGGTGGCGAGCTTCCGGACGAGCCTGACCGACCGCGCCGCGCTCGAGCTCGCGCCCTCGGTTCGCCGCCCGCTGATGACCGCCTCCGCGATGCCCTCGAAGCCCACCTGCTCGGGCGTCTTTCCGGTAAGGTTTTCCATGCACGCAAGCGATGCCACCTTGTCCCGGACCTCGTCGGGGCCGCCCGCCGCCGCCATCTTATGGAGCACCTCGAACCCGGTCGCGGCCATGGCGCTCGGCAGCACGAACGGCCTCGACACCTGCATGGCAAGCTTCGGGGGCGCGTCTCTGCTTGTAAGCGGCAGGTCGAACGGGTTCATGGACACCAAGAACCCGCCGTCGCGCGTCTGCACCGCCGGGCCAAGGCTCTGTCCCAAGTCCGGCACCACCGTCGGAGGCTCCGCCTTCTTCTCCGACTCGTTTCTCGGCGTCATGGGCTGCTTCAGCTTCCTGTTCTTGTCGTCGTCCACCTCGAGCTTCCTAAGGAACTCCACGGTGACCATCTCCTCGTCCGCGTCGAGGCGCAGCTGCTCATGACCCGCTCCCTTCGGCGACCTCTTCCCGCCGTTCGTCATCAGCGCCTCGATGGCCTCGATCTGCTCGGCGATGGAATCGAGTTCACGTAGCACGTCACGGTTGGCCTGGAAGTGGACGACTTCTTTGACCGTCTCGACGCCCTTGTCGACCACCTCGTACTCCGGAATGATGTAGTCGACGTCGCCGCCGGCACTGGTGGTGGAGAGCTCGTCGTCATCGCCACGCCTGTCGACGTTGAGCCTGTCGAGCAGCTGCCTGTAAGCTCTCATGGAAGGAGAGATGGCCGCGTCGGATGCCGTAAGTCTGGGCGACGCGCTTGCGACGCTGAACGAATTCTTGTTGTGAACCCTCGCACGAGCTGGAGACACGGACACGTCCCTCGAGCTAGCCGCAGCTTGCGTGTAGAGGCTGAGCCCCGCGTCTTCCATGAGCTGGAACCCCAGCTTGACCAGGAGCTCGCCGCCGGCGGCCTTGCCGGAGAGGCCGAACGCCCTGTCGAACCACCTGACGCGGCGTCCCTCGGAGCTCCTCTCGAGGGAGTCGAGCACGAGCGAGCTCACGTCGACGGCGTACGTTCCGAGACGGACGTCCGGCGCCTCGACGGGGATGACGGACACGACGAACCGCCGGGGCTCGAGCCTGAGAGGCTTCTCGGTGCCCGGGCCGCCGGTGAAGTAGAGGTTGCATTTGACGAACAGCGTCTCGTCGAACTCCGCACAGGCGCCGCGCACCCGGGCCGGCATCGTCTGCATCCTCCCGTCCTTGGTCTCCGCCTTGCGGACGGCGACCGCCAGGCGGAGGCCGTCCATGGAGGCCGGCACGCCGCGCACGGCGGCCACCTCGATGGAGAACAGGCACCCGGCTCGGCGCATCCCGAGGCGAGACAACGCGCGCACGGGCTTCCAGCTGCTCCATGCCGACGTCCTCTTCACCTTGCCACTACCCTCGGCCGCCGCCGGCTCCGCGGGGGACTCTCGGCTCCTTGAATCCACGGAATAATCCGTCTCGCCGGCTGGCGATGGTGCAGGCCTCGCCCGCGACCCTAGCCACGACGACAGCGAGAGCCGGCGAGACGAGCGCGCCCTCCGGCCCTCCCGCCCGCCTGCCTCATCCACGATACGCGGGCCATCGCCGTCCGCCGCACGACCACCAGCACCACCGGACCGCACGATGGCGAGCGACGCGGCGCGCCGGTGGATGGCGTTCGGCCGGTCGAGGTAGTCGGCCAGCTCACCGCCCGATCCCGCCATGTGAGCGCAGCTTGCTCAGCTCACCTATCCACACTTCGCTTTTTGCTCGAGTGGATCAAGAACTCGTGGTGCTAATCGCCATGGATATAGCTTTCGCCAGCAGTGTCGTGTACCGTGTTGACGCCAAGGGAGGCCGAATAACCTGTCCTACCAACCAACTAACCAAACCGCCGGGTAAAGGTTGCACCTTTCACGTACTCACCGACGTCCGGCCATCGGACGGCGACCGGCTTGCCCCGTCCAGACGGCGTTGGTTCGATCGACGGCGCAGGAAGCTGCAGTTCGATGGCCCGCCGCGACTCGTCCACGAACGGGAAAGCGATCGAGGCTGAAACGGGAGGAACAGGAGGTGGCCACATGCATATCACGGCCTTCTTGTGATTGATCAGGGTCAGGGGCAAAGTTGATGTGATCCGGCGTTAATGCGACGAGCAAACGGGTCGTTTTTTCCTCCCTGCGCGCGTAGGTGTAGGTGGGATTTGCCAGGAGGGGAGGAGCTACTGGGACGGGATGGGCGAGCGTGTCTCGTCTTCGCTGCGAGCTCTCTCTCGTGCTCGTGGCTGCCGCTGGTGCCGGGGAAGTTGGCAACGACGAGCGACCTCGGTGATCCGCGATCGCACCACGGCAAAACGAAGCGGCAGGTGCATCTCACACGGACAAGGGTACTTGGATCACGTACCTGACGTCGGTGTGTTGCACGTTCGTGCATCGAGCAAGCTGTGGTAGATAGGATGCCAACGTGCCGATCTCTATCTGATGGACCTGTGAACTGTGCAGTGCTGGTGTTACTTCTCGATTCGTTTGCAGGTCGCTTCGAGGAGCAGTGGTGGTGGGTCAATTGAGCTGTGAACTGTGGTCGGGGTTAGGCTGTACGGTGTGCACGCAGATAAGATTGAGGATCTTTAGTCGACGACCTTTTCTCCTGTGTTCGTCAGAATGACAGTGGCCCGGCGATGTAACGGTCTATCTCCTTAATCCAAAAGAAAGTCCACGACTGATCTCTATACATTTTTACTAGTCACTTCAAAGAGGAATTGGTCAGATTTTGATCCCCTGTTTGTCCGTTTTGTCAAAAGTTATGCGTTAAGCCGGCCCTCCTTTGGTCGGTAGTTAGCTCCGACTGTGCACTCTGATAGGAGTGCCACAACTAGTTAGATATAGTCCCTGTCATATTCAGGTTAGACGTACACCATGTCTATTTTCTTTTCTTTTCTCTGAGCGAGAACACATATTTTCTAAGGCAACTGATCGCGAAGGCAGCTTGCTGTACATGACAATATGACATGCGGTCCTCCTAGTCTCCTGTGAATCATAGCCTACAGAAAAGCTGCAACAACTGCCTGAAACCACCTCCAGATCACACAGCATCTACCCAGTTAACCACAGAATGACAGGAGTGAAACAAAAGGGGAAACATTAGTCCATCAACATAGAGGAAAAGAGCTCTAAATTATCAACCTGGGTGCAGTTCTTCTGGTGGTATTATTAAGTTAGCAGGGTAGCAACTGAACGAACGAGCGAACTTACGACAGTTACATATACGATCTCCACAACATTGTCTCACAGACCACACTTACATACTTATACTAACTACCTGCCAGCCTTCCACAGCGCTGCTGAAAGATCCAGACTTGGTTCTCTTCTCAGATTCGCAGCCGTTGGGTTTGATGGATCAGATGAGTGGCCGAAGGGAACAAAATCCATGCGTGACAGAGACTTCAGTATACTTGGGGTGCCTCCCTCAAGGCTACATTCAGGGTGCTCTCCATCGTTTGCCACCCAAGCCCAAAGTTGTTGCTTTGCATCATTGTGACAAATTCAGCGTAATCGATCTGACCATCCTGGAAGTTTAGAAGAATAGAAATACTACACATTAGATCTCCAGCAGGTTTTTTCTTAAAGACTGTATGTATTGTTTCGACAAAAGCCATCCCTTGCTTTCCACACAGCATTAACCAACATAAAGATAGCTATGCTTGCAACATTATCATGGGCTCATGTTGGTGCAAATAGGATGCCTTTTTCCAGTTGTTGTAAATGACACTTTGATATTAGGTGGGAGTGCAATTTCTACTGGTATATTACATATCCTTCTGGGGGAAAAACTGATCTCATATCTTAATAAGAACCCACAAGAAACAAGATAGACTTACATTGTTTTTATCAACCTCCAAAATTATCTCCTCAAGAAATGTATCTTCCATGTTGCGTTCTGCGCAAGCTTTTTGAAGCTTGTCGACTGTGATATAACCACTTCCATCTTTGTCAAAATATGTAAAGGCTGCCATCAAGTGTTCGTCGCGTTCTACTTTATTAAGAGGTACTGAAGCAGCAATAAAATCTTCCCAATTGACGGTCGTGGTGGTGTCATTATCAGCCTGAAGTACAACTTAAAAGGTTAAATTGATAACATTTCTGTAATGCTGAAAACTGATAGCATATTATCACAAATGCATGCTATGCTTCAACGCAATGATGTATTCAAGAAAGAGATATGTTTCTTTCCACTAAACCCATGGATTGTTGAACATAACATGGATTCAGTAGTTTTCTGACAGGAACGTGTAATCTGTGTTATCTGAGGTTATTCACAAGCACTCAAAAAACAATACAAATTTTTGAAAGCAAAGCCGACTATAAAGTAGACTGCCTACTTCTACGACCTATTTACCACATGTCACTTATGGCTTCAGTGTTCAGTTGAAAATAAAGTGGAGAAGACAGAAGTAGCGGAATACAAAATCAATTTAGTAGGCAATTTGACAACACAATAAGTACTGCTACTATCATACATTCTATTTAACTTTTTTCCGCATTAACAGTATTTACTTACCGCTTCCATCAAATCACTAATCTCAGTATCCTTAAACACTGAATTATATCTTCTCAGTCCTTCTTTAAGCTCACCAAAAGTAACCACACCTCTGTTTTTTGTGTCCATTGCCTTGAACATTTCTCTTAAACCAGCAACCTCATCTTCTGAGAGACGCTCAGCAATAACCTGGATCAACAGAAAATTAGGAAGATGGATAACTCATTGGTGATAAAAGTTTAGAAGATAACAAAAGGACAAGCAAAGCAACAGTTGAGTGAAATTTGGTATCTTAATGCCATCATCATGTACATTTATGTTCCATCCATCCAATCCTATGAAATATTATGGAGGTCAACCTTGAGAGATAGCTCGGATAAATTTGATCACATGGTAAAGTGGCTTGTCTATGACTCAGTAAGCTTGGAGCCAACAATGGAACACATACAAGACTCAAAATACATGTACACAAACACCAATGATGACAGATTTATATACAGTCAAATATAACCAAACTTTGTGTTCTCATGGTTTAAGACCCCAAGAGGAAAAGCTTGAACTGAAATAAATCACTGTGACCATGGTGTGCGCCACATGGATTTTCCAAGGAGGACAGAAGTACTAGAAAAACAACTTCTCCACATATTTGAAATGCAGAGTGATGCTTCACCATGATGACAAAATGGCAACGAGTAATAATTTCCAGAACAAGCAAGCAAATGGAAGCATACCTGTAGAGCCAATTTCTTTAAACTATTCATTGCTGAGAACTGTTTGAGACGAGAAAGAACACTTGGATCCAGAGCTTGATCAGTAGCCACTCCATTATCACATATCCAGGGATGTTCTGAGCATTAAAGAGATGAATAATAAACTGTAAACAAGCGCTGTTTGTCACACTTGGATCTTGATATAGTCATAGTGGAATTTCTTGGATGGAATCCTTTTGTTTAAAATTATTCCATGACAAAGCAAGACGCATCAACATAAGGAATTGAAATGAAGAAAAGTGATATTTGATGAACAGAACTTAAAACAATACTAACTTAGCACTTCATGGGCCTTCAAACGCTCTGATGGAGAAGAGCAGAGCATTTTTCTAACAAGATCCTTTGCACTGTCAGATATCCTGGGCCACGGATTTGATTCAAAATCAACATGTCCGTCCAAGACTTTATCAAATATTCTGTTTTGTGTATCTGGTAAAGAGTCAAACAAGTCAACTTTTAGCAATCTAGCACAGCTAGTGAAGCAGAATTTTAAATATCATGCCAAATCAGTCACCTGCCCAAAATGGTGGCACGCCACTTAGCAATACATAGAGTATCACACCAACTGTCCATACATCAGCCTCCGGTCCATAATGCTTATCCAATACCTCTGGAGCAATGTAATATGGACTTCCCACTAACTGAGTGAAAACTTGACCTGATATTTTTTTTTAACTCCGGATTTAGACTAAGCTCAAGAATAGGTGACTAGGTACTTATATAGCACCCACAATGTAAATTAAAGATAAAGAGTATATTTCCATCCATCCATTCTCGTTTTTTAGAAGTATATTTCCATCCATTCTGTCCAAGCCATGGAATAACTGAATAAGCAGCAACATCAAACTGAAGTGTTCCAGGAACTTACTGGCAGTTCGGCAAAAAGAAAGGCTTAAACTGTTCTATTGCTATGCCATACCTTGACCTGAATTGTTGTTTGCATCGAATGTATTTACAACCTAGCTAAACAAGTGACACAACTAACTCATCACCTGACAATACAAACAAAACAGGCCCCTTACAACATATTGACATCATACCTGGTTTGAAGAACACAGAGAGACCAAAATCGATTGCTTTTATCGACAAATCATCATCTTTATCCACTAACAGGAAGTTTTCTGGCTTGAGATCCCGGTGCATCACCCCAAGGGAATGGCACTTTGCTACGATACCAATGATAACTCTCATGAGCTCTGCAGCCTTCTGTTCACTGTAATGTCCATTCTGTTGAATGTGGCTAAAGAGCTCACCACCTGCACAGAGCTCCATGACGATGTGCACGGCCTCCTCATCCTCATACTCATCCTTGATCGTGACTATATTCTTCTGGCCCGAAAGATGGTGCATTATCTGGATCTCACGGCGCAAATCCTCAATATCCGCCATGTGACGGAACTTCTCCTTCGGCACAGACTTGCACGCATACTGACACCCAGTGCTGATCTCAGTGCAGAGGTACGTTGTCCCAAACGTACCCTGCCCAAGCTTCTGGCCAAGGGTATAATGCTCCCTTATGTCCGGAGTCTCTCGTTGAAGGACAGGGATGGACGTTAGGCTCAGACCTTGTCGCAGAAGACCTGCAACACTGGACCTAGATGAGCGCGAGTAGTAATCCTCAGTATCATTCCCCTCATCGAACCTAGAAGCCAAACGCTCGTTCTGAAACCGGCTGTAGTTGTTGTAATTGTTCCCAAGGGTTCCATTTTGGCACGAATTACCCATTCCCACAAAAAAATGTATATATCCTACAAGATACAAAATGCAAGTTAGATATTTACACTCCACCACTGTCCACATAATTTGATAAATTCTGTAAGAAGAAAATCTACTGCCCAGTTTTGTTTTCTATTAACAGTACTTGATCAGAACTTCTACTTATAAATCATATTACAATACAATAAGATTAGAGCAAAATCTAGCATTAAACGAAGCTTCCAACAACCAAATAATATTATCTTACCAAACACAAACACACGATCAAACAACAAGCACATATAAATATTGTGAGATTACCCACTGCTTCGAGCTGCTCTAAGCCCATAGGAACAACAATTCCCCAAACTCGATGTACTATCCTATAGCTTAAACCCTCACAAATTTAGGACTTTCTCCGAAAGGTAGCTCCATTAAGCTTCCTACGGCTCACAATCCCAAAGCCCAAGGTTCCTAACACCAAAATAAACCAAAATCTCCATCGGATCCTACACTAAAATCTCCAATAAACCACTACAACTCCATTACCAAACTCCTCCAGCCCAAGCCATGGCCACCAACAGACGAAATCTAGACCAAAATCACGAACTCGACAGGAAATGCATGGCCAGCTGAATCAACAAGCACTCATTGAGAAGGATCTCACCTGAAGCAGCAGCCTCGATGGGAGCGGGGAAGCAGGAGAGCCGGGCAGAGGGACCGCAGCCGGAATCCCTGCTTCCCGAGGGGCTAAAGTGCAAAAACGACAGGAGAAAGAAAATGTAGACCAAAGAGCTGAGGTGCCGAAGGGGGAGGAGAGGCTCTTTTATAGGCGGCGGTGGTGGGGTTGCCGGTTGGTGCGCCACGGCGGCGTGCGGGACAGGTTTTCGCCGAGCTGGACGCCTAGGTGGATGGCCCGGATTGTGCCACGCCGGCAGACACCAAGATGGGCGGCTGGGATGTCACAAGTGAAATCACACGTTTAAACCAGCTTTTGTGCTGGTGGAAAGCAACATTTTGTTGAGGTTTTCTCTGTTCCTTGGCAAATTGGGAAGCTCAAATTGTGGTAAACAACAGTTAAGTTTAGCTGGCTTAACCGGCGTGTCGGTGCCTTGTGCATGATAATCAGAGATAAAGCCAAAAAAAATGGTCGCCGGTGTCAAATGTCGGTCACTTGGGTCTGGGCTGGTGTGCAGCTAGACAAGGCTGATGTCAAATGTAATTTTTACTGGGTTCATTTTTTTTGTTGGACTATAAGTATAGGCGTTTGAGCCAGTGGCGTCGGTGTCAATTGACACCGGCCTGATGTTGTAGCTCTGTCCCTGATGATAATACGTGAATTATGGAAAATTTATATGGCTCCATGACAGGCAAATATGGCGTGAAGGTCAAAAGGATCTAAAAAGAGCGGCGAGGAACATCTAGTTTTAGTTGTGATGCGCTAATGTGTTCCAGCTTCTAACTGTTTCACGACAAAACAAGTTAGCTGCCGGAGCGGTGACCTTCACATTGCTTTAGAGTGGACGCAATATTATGTAAAATGCGAGAGGATCCATTGCTTTTACAGGAAAAAAGTATCTTGTATCACGTTACGAAAATGCGTTGTCTCGCTATCTGCTTAAAAACGACAATTAAGATGGACGTGTACTTTTTCCTACATGACATTTTTTCAACGAGTGAGGAAAATTTGATCCCAAAAGGGCGGTATGTAGAGGAAAACTATGTACATACGGCTTATGTGTTTCAACAATAATATTTCGAAAAAGAGTTAGAGGTTCTAACTGCTATACGGCAAAATTCATTAACGTGTAAAATGTGATAAGTTATGATTGCAACGGAACACGATCTTGTCCAAAATGTAAAACGCTGCGATTGCTCTAATTCTTAGGGGAAAATACCAAGGCATAATCTTCTAGAAAATATATTTCTTTTTCTACAGAAAGGGAGCAAAGCATCTAGCCCTCCCCGATTTCATTAAGGAAACCCATAAGTTAAACTGTAAGACATGAATTTTCAAAAAAAAACTGCAAGCCATGGGACCAAGCCTGTGGAAAATATCAAGAACTATGTGCTTCGTAAGTCAATTTAGATCAAGCAAACAACCATTTCTCATGTGGTATTGTGAGTGAGAAGTGAAAAGTGTTATTTTTGAAACTAGCACGATGTTCACGTAATTACGTAGGAAACATCTTTTAATCGTCTTTAAAAAATTTAGACTTATATGTGACATTAGATTAATATGTGAAATAAATAATTAGATAGTGAGTCAGCCAGCAAGTCATTGTGGCTAGTAGGTTTGTTTGTACATGATATTAAATCACTTAGAATTAAATCTTAGATCATTTATATATGATATTAGATCAGTACGTGGAGTTAAGGTTCATATCATTCCGTCGTTGATATTAGATCAATATGTAGACTCAAAGTTTAGGTAGTTTTTTTTATGAGGTGTAAAATTATGTATATCTATCCGAGACCTAATAAAATGTGGATCATAATCCGAATTGGGTTTCAACCCTTTAAGTGTGCGACTCTATAGGCTCATGTATGCTTAGACATGACGCGGGTACTCCTACTCAGTCACTAATTGGTAGCGGCCCTTAGCAGGACGTGCCAACTCCCAAGTATACATAAAGATCAAATCGAGAACATCTATAATGTTCAATCATATAATGACTTTTTCTCAATCATATAATCATATAATCGACACCGGTCAAACCTAAGGCGAGTATATGTCATCCTTGTTTGGATAGCTCGAGTATTTTTTCTCGATCACGTGACTTGAAATCTTCATTTGAAGTTAGTTCTTTAACCATAGCATGGTCATACATTTCTAGATTCAATCACTTGAGTGGTCTAGATATATCTCTCTAATTGTACTGATGGGCAAATTCTATCTTGGTCAGAATGCCTCATAGCATGCTTTGCAACTATCGACGATCGGTAAACCGTTGATCTTACATAATACATGGTGAAAGGAGTAGGGGGTAGAGATATCTAGTCGAGTCAAGCCAAGTCATCAAGAGCCAAAGATTTTATACAGTTTCGGGCCTCCTTGAGGATAACAATCATACGTCCTATGTGTCTTATATTGATTTCGAGACAATACGGGGGGAATAACTAGCCTAGATGGGACCTACAACTAGTTGAAAGTCGATGTCGGGGGTACGTCTTCCCTTCTACTTGGCTCGGAAGTCTTCATGGATGAATCTCTAGGGCTTCTAGTTTGCAGAACTTGTTGGCATTTTCCTCTTCGCAGGGTCCCCTGGCTCCTCTTAAGAGGGTATACCGTGTCTAGCACGGACTCATCTCTGAGCCGGACTCTGTCATTCTTAAACGTAGAGATTGGTTTCCTTGTTTAAGAGATATTCGGATGTCTCCGGATAGCTTCCTTATCTTCCTAAAGTCCCTCAAAATTATGGGTGTAGCTCCGGGTATCTAGGAGGTTCCTGGGTACTATATACGGATACTGTTGTCGCATACAATAGAGTTGTACTACTCATTATCAACAACAAGCCCGAAAGTCACTTTTATAACTACCCGGTTACGGAGTAGCGTTTGTTAACCCCCTAAATAAGTCACTCCACATCTTGAGTACGTACAATAACCTTAAAAGGATATATCATACACGTTATATATGAGACAAATAGATGACGTGTAAGAATACAACATTTTTGTTGTGTCTCATGGTGGATTGATCCGACCCCGTGTTCTCTAACACGTGTCCATATTATTGGTTTAATATCTCTATATCTATGATCCGTGAAATATGATCATCAACCAATACATACACTAATCTATAAATATGTTTTCATATATTTTATGGACCATAAGTCACTTTAGAATAATCATCATAAAGATTAATATAGAGTTCTACAAACAAATCATGTCCTCGCCAATTAATACAAAATATATTGTTAGAGTACATTGTTTAATAGATTATAAATATTAAAAAGTATGATCATCTCTATAATTATCTCCGAAACATATTTACGACAAGAGCTTTAACTTTAGTCATTGTAACATTCCACTGCACCATGCTTTTTCACCCTATCATGCATGATCACAATCGAGATGATCAACATGCTTCTCGTGATAGCGCGCGTGGTGTATAGCTAACTCAATTTTGGCCGTCAATTAAGGATGGTCACAACCGTACGTAGTCCCTAAAAGCGTAGGCGTGGAACGCTAATAACTCGTGGTTCTTTAAACCGTTGCAGTATCTTGCTACAGTTTGTGACGCTTGTGCGACACATTTGGCGCGTGAAACAGCTAGCTAGCGGTGGGACAAAGAAATGAGGCTTCTCTTTTGCGCTGCTGCGGACAGCACAAGGAGGCTTGCCTTTTCGGTGATGTGCGGCGCGCGACTCGGCGCGTGTCATGCTGCATGCAGCACGCGCGGCAGCGACGACGACTCGTTCTGGTGCGCGTGCTCACGGGGCAGTCGTCGTCACGAGTTGGTGACAAATTCGGCTGTTCTTTCCTGCTGGGGAGTAGCTGAAGCGTCAATGTTCCGATCGAGTTTTTTTTTCCTCTCGTGGGTCATTTTTCTATATACGGATGATGGAGATGGGTGAAATGTTTTTTTTACTAATCGCGTCAGATGTTAGGGTGTTCTGTAATTAATTGAGTAGAATAGAATTCATCCTATTTACGAGGGAAACAGGGCCAACAAATTTACAAAGCTCCATTGCAAAAACCACAATTTAAAGACCACATTATTTAACTAAACTAGGTCTGAAGTACCATCAGACGACACAAACACAATACAGGTCACGAGAGCAGTAAGTCTACCAATTCCACCACTGCCAGAGAGAGAAACCGAATCTAAAGTGGAGTGGGTCCGGGCCTCTCTAGCCGAAGGGGAGATGACAACTACACCACACATCGAGCAAACATTATCCACATACCGGCCACACCTTACGGGGCCAAGCCCTACAATCAGAGCCGTCGGCTTGCTGCAACTGCCGGCCATCCACGCCGGCCTTGTGAGGCATGGCTGACAAGACGACGCCTCCAAGAAGCAAGTGGCATTGAGGACGTCACTGAACGTCACTGTCACCCAATCCAGCAAGTTGAGTCTAGGACTTTCACTTGAAGAGCACAAGGCTTAGGGCAGGTGAGCATGACCCTTCAACAACGTCTCTAAAAGAAAAAACGATGTTCATGGACATCATCGGTTTTGACCTTGGTGGGACAAATTTTTCACTTAGAAACCACACAACACCATCCATCGAACCCCATAGGAGGAGGTTTGGCCACCCTTGGCCCTGCACAAACAACCAAAAACAAGCCGAAAACGGCCGATCAACACCACCACCAATGCGACACCCAAACGTAGCTGCTCACTATGGAGCCGACAACATGCCACCATCGGAGGCCGTCGCCCCGGCGACCAAAACCACCCCCATCCAGGGCCGTTGCCCTGACCTTCCCGCGCACTGCACCGCAGCGAGAGCCATCCGGCGACACGCACACCACAGCCCGACCTCACTCCCAGCCACAAGACCACGCTGCCAGCAGCAGCAAGACCGAGGCCAAGGATGTTACGTCTCGGATCGTACGTGTAAAACACTGATTAATTCGACGAAAGAACAAGAAGAGACGATCATAGCACCGCCGCTCAGACGTACTTCTCGTCAAGCTGTGCTCGTTACTAACACTTTAGCTGGATGATCGAATTCCGCAGGTGGCAACCATAAGCATATCCGCATCGAACCTTACATACCTCAGCAACCCATTATGACTTTCGCATGAACTAGTTAGGCGAGATTAGAACAAGTTTTGCTACACACATATTGGCAGTGACATTTTTTTTTGCGAGATATAATGACTCATCGAGATATAATGACTCATCGAGAGAGATATATAGGTTTAGTTTTTTTTTCCGAAAAACATTAGGTTGAGTATTTTTGTTCATCTGGGAACGAAGCTCGCAATGAAATGTTCATCTGGGCTCCTTCCATACTCTTAACAAAAGGACCACTACGGGTGACAAACAGGGTTAATTTGCCATCAAATCCAAATCCAAATCACACGAACAGCCCACCAGCTGCCAAAGGCCCATGGCCCAAGTGGATCACGAAGCCGGCGATCCGCGGCGCCGTCACCTACAGGGGCTGTGGATGGGCGGCCTGACACGACGGGGTGCTCAAGCTCTCCCTCGGGAACGTGATCCCCGACGCCGTCACCTACACGGAGCACGCCTGCCGCAAGACCGTCACCGCCATGGACGTCGTCTACGTGCTCAAGCGCCAGGGCCGCACCCTCTACGGCTTCGGCCGCTGAGCCCTGTGGCCTCGCGTCGCGTGGTGTAGGAGCTAGGGTTTCGATGGGATTATGTAGGCGAGTTGTTCTGTTTTGCTGTTCGTTGTGTGTAGCTGCATCGTGCTGTTTGTGACGGATTTCGCTCTGACCGTTGATGAGGTTGGTTTCTGTACACTGTTCATCGGCTCAATTCCTCTGAACTCTTTTTTTTTGCGAGAATCCTCTGAACTCTTTTGGATCTGATGGATATGAAATTCTGACTTCTGAACTCTTTTGAATCTTGTTTTGAATCTTGATACGTGCTGTTTTTGCTTGGTTGATACCAAGTTCTGATTTCTGGACTCTTTTGAATCTTGTTGCCGCGGAATTGTTGCATATTTGCATTCAGAAACGGTATGAAATGGTTTCAGGGATAGCGTTGTGCTGTTGCGAAGGTCTGCACTCTAGGACGGGAGGAGCGTCAACACTTGACAATAATTTTCAGCTAACCTGAACCTGCAATCGATACAATACAACAGGAGCTACATGAGAAGATTGCGTTTGATGGTTGCCACACGAGCCTGGCACTCTGGTTGTGGGTGGCTATCATAGCAAGTGCTGGTCGAATTACGAGGCACAAGACGTGAAAACGATGAATCAAAGTATGATTTGCTTATTATTATTTTTCAAACCGAACTAGTAGTACTTGTAAAGAAATGGTCAGATCTAGAAAAGATTCTTTTATTCCACAGTAACATCGAGAACATGTATATTGACTCGCAGTTAATTGTCTTCAACACTAGGTTAATATTGGAAATCTGGAGCAGATTCATATACAACAGTCTACACAGTGGCGGAGTCAAGATTGGACCATGTCCCAGGCCAAACAGTGTTAAACAGTACAAAACAGGCCAGGTGCACCGTCGCCACGCCCCAGGCCGTGGCCCCCCTTGCCTGGGGCTTGTCTCCACCCTTGAGTCTACACATACGTTGTCTACGGTAACTTTCATGTCACTTACAGACATCACTATAGATAAGATATACGATAATCTATCTATAAATAATTTATATATGGACATCATCATTTATGAGTATAAGATATATACGACATGCATAAAATAGCAAATCTTACAGATTTTTCCTAGAATTACAAACAACCGTATTTTCTCTCTTAATTATTTTTCCTTCACTTCATACAAAATCTTAGGTACACCTCTTATAGAAAACTGACACCACACTAATTGATGTACATGCCGTTATAGTTTGTGATTAATTATAGTCAATGAAGCAGAAGAAAAAAGTTAAAGTTTAGCAGCTGACCGACCGATTCGATGAAAACATCGACCTCCTCGAGACAAGAAAATTAGCCTCTCACTCTGCCCGGTGGCCGCTCCTTCATCTCCCCTCTGTCTTCTCTCTAGCGCAATCTGCTCTGCCTTCTCATTTCTCTCGCACAAACATGGCGACACGTTCCTGCTCTGCCTTCTCCTCCCGTCACCCAGCCTCGGCTCGCCCAAATTTGCATTGCACTGCCGTGGGTCAAACACGAGCTCAGCGCCGCGCACCCCTGCTCCGCTTCCTGCTCGTTCTCTCGTGCCCGCATCAGCGGCGCTTGGCTGCTGGTCCAGGTATGGCACGGCGCCGCCATGGGGCTCAGAAGACCATTGCCGCGCGATCGAGCTCGAGGAAAACGACAGGCTACGACAGATGACTCTGGGCCGGTAAGATCCCACGACAGCGGGGCTCCGGCCAGCCGGATTCAGTGGTGTCGGATGTTAACAGTGAGAAGTTAGCAATTTGAGAATTTTGACGTTGTATAGGTTGCTTATTATGGTGCATGAGCGCATGTTTCTTTTTCGTACACCTAAATGTTACGTTGCAGCCGTTTTTTAATATTTTATTATCTAGGCTGTGTGCATATTTCACATCTGCATCTATCCAGAATATATTTCGATTTGGAACATTAGTATCACCTAAGATTCTCCTTTCTCAGCAGCCAACCAAGCTGATCACTGGCTAGACACTTGGTGTCGAGCTCAACCGCGAACAACCTCCATGTCTTGACCGCTTTATCCAGATTATCCATCAAAGCCAGAAGCCTCTTCTTTTCCGTCCTATTAATATCATCAGTGTGGCTAGCCCATCCTCGAAGAAATTGACGAAGGGCCCCGATCTTGTTCAGCCATCTTTCCATGGGGACACACCTTGCGCCTGTTTTTCTCAAACTTTCGTGACCATGTCAACTTATAAAGTGGTTGATTACCCTGGAAGGAAGCAGCCCGTGTGTCTAAGAAAAGAGCGGTGTGATCAGAGTGAAATCTTTCTAGGGTTGTTACCATGACTAGAGGAAATGTAACTTCTCACTCTGTGCGCGTAAGCACTCTATCCAACTTCTCGAAAGTTGGGAATCGCTGCTGAATTGCCCATGTTTATTTCCTACCTGATAGAGAAATCTCCCGCAAAGTGAGACTCAATAATGCGTTACAGAGAAAATGTCATTTAGCGTTACAATTGTCATTATGTTTGTCATCTTGCCACCTAATGTGTAAGTCTATAATTACTATGCAACATCAGTCCCTACCTTGCTCCACTCGATTTCACCCGTCCATCGTGCCACCGAGTTCATCGACGTGGATTTGTCAGACATCTTCCCTTCCTTAGTAGTGCCGTGTTCCCAGTGACTTCCTCAGTGCCACATTCCTTTGACGAGGAGCGGGGAGGCGACAAAGATGGATAGAAATATGCATAGCGGAACTTGGAGGTAGAGGATATAGAGAGCATCCCAGTCGGCTTGGAAAGGAGAAAGAGCAGTGATGACCTGGAAGTGCTCATGATCGATTGTAGCATTTTCGATGATAAAGAGTGTCAAACCTAAGCGGTGATTAGTCTCACTTAATCCAAATACAACATCACACTAAAAATAATAAAAAATAAAGGTTGAGAACATAGCTATTAGCTTCTCATCTATAAAAAATAATTAAGAGAGAACCAACTTCATGCATTGCTTTTTCGAAATACCATGGTTCTCAAGGAGTATAAAATTGACATGTCCATTCGTTAAACTTGAACAATGTGGACAACTCAATTTATGCGGAAACAAGCAGAAGAGGAAATAACAGGTGTATTATATCTTAAATAGTCATATGTGTACGAGTTCAATCACAGAACACACAAGAAATAACCATATTGTGGCACAACACCAGCTGGAATCAACTAAGTATTAATTCAAACCGGCGCACACCTATTAAGCTAACAAAATTGTTTCATTGGAAATTATGTATCAAGTATAGGTTCCTCTATACTTCCATATATATATTGTTATTTGTACTTCAGCTGACTCTCAATATAACAGAATTAGTCCTGTGCGTTACCAAGTTTTAACAAATTCTCACAAGTACTTCTGGACGTGATAAATTACCACCTTTAGTTTCAACTGGTTGCATATGAGTTTCAACAGATTTCCGGTTCTCAGTTATTATAATTAAGTTCTTCTCGATGGACGGATTTCATATTGATGAACAAATTCTCTCTTTTTTTTAAATCAATATTGGTCATATTCTACTTCAGTCTTGTCAGGAATGAGCGGAACATTTTATCTAATTAATTATTGGTATTACATTTATGCATGATCCATATCTAATATTGACAGGTCCTACCCATACTGCTGTGTATGACCATGTGTGCTTTGACACCGTATTGAAAGTGAAGGGCACCACCAAATCCGAGGACGAAGATCTAAGCTTCCTAGCCGTGAGCTACGACTGTTGTGAAAATCTGTCCTTCTGCGCGTGAGTAGTGGAGGCTACATTGTTGATTTGTGCGTAAGCAGCAGACGTTACACTAGCAATCTCAACACGCTGGAGCTGACATGTTGTCACCTCCTCCGTCGAGGCCCGAAGGTTGTCCATGGCTCGGGGCTAGATGAATTCGACAGCCAGTTTTTTTCGTGCACCGCTAAGTGTAGATCCAATGAAAATCCTATACTTGATTCTAGAGACGAGGTGAAGGTGCCTGTTGCTCCCGACGGCACAGTCGAGCTCTCGCGCTTTGTTGTTTCTGTTGAAAGTTTTGGGAAGCTGATAGTTTCTATGGCGGCGTGGCGAAGCGACGACGATGAGGTTGCGACGGGTGTGGTGAACTCCGTGGACGCTGCTAGAAGCTATGGTGAGCTGAATGTTGGCTTCAGTAAAATGGAAGTTCCCATCGCATGTCGCTCTTTCCGAGATGTTATCCAAGTAACGATTTTCCTCCAATCAAGGGATCTGGCGAGGCTGGTGCGAGGTCATCTGATTAACTTACCTGAACTAATTGTGACCATAATTGTTCAGCTAACCTTAGGATGATACAGCACGAGCTAAAATCTGGCGGAGTCTAGTGTTAAGGTTGCGTTTGATTGGTGCCAGGCCACACGAGCCTGGCACTCTTGCTGTGGCTAACCATAAGAAGTGTTGGTCGAATATACAAAGCACAGCACGTGAAAAAACGATGGATCCGGAGTATGCTTTTCTCATTGTGTTATTTTTGAACCTTCTTATTTTGTGAAGGAATGATGAAATCTGGAGAAAATTTTTGTATTCGAAAGTACCATCGAGAACATGTAAATTGACCTGCAATTTGCTTTGTTTCCACACTAGGCTTAGCATTGGGAATCTGGAGCTGACTTATTACAGTTACCGATTTAATTATCGGAATTGATATTTCTCAGGCAATTGAGAATTTTTTATTTCTCAGTCGTCTGAGTTACACATTTTTTGTGTTTGAGTTGCACAAAAAAAATACAACTTAGATATAAAAAATATACAACTGCTCAATTCTGCTCGGTTGCACATTTCTAGATGTAAATTACACATGATTTCTGTAACATCCCTAAACTTATAACCTTGATAATGTGCATCATGGCATGTTAGCATCATCTGAAAATCAAGAAGAATTTTAAACTTTTGTAAATCCTTGTGAAAAACCTTGACTTCGCTCTAAGGGCACAAGAATAAATTTTAATCAGGTTACCTTTAGAATAATGGAGCAAAACATTATAAAGATGTTTTGAAATTGGATTCTAAATTTGTGAAAACTTTGAAATAGTTTCAAAAGTTTTAAAATGGGGTTCAAGTTTGTTTTAGGGTTTAATTGAAAGCCAAAACAGAAAATTATAAATCAAAACAAAGAAAACCTAATTCTATTTTCCCCTCCCCCTCCGGAATGGGCCTTCCCGGCCCATCTTCTCCCCACCTGGGCCCTCTTCTTCCGGCCCGAGAACCTCCCTAGCCGGCCTGCCCTTTTTCTCCCCCACCCCGCCGCTGGTCCCTATCCCCCCTCTCTCCTTGCTCCCTAAGCTACCACCCCGCCACCTCCGATGCCCCGTGGCGCACATCCGGTAGCCCCGGCCCCCTCTCCTCATGCTTCGGCAACCCCCCTCCACCTCCTGCTTGCCTCCCCTTCTTATCTCCCGGGACCGAAGGCCCCGCTGCCTCTTCCCTCTCTCCCCATTTCTCTTCCTTCTCGGTAGCTTGCCGCGTCGCCCTGCCTCGCTCACCTCCGCTCGCCACCGACGCCGCCCGAGCTCCCCATCGCCACCGAGCCACCTCCGGACCCCCACCACCCGAGCTCGCCCGGCCGCCCGCTCCTCGTCGCCGCCCGCCTCGGCGATTGCCCCGCCGCCACCTCCTCCCCACCGTCGGGCACCCCCGCCCTCCTCCACCACCGGTTCCGCCGCTCCGCCCCATCCCCACCGCTCGGCCTCGCCTCCTCTTCCCTCCACCACCGCCGCCGAAGCCTGCCCCGACTCCGCCTTCATCGCCCCGGCCCCGAGCCAAAGCCGCCGTCCCATCGCCTTTCCACCGCAGCTCCGGCCGCTCCCGTCACCTCACCGCCTTGGGCCTCGCCGCCCCATCGTGCCCCTCCCCGGTAACCTCCACCACGCCGCCCTTCCCCCTATAAAAGCCGTTCCCGGCCGCACAGCCACCTCCCTCCCTCTCCATTCTCTCTCTCGCCCGAGCTCTTTTCTGGCCGTCCCGTCGCCGCCGCTCTACTCCAGCTCGCCATCACCTCGGTCGCTGTCTCTCCGAGCTTCGCCATCTCCGTCGCTCCCCGCCTCGGCCGTCGCCGCTCCGCCCCGGTGTCGCTTCACCCGAGCCCCGTCGCCGCCTCCTTGCTCCGGTGTTGCTCGACCTGAGCCCGGTTGAAAGGGATCTCAGGAGTCGACTAGAGGGGGGGTGAATAGGTCGGCTCTAGATATTATAATGCCTAATGGGTTTTTCTTCTGGAGATAGGTCAACCCTAGAGAAAATATATGCAACTGATGCAGGTAACTGAGACTCAGCAAGATATATCAGATAAACACCAGACACTCAGATAGCAAACTTAGCTGATGTGGAACAAGTTATATTCAGAGCTAACTGAGTCTCAGGTGTGAGAGTCAGGTGAGTGCATCAGATGACGTGAACAGGAAAGGTACTAGTTTTAGCAAGAGCTAACTGAGTCTCAGGTGAGGAAACTCAGTTAGTGTGCAACAGATAAAGGTGCTCTAGTGATCTAAGCATGCATAGATAACAGAATAAATAAGAGCAGATCACAAGACAGATAGTAAAGCACACAATGATTTGTTTTACCGAAGTTCCTACTTCTTGCGAAGCAGTACGTCTCTGTTGAGGAAGCTGTTCTCACAGCCGGCACCAAATCATGTTCTTTCCTCGAGTACCTTTCTTGTGTGGAATCCTTTTGATCTTGCTGCTGCAAGACAGGCAGACCCGAATCGCCTTCACAGACTCTTGGTGGCAGCCACACAAGACTTGGCTTGCTCACCAACTCCAAGAGCACTCCCACTCTTGGAGGAACCAGTACCTCGAATGCTACACCTGAAGGACTAAGAAACTCTCTCTCTCGATGGATGCACGCAGGCAACACTCACTTGGAGACCTAGAGCTCTTTCTTTCTCAACGGGTTGCTTTCGGGTTAGAGGCAAATGTTAGGTAAAGGTTCGAGGTTGAAAACCTCCCCAGGTTCCCTATTTATAGGGTCCCTAGCAGCTAGCCGTTACCCTCATGCCACGTCAGATAAAGAGCCACCAGACCTAACCTGTCTGAGACTCAGCTAACATGCACCTCTGGTAACCTACTAGCCGCGGCTGAGCTACCCACCTGAGTCTCAGATGCCAAACTCAGGTGGACTCGGTTGCCTCAGGCAGCACCTGAGCACAACTCTGGCCGGCTCACTACAAGCCTACAACTGACCAGAGAGCAATGGCCTCGCCACAGTCCCTGACCAGCTCGCTTAGACCCTTGGCACTGGTTCCAAGCTTCTTCACCGAAGATGACTGCCCTTGTAGACGCACAGCGAACCCTTGGTCCTGATCCACCAGCTTCCTAGCTCCTCCAGGACTTATCAAGCTTGCATTCACGGCCCTTGAACTCCATCAAGCAACCATCACCTCGCTTGCCCTCGAGCACAGCCTCGGCTTCTTCGCAACTGTGCCTCAGGAGCCTAGCTCAGCTGGTCCTTCTGACCTTCCCAGTTCCTTGCTCTTTTTAGGGCTCATCATCAACAGTTGTCTCACTTCAGCTTTCACCTGTCCATCTAATTCCTGTTCACACTCATTGCAAGTATTAGACACAGGTGAGGATTGCCAATAACCATCAAACCAAACTCTGGGGCAAGATAGCCATCCTCCCAAGCTCCATGGGAGTAGATGCACTTTCAATCTCCCTCTTTTTGGTGGTTAGTGGCAATCCCTTTAAAACATTCACTTAGATAAAAAAGAGTATTGCATTTACCTTGTTTGACATCAACTCCCCCTTAAGATGTGCACAAGTGAGATTTTGCATTTGAATACAAGTGTACAGTTTAGATTTAAATATTAGAGAGTTGATGCAAAAACAGGTGTTCTCACAACATAACTGAGAGTATAAGCACAGCGGAATAGCAGGTATGTTGGAGGAGTACTCAGCAAATAAGATAACAGAAAGGATTGCATGCTTGAGTACAAATATCAAATATCAGAGCGTCAAAACAATACAAAAACGAGGTGTTCAAGACTGATAAAATCATTTTGCAGTACATAGAATGTCTTGACACACATGCAGTCTAGTCTACCCCTTTTTACATACTGCTCCCCCTGAATATAATACTCTCCCCTTTAAGCTATTCTCTCCCTACTCTCTCCCCCTTTGCCACTAAGCACTAAAAAGAGATAGGAAGAAGAAGGAAAGATCCTCAGGGAGCTGGCTTTGGTTGCAGGAGGGATAGGATCTGATCAAATTTGCTGTTGACCGAGGCCTTGAGATCTGCCATCTCACTCTTGAGTTCTGATTTCAGCTGAGCCATTTCTTGTTGCAGTTCATCTTGTCTCCTCTTGATACAAGAGATCTGTACTGGCACAACCCGTTTAATGAAAGCATCCATAGCTGCGGGATTGTCTAGACGTTGAACCAAAGGGAGACTGTCTGATGAAAGATTCACAGAGACCGATGCTTGTCGCTCAGCAGGAGGAGATGATTCTCTAGCTGAGTTTCGGGTGGGAGACACCTGCGACTCAGGTAGGACTGCTGGGAGATCAGCTGCTGGCTGAGGTGGTCTGACTGAGACTCTGGTAGCTTACTCTGGAGGCTCTGAAAAGTCTGGCTGAGATGAGTTGAGGATGTTGTAGAAAGGAACTTCATCTTCATGGTCATCCTTCTGAGGTCTGAATTTGCTGAGATATGTCTTCTTGTCAAAGGAGAAGACTGAAGATGCTAATGATGTTCTTTAGAGAATCATATGCATTAGATATGAGCCATATCTCATCTTGTCAGTTCTGTTCTTCTGGCACTCATTTATTTCTGAGAATATGTATCTGGCCACATCAAACTTCTCTTTCTTTGCGATGAGCTCAAGAATTCTCCATACTGGATTGTATATGGCATCAGTTCCTCCACCTTTGGCACAGATGGATATGTTTAAGATCTTCACTATGTTCTTGGGTGTCTTCATCAATCCTTTGAAATTGGAGATATGCTTAGGGACTGCACCCTTAACAGGAGGAGGCACAAAGCCTGTAGGGAAGAACTTCTTCCTTTTCTCATTTGGAACCCAATCTGGCAGGAGACTCTTATCTTCTTCTGAGCCTTTGGATATGCTGATCTTCTGTAGCTTTGTCCCTGATGGTAGGTCCAACAGCTCTGCAAACTCGGGAGCTGTGATGCACAGCAGTTGACCTCTTGTCATTCAGAGCATATAATCTTGATTGTTCTGCTCTACAAAGACTGTTGCATAGAATTCCTTGATAGCTTCAGAATCATAGTCTTGGTTTAAGCTGCATATCTCATCAAGTTGAACAGCAGTTAAAATCTGCTTCAAATTTTCTAAGCCGTTCTTGGCAAGATTTTCCCAATCAATTGGCATGCTGTCAACAAAACCTTTCTTCTGCAGCAAGAGATGATAGCTTGATTGCTGCTGATCATTCCAAAACCTTGGATCATTGCAATGTCTTCTTTTCAGATTCCCTTCACTGTCAAATATGGATTTGTGGTTCTCATGGCAGTGTAGTTTGATGTGCTTCTTGAATCCAGGTTCATGGAGGCTAGACTGGCATCTGCCTTTGATAGCTTCTTGAAAGCAGTTGCAGATATGAATTTCATCATTGATGTGTCAGATCGTGCAACTTTTGAAAATATAGCTGAATATTTGTCTTCCAATGACTGAACTGACTCTTCTAACTGAGTCTCAGCTAGGATATCTTCTGAGTCAGATGCAGAGGGGGATGAGTCTGATTCTTCTGCTGACTCTTTCCTTCCACTACTCTCTTCTTCTTCTTGATATTCTTCATCTGATTCAGATAGCTTTTGCTTCTTCTTGCGAGGAGATGGAGGATGAGGATCACTTGGACTTGAATAGGAGTCATCTGAGTCTTCTGACTGAGCCTCAGTTGACTGTGCCTGAGACCTAGTTGGCATCCTATGAACTGACTCAGGTGCTGGAGAAGATACTGCTTTTTCTTGCTCTTCAAGTCTTGTTTCTTCTTGAGCTGGTTCTAAGTCTGATAGAGACTGAAATACAGAACCCATGCTCACTGATACTCCAACTGATGGATCTGCTTGTGGCTCAGTTGGATTTTCATGTGCTTTAGTTGACTTCTCTTCAAAAGATGATCTTAGCTTATCCATAGATTCCTCCATAGTCTGCTCAAATTCTTTTTCTCTTGAGTCAAGCTCAGCCAAAATGTTTTCAATTGATTCTATGGCAGCTTTCTGTTGAGTTTCCACTTCAATGGGGACTAATTCTAGTCCAGCTGATGCAGCCGCCTGAGACTCGGCAGGCTTACTCAGTTGAGGCACTGAACCACTGGATTGTTGAAGGGGCACTGCATCAAGTGCTTGAGAACTGGATGCAAAAAATATCCTTGAGTTTGTTTCAGCAATCTCATTTTGTAGATGCTTCTTACGAGCTTCATCAGCACAAGAGTTTAACTCCAACATGTGATTCTCTATTCTCCTTTGTAGAATGATATCTGAGAACCTTGTCCAGAATGGCTTATAATCTTCTGAGAGTTGAGGGAATAGACGATCAATTTGTTTGATCAGGTCTGCTTTCTCTTGTCCAGAGGCTTTTCCTTCTTGCTTCAGCAGCTTTTGAGTTCTTCATGGATTGCCTTGTTCTTCAGCTGAGTTTCTCTTAGGAGCTTCACATTCTTTGGAACATCTGGTGATTCAAAGATTTGCTTTGCAAGGGCATCTATTCTTTCCTTCATTTGAGGCCTTTCCTCATCTGTGGCATTTGGCAACTTATTAGTTAGGTCTTGCCATTTTTCTATGAGTTTGCTGTGTTCCTTTCTTTTAAGAGCTTCTACTGTCCATTCAGCTTCTTCCTCTTCTTGAGTTGTTTCTTTGTTTTCTTCTTGACTACCACAGCCTCTGATCTTGGCTTCTTTGGGACTTTGCTCAGAGATAAATCTGTTGGCTTGCCTGCAGCCCTTGTCCTTTTGAGTGTATCAACTACTGGAGCCTTCTTGACTTTGATAGCTGCCTCTTTCTCAGCAGCCTTCTTGGCTCTTTCTTCAGCTCTTTTCTTCTTTGCTTCTTCAGCTTGGGCTTTCTTTTCAGCTGCTTTTGCTTTCCTCTCTTGCTTCAATTGTTCTTCCTTGTTAGCCTTCTGAGCTTCTAAATCTTTCATTCTTTTAGCTGACTGAGCTGTAGCTATGTCCATCTGTCGTCTCTCTTCTTGTAGCTCTTAAGCCTAGCTTTCTCTTTTGGCTAGCTCAGAGGGGGACATTGGAGCTTTCACTGATCTTTGAGCAGCTTCTTCTGCATCTAATTTCTTTCCAAGACTTTTAGCCTGCTCTGCCTCCCACTCTAACTGCTGCTTCTGTCTTAGGAGCTGGGTTCTCAGACCAATGGGCAGACCATCAGTTATATCCTCAGGCACATTCCTTGATCCAGACATCTGCATAGGAGAGGTAGAATAAAGAATAGATGAGAGATAATCCTATTGCAGAGAAAACTGGAATGATTGGCCATTTTTGGATGGTTTTAGGAGAGTTTCACAAGTCATCTCATGCTACCTGACTTAGCTACCTGACATTCAGGTGAGATAAATTGTGTAACTCAAGTGGAGTAGCAGAGCAACCTAGGTTTATCGAATCTTGCTGAAATTTGAGAATTCTGGACAATGAGTTGCAAGAAATCGTTCTAGAGGTTAAAGGTACATCATCTCTGTCTAATTCCACAACTAAGGATACTCAAGAGCATGGGATTCGCATTAAGGCGGAAACCACCCTAGTTTCTGTGAAGAACAGCTCGAGGAGACTTACATTTGGAATTTAGATTGGAGATGAAGGCGCCAAAACAATCATGAGAGCTTTGGGAAGCTTCGGAGAGAGCGAAGATCGTCGGAGAAGCGCACGATCGTTGAGAATCAGATGGCGGCGACGGGTGCAAGGGCACTGAGACTCTGAAGAGGGTTTAGCACGAACCGTTACAGAGGTGGGTTTTTATATCCCGAGTGGTCCCGTGGCACCTGAGGGTCAGCTAGAATACTACCTGAGACTCAGGTAGGAAAGAAAAATTGAGCTGAGCTCCAGACTTAGGGATTTTCTTCGGAATTTTGAATGTGTTCAGCTGAGACTCATGTGGAAGACTCAGCTGACAAGGTTTTCAATAGGATTACCAGAGAGAACTTAAGGATAAGAGATGAAAGCAATAGAGAGAATTTCTTTTCAAACACAGCTTGCCAGACAATCAATCAATACAAAGCTAAAGCTGTGTTGAATTGAAATAGATGGTAGGATCCAACTTATCTAACCCAATGGTGAATCCATGAGTTCAATAAGATGCAAAATCAGCATGGTATCTATAAGACCTTAACCCACCTGAGGTACAACCGAGACTCAGGTGGCTGACTCATGTAGATGCAGAGAATGAAAAACCAGAAATGCAATCATGTGTACACGTGTATCATCATTTCCTCACTGCACATTCGAGATATCCATGATATTTAGCTCATGCCTGAGGGTACAGAACCTATTTTCATCTAAAGGCTTGGTGAAAATATCAGCTAGCTGAGCTTCGGTTCTAACATGGCACAGTTGGATATCTTTCTTTTCTACATGGTCTCTTAGAAAGTGGTGTCTCACTTCTATGTGTTTGGATCTTTGGTGTTGGACAGGGTTGTTGGCTAACTGGATTGCACTTTCATTGTCACAGAAGAGGGGTACTTGAGACATGGATACGTTGAAATCCTTCAAGGTCTGCCTCATCCATAACAATTGAGCACAACACCCACCAACTGCTATGTATTCGGCTTCTGCTGTGGATAGGGCTACTGAATTTTATTTCTTGGAACTCCAGGACACAAGGGAACGCCCTAAAAAACTGGCAGGTACCTGAGGTGCTTTTTCTGTCAACCTTACACCCGGCATAATCACTATCTGAATAGCCTACAAGCTCAAATGGTGCACCCTTAGGATACCATAGACCAAACCCAGAGGTATGAATCAAATATCTCAGTATTCTACGAACAGCAGTGCGATGAATGTCCTTAGGATCAGCTTGAAAACGTGCACACATGCAAACACTCAACATTATATCAGGTCTAGATGCACACAAATACAACAAAGAACCTATCATAGACCTATACTCCTTCTGATCAGTGGACTTACCTTGTTGGTTTAGATCAAGATGAGCATTTGTTTGCATGGGAGTAGATATTGACTTAGCTTTGTCCATGTCAAACTTCTTGAGGATGTCCTTGGCAAACTTCTCTTGAGAGATGAAAGTTCCCTGCTTGAGTTGTCTGATTTGCAGCCCTAGGAAGAACTTCAGCTCTCCTACCATGGACATCTCAAACCTTTTATCATCATCTTGCTGAACTCATCACTTAGCACACGGTTAGTACTTCCAAATATTATGTCATCGACATATATTTGGCATACAAATAAGTTCTTGCCTTTAACTTTAGTAAAGAGTGTAGTATCAACAAGCCCAATTTTGAAACCATTATGTATAAGAAACTCCTTTAGGGTATCATACCAAGCACGAGGGGCTTGTTTGAGACCATATAAAGCTTTGTGGAGAACATATACATGATGGGGTCTTTTTTGGATCTTCAAAACCAGGGGGTTGTTTTACATACACAAGTTCAGCAAGCTTACCTTGGAGGAAGGCACTCTTGACATCCATTTGATAAAGCTTGATGTTGTGATGATTTGCATAAGCTAAAAGTATCCTGATAGCTTCAAGTAGAGCTACAGGTGCAAAGGTCTCACCAAAATCCAAGCCTTCTATTTGAGTGTAGCCTTGAGCAACCAACCTTGCCTTGTTCCTCACCACTTGGCCTGTAGAATCTTGCTTGTTGCGAAAGACCCACTTCGTTCCAATGACATTGTGATCCTTGGGTCTTTCAACAAGTGACCAGACTTCATTTCTCTCAAATTAGTTCAGCTCTTCATGCATAGCATTGATCCAGTCTGAGTCAGACAGAGCTTCACCTACATTTTTAGGCTCAATGGTGGAAACAAAAGAGTAGTGAGCACAAAAGTTAGCAATACGAGAACGAGTAGTCACTCCCCTATTAATGGCACCAATGATTTGGTCTACAGGGTGATCCTTCTGCAGCCTGCTGATCACAGGGGGTTCTGGGTCAGCCACCTGAGTCACAGCTGGATGTGGATCAGCTGGGTGTATCTGTGACTCAGTTGGCTCTTCCTGAGACTCAGCTGGGTGCATGGAGGCTTCTGAGCCCAATAGATCATTAGCTGGGTTGTACTCGAACTCAATGCCATTGACTTCATCCTGCTCATCAGCTGGGTCAGGTAGGTTTGTAACTCCAGATGAAGCTTGCTCCACAACTTGGGGCCTGACTTCACCTGTTGACTTGTGAAGTATATCTACCTTCCCTGAAATATCATTAGCAACTTGCCCATCTTGTGAGCCATTAGATTCATCGAATGTCACATCTACAGCTTCTTCAACAACCTTGGTGTTGGTGTTAAAGACTCTGTAGGTGTGAGATTCTGAGCTATATCCAACAAATATTCCTTCATCAGATTTGGATTCAAATTTAGAGAGACGCTTGCCTTTCTTCAGAATGTAACACTTACAACCAAATACTCTGAAGTAGGAGACGTTTGGCCTCTTGTTGGTCAGCAGCTCATAAGGTGTCTTCTTTAGGAGTGGGTGAAGATATAGTCTATTGATGTTGTGGCAGGCAGTATTCACAGCTTCAGCCCAAAACCTTGCTGGTGTTTTGTACTCACTCAGCAGTGTTCTTGCCATCTCTATCAGGGTCCTGTTCTTCCTCTCCACCACTCCATTCTGCTGAGGTGCATAGGGACCAGAGAACTCATGCTTAATCCCATGCTTGTCTATGAAGGCTTCAACTCTTGAGTTCTTGAATTATGTCCCATTGTCACTTCTCACTGCCTTCAAGTTGATGTTCCATTCATTTTGAACTCTGACAATGAGATGCTTGAACCTTTTGTACACCTGTGACTTGTCCTTCAAGAAAAATACCCAAGTGAAACGTGACAAGTCATCTACAACAACAAAACCATACTTGTTACCTCCAATGCTCTCATATGTAGTTGGACCGAACAAATCAATGTGTATGAGATCGAATGGAGAAGTAGTGGTCATGATGTTCTTGGGTGGATGAGGGCTTCCAACTTGCTTTCCAGCCTGACAAGCACAGCATGGCTTGTCTTTGTTGAATTGGATCTGCTTCAGGCCTAGGACATGTTCTTCTTTACTGAGTTTGTTCAGCAGCCTCATCCCCACATGACCTAGCCTCCTGTGCCACAGCCAGCCTAACTGAGCTTTGACTATAAGGCAACATGGCACAGCTGCTTCTTGATCCTGAAAATCTACAAGATATAGCTTATCTACTCGATAGCCTTTGAAAACTTGTGAGTCATCTGTTAGTTTCTGGACATAGACCTCTTTAGGATAAAATGTGACTTTCATTCCAGCATCACATAATTGAGAAACAGATAAGAGATCATATGAAATAGACTCAACAAGCATTACTTCAGTAAGAGAATGTTCCTGAGATATAGCAATTTTACCACAATCCAATACCTTGCCTCTTGAATCATCAGCATAGTTGACATACTTGCAAGGAAGGTTATCTTTTCTTATCTCAGAGAACTGCTCTTTGCCTCCAGTCATGTGCTGTGTGCAGCCACTATCCATGACCCATTTTGTTCCACCGGAGGCAGAGCCCTGCATGATTAGTTGCGAGACTTAGGAACCCAGATAGATTTGGTTCCCAAGTTAGCAGGTCTCTTACTGTAAGCATCAATAGCAGGAATAAGATTAACATTAGGGTTCTTAGCAGTTACGGCTTTAGAAAGCTTAGAGAACCTCTGAATCTTTCTCAGATTCTTATCTCCTGCAAACTCAGATGGAAGGGTTAGCAAATTTGCATTGCACCTGAGTGAGCTACCTGAGTCACAGGTGGCTCTCCCTGACTTTGGTACCCAACCGAGTGAGTCACCTGAGACACAGATGACTACTGACTTTGGTACCCAAATGCTTGGTACCTTCTTGTACCTACTCCAAGGACCAACATAAATTGCCTCAGGTTTACCCTTTTTCCCTGTCTTAAGCACATAGCTTGGATTAGAGGGAATTTTCACATAACCACCTGTCTTTCGATGGTTTCCTGCAAGAGAGTTAGTATCATATTTCCCTTTCTGAGGAACAAAGTGATTCTGCAAGTATTTCTTGTTAGTAGCAGAGGGAATATATGAAGACTTGTTCTTTATAAGTGCAGGAGTGAAACCAAGTCCCCTTGTACCATTATTCTTTAGTACTAGGGTGGACTGGAGCCTAGCAAAATTCTGCATGCCTATGTGAGCACTGCACAGGCCTATTCTCATGAGCCTTTTTAGCTCTTCATGCTCCTCCTTGAGCTCATTGTACTTTGCTGCATCAACAAGATTAGTAGCAGTTGAAGTGCTTAATTCACTGGGTGAATCTACAACAAACACTGTACTAGAAGTGATAGCATTGATGCGAGATGCACAGTTTAAACAAGTTTCTATAACAGTAGGAGGACTTGCATCAGGTGTAACAGCAGTGCAAGATGAGTGAGTTTCTTTGAGTTTATCATGCTCAGAGATTAGGAGCTCATGAGATAGCTTAAGTTTGTTTTGAGCTTCCTGCAATAAGTAAACCTCCTCATCAAGATCTGCCTTAGCATCTTGTGCATTATCAAGGGACACCTGCATGTCAGTTAGTTTGTCCCTGAGAGAGATGTTTTATTTTCTCTTTCCTAAGGAGCTTCTCTGTCCTGTCAAGAATGTCCATTAGTTGAGCATAATCAGGGAAGTCATCCTCAGTCATTACCTTGCTGCCTTTAGCCATAAGGCATAGAGTTGGAGTCTCAGCATATGTAGGATCTGCATCCTTGTCGAAGAGTGAGTCTGTCTCGGGTGCGCAGCTGAGAGACCTGACTGAGTCTTCTCCTGGCTCAGTTGGGCTGCTGAGTGATCCACCTGAGACACAGATGGCTAACCCAGCTAGCTCAGTTTCTTCCTCTGACTCCTCCTCTGACTCTGAGTCATCTGAGACCCAAGCTTGTCCCACATAAGCTCTGGCAGCAGAGGTCTTCTTCTTTCTGAAGGTGGGAGGCTTCCCTTCTTTGTACTTCTTCTTGACAATGATCTCCTTCTTCTTGTACTTGCCATCCTCTTGTCTCTTGCTCTTTTTGGGACAATCAGCAATGAAGTGTCCTGAGTCACCACACTCAAAACACTTCTTGTCACTGAGTTGCTTCTTCCCTTTGAACCTGTCAGATGAGCCTGAGAACTTCTTCCTTCGATAGAACTTTCTGAAGTTTCGAGTAAGCATGGCAAGCTCATTCTCCTCATCAGTGGACATCTCTTCATCTGGATCTTCTTCTTCATCACTTGAGTCCCTGTGAGTGGCTACTGCCTTGAGGGCTATGTCCTTGTTCTTCCCAGAAGTGATAGCATGCTTCTTGAAGTGGCTTAGCTCCATCTCATGAGTGAGCATCCTACCAAGGACATCAGTGGGCTTTAATCTGTCAAAGCCATCCTTTTCTTTCATCATCAGACGCAGAGTGTGATAAGGCTTGAGAAGCACAAAGAGGAACTTCTTGATCACATCACAATCTTCTACTCTGTTGGACCCAAGGGCCTTCAGCTGGTTAGTGATCATGGTAAGTCTTGTGAAGATGGAATTGATGTCCTCTCCAGGTTGGTAATGGAAGTTGCCAAGTTCATGCTCCAGCACATCTTTCTTGGACCTCTTCAACGTGTCACTGCCTTCATAGATAGCCTGAAGTGTGAACCATATATCTCTGGCTTCCTCAAAGGTACTGACACGGTTGAAATCATGCTCTTGCAGTCCCATATAAATAGCATTGGCAGCTCTAGCATTGTTCTTGATGCTGATCTTCTCTTGATCAGTGGGATTGCTCTCATCAACCACATCGAGACCTGTTGTGACAATCTTCCATACATCTGGGTCAAGTGCAGTAAGATGCATTTGCATCTTCCGCTTCCAAAAGGCATAATTAGTACCATCAAACATAGGAACTCTACCCTCATAGTTCGACATCCTTTAGACTCTGGCTGTTAGGCCAATTATGAGCAACGAGGCTCTGATACCACTTGAAAGGGATCTCAGGAGTCGACTAGAGGGGGGTAAATAGGTCGGCTCTAGATATTATAATGTCTAATGGGTTTTTCTTCTGGAGATAGGTCAACCCTAGAGAAAATATATGCAACTGATGCAGGTAACTGAGACTCAGCAAGATATATCAGATAAACACCAGACACTCAGATAGCAAACTTAGCTGATGTGGAACAAGTTATATTCAGAGCTAACTGAGTCTCAGGTGTGAGAGTCAGGTGAGTGCATCAGATGACGTGAACAGGAAAGGTACTAGTTTTAGCAAGAGCTAACTGAGTCTCAGGTGAGGAAACTCAGTTAGTGTGCAACAGATAAAGGTGCTCTAGTGATCTAAGCATGCATAGATAACAGAATAAATAAGAGCAGATCACAAGACAGATAGTAAAGCACACAATGATTTGTTTTACCGAAGTTCCTACTTCTTGCGAAGCAGTACGTCTCCGTTGAGGAAGCTGCACAGCCGGCACCAAATCATGCTCTTTCCTCGAGTACCTTTCTTGTGTGGAATCCTTTTGATCTTGCTGCTGCAAGACGGGCAGACCCGAATCGCCTTCACAGACTCTTGGTGGCAGCCACACAAGACTTGGCTTGCTCACCAACTCCAAGAGCACTCCCACTCTTGGAGGAACTAGTACCTCGAATGCTACACCTGAAGGACTAAGAAACTCTCTCTCTCGATGGATGCACGCAGGCAACACTCACTTGGAGACCTAGAGCTCTTTCTTTCTCAACGGGTTGCTTTCGGGTTAGAGGCAAAGGTTAGGTAAAGGTTCGAGGTTGAAAACCTCCCCAGGTTCCCTATTTATAGGGTCCCTGGCAGCTAGCCGTTACCCTCATGCCACGTCAGATAAAGAGCCACCAGACCTAACCTGTCTGAGACTCAGCTAACATGCACCTCTGGTAACCTACTAGCCGCGGCTGAGCTACCCACCTGAGTCTCAGATGCCAAACTCAGGTGGACTCGGTTGCCTCAGGCAGCACCTGAGCACAACTCTGGCCGGCTCACTACAAGCCTACAACTGACCAGAGAGCAATGGCCTCGCCACAGTCCCTGACCAGCTCGCTTAGACCCTTGGCACTGGTTCCAAGCTTCTTCACCGAAGATGACTGCCCTTGTAGACGCACAGCGAACCCTTGGTCCTGATCCACCAGCTTCCTAGCTCCTCCAGGACTTATCAAGCTTGCATTCACGGCCCTTGAACTCCATCAAGCAACCATCACCTCGCTTGCCCTCGAGCACAGCCTCGGCTTCTTCGCAACTGTGCCTCAGGAGCCTAGCTCAGCTGGTCCTTCTGACCTTCCCAGTTCCTTGCTCTTTTTAGGGCTCATCATCAACAGTTGTCTCACTTTAGCTTTCACCTGTCCATCTAATTCCTGCTCACACTCATTGCAAGTATTAGACACAGGTGAGGATTGCCAATAACCATCAAAACCAAACTCTGGGGCAAGATAGCCATCCTCCCAAGCTCCATGGGAGTAGATGCACTTTTACCGGTGCCGCCCGAGCTTCTCCGCCACCCGGGGCTACCCCGCCGCCGATAAGCCTCGTCGCCGCGCCCCCTTGCCGCTGTCGCCCCTCTCCCCAGGACCCTCACCGTCGGTGGCGCCGCGCCGGGCAAGCCACCATCGGACCGAGCCGAGCGGCCGGTTCCGACCGGGTTGGCCAGGGCGTTAATGCCCCATAAGTGTGTCGCTGAGACACAGTTTTTATTAATCATGAGATATTAATTGCTATGTTGTGCTAATTATTACTCATTAAATGCTAACTGTAATTAATACCAGTCATTATTGTTTCGACCAATTAATTGCCATAATTAATGCTAATCATGGTTACTTAATACTAATCTGACCGTTTAATGACTGTCATTAATGACTAACAGTGCAATTAATGTGTATTTATTATGTCCGAATGACACCCGGGACCCACACGTCAGAATTTAATAAAAAAAGATAAAGGAAAATAATGAATGTATGACAAGTGGGCCCCACTTGTCAGTGACTCGGTCAACTTTGACCAGAGTTGACCATGGGGCCCACATGTCAGTCTCAGAGGCTAATTTTGAATTAAGTTATTTTTATTTACTGAGAAAAATAAAAAAGGATTTAAAAATTGATTAAATCTTAGAAAATCCATAGAAAATTCAATTTTGATCAGAAAAATACAAATAATATATCAAAATATTCAAAAAATGAGAGCTATTTAAATATTTCAGTTTCATGCATGTTTGAATGCTAGAAAAAATATAATTGACTAAAAACTCGAATTAGGGTTTCCCCGATTAGCCGGAAGTCGTCGGATCGCGATATCTCGAGCGTCCGGGCTCCGATTAAATTGATTCCACTTGCATTAGTCTTTATTTTGCATCTTCTATGCCATGGCATGCATGTCATCTCATGCCGATGTTCAGTATTTTGATATTTACGATTATGCCCTTTTTCCGGTGTTTTCGTTCTTCTCCGTTAGAACAAGAGGATCCGGAAGCTTACGACCTCGATCACGAGCAGGGTTTAGTTGTAGAGGAGCAAGGCAAGCAGCCCCTTTGAACATATTGCAAACACCTACTATTTGCAAAATATTAGTTGTTTTTAAATTCGTTATCGCATGCGTTCAAATTCTACTTTTCGCTAAGTATTAACCATATTCCTGTGCATATAAACTTACTTTGTCGCTCAATCAACTCCACCACCACCCCCGACCTATCTAGAGTAGTGTAGTATATGCTTTGACCTTGCTTACTATGTTAACTATGGTTAGACATGCTTAGACATGTAAAAGTCGTAATTCTTTGGATAGCAGATGAATCAACACAATTGGGGGTTAGGTGGTAGGTGGGTGTTCACCGGGAATCAACTAATGAATTTGACTAATCTTCATTGGGTTAGACGAGAGGCCATGGCTGGGAGCATGGTGGGTTGTCTCTGGTGGAAATATGCCTTAGAGGCAATAATAAAGTTATTATTATTCTATTTTCATGTTCATGATTAAGTTTATGTTCTATGCTAGAATTGCATTGGTTCTTGAATATGAGATTTAGAGGAAAACCTAATTGCATGTGTGGAATAATAAACACCATTCAGATCCCTAGTCAGGCCTCTAGACTAGCTCATGTATTGTTGATGGTCTTGTTTTCCTGATCATGGGCATTGTTAATGTAACAAGGATGCCGGCAATAATGGGAACACATTGTTAGGGTAACAATGGTGTTGGATAGACCCCCTTATGAGATACTGCGAGATCACTTCGTCAATATGTTGTCAGTATCTTCTCATTATGTGTTAACGTTTACTTGCGTCCTTAGACCATGAGAATATCGTAGACTCGGATATTGGATGGTTGCTTTGGGGTCATCAAACGTTACTCCGTAACTGGGTAATTATAAAGGTGACTTTCAGGTACACCAGAAAGTATATCGTGGTTCTAGATATCTTAAAACTGGGATTTACCCATCCGGCGATGGAGAGATACACTCTGGGCCCACTCGGTATTACGGTGTCCAGCATCGCCTGGCCAGGTATTGTGACTAAAAGGTTAGTCACGGGGATACCGGAATACGGAAACGAGAAAAGAGTACAAACCGGTAACGAGGATAACTAGGTATGGTGATCAAGGAGTTGATCACAGGGATACCGTCAAAGTCTCGCCTCGGGTTGTGTGACGTATCGTGAGGCAAAAGGATGATATGCGGTAATACGAGGTTCGCTCGATAAAGATCTTCGATGATATGTGGGAGTCGTTATGGGTGTCCAGATCCCGCTGACGATTATTGACCGGAAGGTGTTCCGGACATGTCCACATATATTCGAATCTATAGGGTCACACGCTTAACATTTTAGCGACATTTAGGAATGCTACTATTTATGGAGAACAAGAGAGAAGGGTTCCAAAAGTGTTTCGGATGATCTCGAAAGTGTTCCGGGAAGTCCCGGATGGTTCCGGTGATGTCCGGAAGTGTTCCGGAAAGTATCGAAAGGTTCTAGAAGGTTCTGGAAGGTACTAGAAGGTTCTAGAAGGTTCTAGAAGGTTCTGGTGGAGTTGGACTCTAACTCCAACAGGGTGTCCCTGCTGGAGTAGGACTCCACCTGCTTAGGGAGAGCTGCCCCAACCCCTATAAATAGAGGGGCAGGGCACCTCAAAGGGGACCCTGAGCAGCCCCAGAAGCAGCCCTAAACCCTAGGCCGGCCATCTCTAGATTGGCCACAGCCTTCTTTTTCTCTCTCTTCTAGATTGGATCTAGTACAGCTGCCGGCGCGTTGCTGCTTCTCCTTCTCGTAGATCCCCGCTGTTCTTGTGTGCTGGCCCACACATTACCACGGTGTCACTGATCTGGTACGCGTGGATACCTCGGAGACGTCGTATACTTCGGCGTTCGATCGGGCAAACTATTCGCGAGGAGATCGCTCTCGCGGCTGGGAGGTATAACCTAGCTGCGGGAGTCTGCGGACTTCATCGACATTGGTCAACTTCTCCGCTGCATTGACGTGATCGTCGAAGGTATGATCTCGTTGCCTGCACCTTGATAGTGATCTTGTGGTGGATTGTGCGCGGTAAATTTTTGTTTTGCATAGCACGTTCCCCAACAGTCTCGTTTTCCCGCAAGCATCGGTTCTCGACGTACATTGACCCAAGATTTGCGTACTTCTACACGGGTGGGATAATGGACCACCCACGACTGAATAATTTGCCTAGACTTAGTGTATGAGCTGCATAGTTTGCCGTTTCCGTTCACAGGGTGTGTGAAAAATGATGTGGTGGGGTGCCTCACTATAGGTGTATGGGTTATACACGGTCGAGGACCGGGGATGTATCACCTGCTACAATTTATGGGACCATGTCGTAGTTACGGCCGGACTAATGTACATGGATTGGCCCGTAAGGGTGGCTCATACCTAGGTCAAAAGCATTGTAAAGGTCGTGTTCAATCACCCTCCGCCAGCACACCTCGTGAAGTGCGTCAATTGTATTGGCATTAGAAGTCGATTGATACGTGTAGGTAAAGATGTACACCCCTGCAGGGTTTGAACTGTTTGAACAGCCGTGTCCGCGATTATGGATAACTTGGTGATTACCTGCGTCGAATTAGACAACTACAACAAACTCTAAAACTTGCCAACTCTAAGGCTGTGGTGTTAGCGACTGCTTCCTCCCAGGGTGGTCGAGGAAGAGTCAGGGAATCTAAGGTGTCGTGATCTGCAGTAAGGAATGATCGTGAAATGTTCGGCTCCTCTCCTTTCAAAAATATTCTGGTAGTCAGCTTTCATCTACTTACAAAATATTGACAAAGGTAAAATCGGCTTTCCGCAAAAGAGTCCACAGTTACCCTTTTATTGATACATGTGCATCTATTATTAATTTCCCTTTGTAAGTCTTGCTGAGTACAATTTGCTATCGTTGACATTTTTCTTGCAGAGGAAACTATCCCCTCCGAAGGTGATTTCTACCTAGAGATCGACGCTCACGACGATTAGTTGCTGGAAATCCCAGGCAGTGATCCTGCCCAGGGTTTGGCAGCTCGTTTGTTCTGCTGCCACTTTTGGTTTGACCTTTTTGGCTTCGTCGCCATCTTTACTCTTCTGCTGTGTAAGCAACTCTTGTATGTATATTATGTTGTTAAGTTTCAAGAACTTATAATATCGCATCTTCAGTCGTAGAGTTGCTGTTGTGATACCGGTTTGTTCTCACATGCCTCATGTGCCTTGCGTGTATGTTGTTGAAGCACTGGAGCGGGTAGAGTTTCAGAGTCTATATCATAGAGTTGTTAGGTTTAATCATCCTTGTGAAGTGACTCTTCTACTGAGAGTTTGGGAGCTATATCATCCTACTCCAGCCGAGCATTGATTTGTCGGGACGAGTTTGGGATTGATGTTCCGGCTCAGTGAGAAAAGAGTGAGGAGACCATATCACCCTACTTAACCTGTGCATTCATGTGCCAGAACAAGTTCGGGGTTGACGTCTCGGGCTATTCGATGCCATATCACTCCACTCCTCTTGGAATTAATACCTAAGGGTTGAGGTCGGGGTTGACGTTTCGACTTAGCGGGTGATTTCATTTAAAGCTCTCTGTTATGGATTTTGAGTTCCGACAATTTCTAAAATGTACAACTACTTCATTAATCATTGGATCAAGAATCAACATTTAAAGAAATATACACTCTTTTTAATTATTTATCCCCGGTTATCGAAGCAGAAGAAAAACACGCCATTAATGGGAACAGAAATAATCTCATCGTAACCAACAAAAACTGGGGCCGAACAGAACCGAACTGGCCGCCGCCCTGGATCCACGCCGCCGCACGGCACGTCGGCACCGTCTCCCACCACCCCACCATTCGCAAGCCACCGAATCGCCGGAGCCGAGCGCACCCCCCACCCGCCTGCCGTTCCGCTGTTCCCGACCCGCCGACCTCCCCCTCCCTCTCCCCACCACTTCCACCAACCCACCACGCGACTCCCCCACCATTCCTACCCTCGCGCCGGTCGCCTGCCCAACCTCCGCGCGGCGCCCAGATCTGGTGGACCTTTGGATGGTTTCTGCGGGGGCGCAGGTGGGAGTGCTCGCGGCGTGCGTGGTGCTGTTCGTCCCCATGGGGCTTGGCGGTTGGCACCTGAGCCGCAACAAGGTGCTCTTCTTCTCCGGCGCGCTCTTCGTCTCCCTCGCCGTCGGGGTCCACCTCTCCCCCTACCTCCCCTCCCTGCCCCACCTCCTCCTCTCCTCCTTCCACCCGCTCCACCCCGCCGCCCCCTCCTCCTCCTCCTCCGCCGCCGCCGCCTCCTGCACCCCCTTCCTGCACCGCGTGTCGTGGGCGGACGACCAGACCAAGGGAGGACGGGGAGGGGGTGGGCGCGCGTGGAGGTGGCCGCCCTCGCTTGCGGCCGCCTGCGGCTTCGCGCGACTGTCGCGGGACGAGGCGTCGCTCCTGCTCAACGCCTCGTGGGTCATGGTGGCCGGGGACTCGCAGGCGCGGCTGCTGGTGCTCGCGCTGCTGCGGCTCCTGCTCGACCCGGCCGCTGCGGCGGCCGCCGAGCCGGAGCTGTTCCGACGCCACAGCGACTACCACGCCACCGTGCCGGCGCGGGGCATCTCCGTGGACTTCGTCTGGGCGCCCTTCGAGAGCAACCTCACACGGCTGCTCCACGAGGACCTCCGCCTCGCGCCGCGTACCCCCGACGTGCTCGTGCTTGGATCTGGCCTCTGGCACATGCTCCACGTCACGGACGCGCCCCGCTACGGCGACGCGCTGGCGTCCATCGCGGAGGCTGCCAACTCCCTCCGCTCGCCGCTCCCCGTGCCGCCACCGCACATGTTCTGGCTCGGCCTGCCGCACCTCGTGAACGGTATGCTCAACACCGATGCCAAGAAAGCGCACATGAACGACACCATGCTGCAGGCCTACAACCGTGAGGTTGGTCAGAGGTGTATCTTGCGCCGCGACGGTGGCCCATTCCTACAGCTTGATGTGGGAAAGCTCACCCGGGGATGTGAGCAGCAATGCACGGCTGATGGAATGCATTATGACGGCGTGGTGTATGATGCTGTCATGCATATCATGCTCAATGCATTAGTGATTGAGTCGCAACAAAGGATTTGACTAGTGGTAGGGGTTCTTGATACACGTCTGCTCCCACCCCTTGCTCTTTTGGTTAAGTAAAGTACACGGGTAATTAGAATTTGTTGTGAAATAGGAAGGTTCTTTTGATTGCTTCAACATTTTGGTCGCTTGCCAGAAGTCACCATTGGATTGCTCAACCTTAGAGTGTAATATAGGGACATCTTAGAACCACACTTTTTTTGGCTAAATGGCAACTGAGATGATGTATTGTATACTTCTTTCTTGGGTAATAACTAAGATGGTGATTCTGACATGTAGGAGAGAACAGATTGAGGAATACTAAGAAATATTTGACTTCCCATTTTTAGGCAATTGGAGGTTTATTTGTTCTTGTGCATGCACAAATGTTCTCTAAGTCACGTGTGTTATGTTTGGTGATGCTTTCGGCACTCAAAAGTCAGGATCATAGAATCGTCCAATTTGATAAACTTAAGATGTATGTGTAAATGTCAAGTTGAAGCTCAAGTGACTGTAAACTGTACTATTATCCTTTCAACACAGTTATATACTTATCACTGGTTGTTGAGGTGTTTCTAACATTGGCATGATTTTGAAGCTATAAGCCTAGGACTGTACTGCATGCTGAATGCATCACGTGCAGTGGAACACATAGTTGATAGATTGCAGTGACCACATTGTAAAGAAGGTTCACTACAAACGATGGTTCTACAAATGCATAATATTCCAGTAGCTCTAATCACATTACTCTTTTCTTTTTCCTTTTTTAGAAAAAAGAAACACATCACTCTTTCTGTCCAAGAAGAAATATGATTTAGTTGCTTGCTTTATGTAGTCTTTGGTCTTTGATGTGCACCCTATGTAGTGATTTTCTTCTATACTTCCTGGTAGTTAACTTATCCCGTGACCTTTAAAAGCCTTTAAATGCATTAAAAATGTCTTCTGTATGAACTATTAACATGTGGACTTTATAATGATATACATGATCTATCCGCTTTCTCTGGTCTGGTTTGTTCTATTAATTGGTGTTCCCTATTTTAATTTTGCAAACTAGTTCCATTGGAACTGCCAAGGAGCTAATGCTTCATGAACTTTCAGTTTTTGCAAAAATATCACAGGAAGTTCCCAGTGTGTGGGAATCTTTGTTATTCTGGTTTATCTAGGAGGTCATTTTCCCTTTTTTATTAGATGTGCTTGTTCCTTGTTGTATATCCCTGTTAACAAAATTCCCAAGCTAATTGCATTATCTGTTAATTTAATTTAGCTCAGTCTTGCAGTGAAGGTAATCCATCTGTGCCTGAAGGTATTGTTTGACCATATAGCATGTAGCCGATATTTGAGCCATTGTTTCATTGCTCATACGATGTTTTCACATGTCTCTGTAGTATAATTTGAATCGATCAATCATCTTGCCATGTTGCTAAACAATGGGGCATTACTTAGTTCATAGATCACTCTTTCTATATTAGTCTTGTTGAAAGGAAATCTTGGAAGTAACAAAGGTATACCCTGTTTCACAGAGCCTCATCTCTTTTACTTGAACTGTTCTGATATTTATGTTGTCTAGGAGAATATCGACATTAAAGATAAACTATATTATATTTTCATGACTGCTTCACGGTTCCTTGTGTTTAAATTCTCTGTGCTCCATTTCTGCTTCACCTTGTTTTGTCTAGTTCACCAGTGAAGTGTTCACTTCCTATATCGCTGTTTCGTTATTAAAAGACTGAACAAATGATTCTGAATATATCATCTTCTTGTGCATGTATGGAGCAAATGTGTCATTTCTGTTCTAGTCCTGACCTTGTTAACCAAGCCTTGGTAAGGCCTGCTAAGATCTGGGGTCCAAGAACTGCAGAACCACCGGAGTGTTCTGATGGCAAGATCAGCAGTGCAGGATCCTATGTATTCGCTGAATCGGATACGCAGATCCTGTTATGTAACCCCATCTAGGCTCTGGAGTTCAAATCCTTGCTGATTCACGTTGATGCTCCAGAATTGTTGTTCCACACTCCCAAGATACTCTAGTACTTGAATCTGATGTGAGGCATGCCCCGTCGTTCGAAAAACCGGGAGTTTCGACCATGCCTGACCCTGTTGCCGGTTGAATTCGTTGTCCTTCTTCTTAAAGGATGCCAGCAAAACTACGTTGGATATGCAAACCAACTGGAAGTTGGATATAGTTTGGTTTCTAGGGAAACACATAACTGCAGAACATCTGCAGCTACACATATGCGCGACTCGACACAAAACAGATTACCTGAACTACGGGCAGAGTGAGATCTTTGAGCTTCCAAAATGTTTCGTCAGAAAAGATGAACATGTCTGAAGAAACTCGTGCAATATCCAGAAATTACATCAACATAAAGTCTTACAAGTTTCAGAACAACAAAGTCACTCATGGCCATGCACCTACAACAATGCCCGACTCAACTCTAACAACACAACTGTTTAACAGTAACACAGGGATAACAGAGACGACGCGCGCGCACATGACAATCTTGCAGCTACCACTAACTACTGAACCAAGAAGTAGAAGTTCATGATCCATGCTACGTTACCACTTACCAGTCATCGAACCACGGCAGGAAGCTGTCGATCTCGTCGAAGCCGGCCATCCAAGTAAGGTCCGGCTCCACGAACGCCAGGGGGATCAGAGACATGGGGGCGCAGACGATGTCCATCCCACCGGTCTGATCACCAGGTGGCGGCAGCGTCGGCGGCGGCGCAGCGATCGGCTCCTCTTTCTTCGCCACGTTGCCGGCGGCGGCCAGTGGTGGCTGCGCTCGCGCTTGCATCGGCGGTGAGCTGGCCAGGACTAGGGTGTCCACGGCGCTGCCAGCATGGCCTGATGATCCTGTCGTGGCGCTCTCCTCGTCCTCGTTGTAGACGACCACTGCGAGCTCATCAGGCTTCATGGCGTGCGACGTCGTGCTGGCGGAGGGGCGGTGCCTGCGGCCCGCGGTGGTGGCGCTCCTCGCCGCGGGAAGCCTCTTGGCGAGCGTGCTGTTCCAGTAGTTCTTGATGGCGAGGTCGGTTCTCCCCGGGAGCTGGGTGGCGATGATGGACCAGCTGTTTGATCAAATGGCAATTCAAGTGTGCATCAGGTCAGTGATGCAGCAACCAACCGATTTGTAGAACAAGATCAAGTAGTACAACATTTGATCTGACTGAAATCTCAGTGCAAATGTGCAATAAAACAGCAGTTAAATTGATGCATTCAATCGAAGCAGTGTGTAAGAGAATGCAGTTCTTGCAGGAACAAATTAACAAGTACAAGAAGCATCAGGCGAGCAATGTTTAGCTTTGACTGAATTTAACTTCTGAAGAACAGCACTGGAAACCAGTGTCACCGTTGGTTGGGCAAAAGCAGAAGAAACTGGCATATGCGCACAATGGCAGTAGGAGTGTAGGACAAGGGTTCGTTTCAGAATTTACCAGCTTCCCCTCTTGCGGTACATGTCGCAGATGATCTTCTCCTCCGCCGGCGTGAAGTTGCCGTGCTTCAGCCCTGGACGGAGGTAGTTCAGCCACCGCGAACAGCAACTCTGGCCGCTGCGCTGCAGACCTACGATCCATCAAGAAACTTCTCAGAGGTGATGATCAGCTTATGCATGCAGTGCCAGTGATCATGTCAAATTAATTATCAGGGGCTTGATCAAATTAATAGTTGGAATACCAGGAAAGAAGCACAGTATTCATTTGCTGTGACTAGGCTGAACCAATGCGATCATAAAGTTGGAAAAATCTATGAAATCAAATAACTTCACGTGCCTTCAATTTTTGCGGTACATAACATGCTCGAAAACAATATTACATGCCTGCCTAGCACTTCTATTATCCTAACAACAACAGTGATTTTCTCGGAACAACATAGATCATTTGCAAGCCAAACAAACAGTTGAAATACATTTAGTTGCCAGTTTTCTTTTCTTTCCAAATAAAGGTACTAGAATAGATAAACTTAGTAGCAATATTAAAAGTTAAAAACTTTATGTCATATGTATCCATGATGATGGGTGAAAAAACAAACCTAAAGTGTTGGACAATGCCTGCCAACTACGGCCAACGCCATACTTCTTAATGTGGTTTTTCATCAAATTATCCTCTTCCTTCGACCATTTTCCCTTCTTCATCCTCCCCTTTGATTTTACCACCGAATTTTTCTTTACTGGAGAAAGTTTTTGCTTGTCTCCAAGAGGGGCGCAAGAATGCGAATGAGAGGCACAAGGGGATTTAACTTCTAAAGACTAGTTACTTGTACTGAGAAATATCTAGTGCGTGATGGATTACTAATTTTTATATTTTACTGCGCGGTAATAATATATCTGCCTCTTGTCGTTTTATTGAGTTGTGTTATGTTTAAACCAACGATTCCTTATTCTCAGGAAAGAGAATAGAACAAGGGATGAAAGGGAAGGGAAGGGTAAAAGAGAGAGAAATTGATGGGTGATTCCTCCAGGCTCCACACGATGAGACCGTAGAGGTAAAAAGGTAAAGCAAAAGAGAGGCAACAACAGTTACATTTGATGTGTTAAAAAAAAATCTCCCTGTTGTTTGGTCAATATTCTCCCTATAGCATATCAATAGCCAATGTTTGATGATAAGAACATCAGACATGCACATTGATAGTAAGCAAGCACCGTGATATTTTTAGTACTGCTTTGCTTTAGTGAGTAGTAATTGTGTTTAAATGGTCTGTTCCCCCGGTTCTGGTTTACCCTGTTTGATCTTACCTTGCTACATGGTTGATCAGTTCACACTTCATGTAACTCTCACTGTGCTGTCATATTTGTGTCACTCCATTAGTCGCCCTAATTAAAGGACTTGCCAGGCCGGATTCTTGACAATTACGAAACAAGCTTTGAAGCGAGAACTTTGTTCCATGATTGTGTTTCGAAGGTTTAAACCATGTATACGGAATTATGGTTGCTATGTACTCATTTTGTCCTACTCCCTTTCAAAGGATAGGATTGATATGCTATATTTGGATGTGACTGAGGATAATTTTGAGTTAGTATCAAGCTCCATGGTACAAGTATGCTATTACGATAGCATAACTGAAACATAACCAAATGTCCACACAGCAAGCACACAGTAATTAGGAAAGATATGTGGTTGACGGGTAAAGGTGGAGGACTAGCTAGATTGGAGGAAGGTGGTTCCGGTGGGGAAGTCCTAGAGGTACGTTCTTGGTTGTTGCCATGCGTGCAGGAGTGATCGATAGATCCGGCGTGAAGGAAGATGAGGGTGACGCCACATGGAGGGCTCGACATCTGGTGGCACCAGTGTAAGGAAGGGCGGTGCAACATCACGACGGTGTGGAGGAGCCGAGATCTGTTGGCACTGGCATGCCTGGAAGGGGATAATTCCGACGGTGTGGAAGAGGGTAGCTGGTGACAGACGACGGCGGCGTGAACTGAAGATGTCGCAAATCAGAGTTGAGGCGCGATCCCTTAGCGGGTCAGGCCAGTGGATAATTGGATTTTTATACATTAGGTTGGACTCACGAGTCAGGCAATCCTTGAAAATGTCTTGAGGAGAGAGAAGGAGAAAAAAGAATAAAATTAACTCCTCGAAAAGAGTGACTTCACAAAGAAAAAGTTTTAAAGTCGACTTTGTTGTCTTTATACGTCGTTGTATTTAATATTAGAGAGAATTCCATATATACCACTCAAAATTTGATCGGTTCCAAATATGTCGTTGAAAAAGTCACTCTTCCAAATATGTCACTGAAATATTCCACCTGTTCCATATATGCCATCGACGCTAGTTGATTGTTAAGTGGCTATTGAAAAGACAGTTTTGCTCTTTGTGTTGTCTTTTATATATGACTTCATAGTAAATGTTAAATGCTACAAAAATTTCAAGAAATATTTTCTCTAACATATGTAAAAACATGGCCACAAACACAGCTACTACATTTACTACAAAGTGGCATATATGAAAGACAACACAAAGGCCAAAACTATCTTTTCAATAGCCACTTAACGGTCAACTAACGGTCAATTGACATATATGAAATCGGTGCAAAATTTCAGTGATATATTTGGAACCAGTCAAATTTTGAGTAGCATATATAAAATTCTCTCTTAATATTAACTCTTTGTGTATAATAAATTTAAGAGACAACCATTTATATAAATTATTTTAAGACGGTGCTAATTTACCGTTGACTATCGACTATCCTTGCGATCACTTTTGACAGCACGATCCCTTTCTCTTGCTTTCTCAGAAGCATACTCTTATTACGCCCCTCCACCTCGGGGTGATCCCCTTGTGCATCAACTTACAACTATTTTTGGTCAATTTCCAATTATTTTAGATGAAGTTTCAACTACTTAGTATGAACATCCAAAAATTTTGGGATGAACTTTCAAAAAACGGGGATGAGCTTTCAAAAAATTGAGTGATAAACTTTTAACAAATTGGGACTGAGTTTAGATAATTTTATGAAGTCAAAATTTCCTAAACATGCAGATCAGGCACCTTTTAACCTAGAAAAATAATCTAGAAATAAATTAAAAACATAGAAAAACCCTAGATATCATTGACCTCCTCCTCTGGCATTGGCGTAGGAAGCGAGGTTATGTCGGCGACAGTAAATGGATGGCAGTGGCAGCTGGGAAGATGGGCGCAGGGCTCTCGCAGACTAGTTGCCCACTATGCACCTCGAGGGCCTTGTCATCCTAGCCTACCAACGGTGGCTTGTCGGTGGCAGCTCCTCTCTAGCCATTGCACCCTTTCCTCCTATGCACACGCTGCAAGATGTGCGTGGAGGAAGATTGAAGGGAAAGATATGGATGAGAACGATGATAGAAGGTGAAAATAGAAGAAATAAAGTTGAGAAAGGTAAGTAGCCACTGCCATGTACTTTTAGACAAAAGAGAAAACATATCATAGTATCAAAAAGTACTATCAATTATTTTAGTGTTGACTCTAGATAACATGGAGCAGCTAAACAGGTAAAAGGTTGACTTGGGGAGAGTGAACAGAAAATAGGAACATGCTCATCTCCCTAGATTGCCATCCCACGAATGGACACGACGACCCCAAAATGCAGCAACCAATCAGAATTCACAAGTTAGAACACACTAAACCTAGGATTTAATTCCCCAAATAGCAACTACGCAGCGAGTCCTCCTCCCCTCGTACTCGCCACCGCGGCGAAATGCGGCGACCAAACGACGCCGGCGACGGCGACGTCGACGCGGGCGATTGGAGGCGCGACGAGGATCCTGCGGAGCCCTCCCACGCCTTCGACGGCGGCGACGAGCCGCACCAGCCAACGCCGGCGCAGGCCTCCTCCTCCGGCGACTCGCTGTGGCAGTGGCGGAGCCAGGGCCTCGCCGAGGTGGTGCTCTCGTGGTCCGTGGACCAAATCCTGAACAAGGACCTGCTCCGCGACAAGGTGATGAGCCGCTTACGCATCCAAACCTCCCTCTCAATTCGCTGTCTAGCTACTTGGCGTGGGTTGCGATTGCGAGTGATCCGCGTGGATCTGAAGAAATGTGTGGTTTTGTACTCCTGAATTGGGATTTTTCCTGGGGTTGTTTTGGATTAAGATGGAGCCATTTTGGGTGCCCGCGTTGTGCATAGGTAGAGAATTTTGTGTACGACTGGTAATTATGCCGGGTACTTGAAAATTGTACCTTCGATGCGCTTGAACATTAGAGTTTTCACCTTTTAGGAGAGCATAGAAGCATACTTTTTTTTGCCTGAGGAAAAATTATACAGTAGAACTGTGAGAAATAAAATTCTTAACTATCTTAACAAGGAAGCACAGTTGCTATGATGTTGTTTAACAGCTCTATGAACTGTGTTTTGCCAATTTCCAGAAAAAAGAATCTATGGATTCATTGAAGTTAAATGCTATTACAGGTGTCGAAGATCCCAGAGACATTTAACAGTATGGAGCAGTACATGACATCGTTTTTCGGACCACTCTTAGAGGAGGTCCGAGGTGATATGTCTTCAAGCATGGAGGACATCTCGAGAGCTCCATATGCAAGTGTGCTATCAGTTGATGCAATGAGGAAGGGGAAAGGATTGTATGAGATCAAGCTCGGCAGATGGAGGGGAGTGTCTCATGGTTGTGGGGCTGATGGGTATAGGCCGAAAGCAGCAGATGTGCTACTGATTTCAGAAATGAGACCGGCAAATCAATCTGATATTCTCAAACAGTCCAAATCCTGTGTCATCATATGGGTTAATAAGGTTCAGGGTAATAAGATGACAGTCAGGGCATCACGGAGGATGGAGACTGGGACTCATGGAGATGAACGGCAACAAATGGGTGTTAACAAGTATGAGAAGTTGTATGCTGAAGGTTTGGACAAGTCATGGGACATACTGGATCAAGAAGCAATGGCTCCAAAATCCATAGACATATCTGTAAATGAAAATGTGTGGAAAGAACCACCAAAAGTTGGAAAGCGCTTTGAGAAGTGTAGTGATCTGCAGGAACACAATGAGACGGGAATATGTGGAAATTCGGCAAGGCAATGGTCCTTCTATGCTATGCACCTTACTAATATGATAACATATGATCGTGTTTGGGTTGTGCTCCGAAGGGGTTTGACGATGGATTCAAAAATCATTCTTAGCATGCTGGGCAAAACTAATTACGTGAGTCTTTCAGTTTCATGTCTCCTTCCATGACTAGTTTGCACTGTACAAGATATTAAACTGTTTTGGCATGTCAAAAAAGTGTGTAAATTTCATTTGACTACATTATGTGGATGATATTCTTTTGATCATAGAGTTTCATGCTTTGCTATTAATTTACATTTTATAAATGTGAACAAAATCCATAAACTTTTTCTAATTCATCATCTTCTTTTTTCCACAGAATGGAACAATCTATTTATTTACTGACATGCTATTGAACTATATGTTGGAGCCCTTATTTTACTGTGCTCATAAATTTGCATATAATCTTGTTGTTGTAATTGATACATCCTGATATTACTGATATGTGGATATCTGAACTTTGCAAAATGTTACTTCCTAGGTCATGAACTATTTAGATTATTTGAAATCACTTATATTTAGTCAACTCCATTTTTTTACTGTTGATCGGTTGGTGTCTGGTTTAGCTGTGTATGTTGTGACTTATTGTAGCTCATCCCTATCATTACGTTGCCACCACTGAACTTGACATGAAGGCCTTCGCTTAAAATATCGTTGTTTAAAATTATAATGTAATATAAAATGTCGATCAAATGGAAAACAAACATCTAAGAGCAATTCTAATGGCATGTCAAAGAACTTTATTTTTTCAAAAAATATTCAATTTAAATTAAAAACAAATAGTTTCCTATGTCTACATTCAAATATGTGTAACAACAAAACATTTATAAAAAAATCCAATAAAAATTATACATAAAAAACATATAGTCCATATAAATCTAGCCGCGCAAATGCGCTGGGCACCACGCTAGTTCGTATGTAAAGTTGAATGCAATGTATGCTTCCTTCATACTGTTCCACAGTTTGGTATTGATATTGTTCATCATCTTTGTTTACATAGTCTCTTTATGCAACTGTTATGTTTTTTTTGCATTTTTTTATATTGAGTACTGAAGTTTTCAAATTGATGTTGTAGGCTATTAGACACTGTAATTACTGCAGCGACAAATCACATGATGAAATCAAGGATGATCTATGCAGTTTTAAGCTGAATGACTCACAGCTTGATGCAGTAGCAAGTTGCATTTCAGGAAGCAATTGTTCTCATAGATCTTCGGTGGGGCTAATTTGGGGCCCACCTGGCACAGGTAAGACTACAACAGTTGTAGCGATGCTGCACATGCTTCTGATGAAGAAACAGAGAATTCTTGCATGTGCTCCAACCAACATGGCTGTCTTGCAAGTGGCTTCTCGTCTTATTGGGTTGATTGAGGATTTCTCTCTAAGCCATCGTTATTCCTTTGGTGACATCATTTTATTTGGTAACAAGGACCGTTTGCACATTGGCAAGGAGTTGTCAAAAATATATTTGGATGATCGAGTCCATAAATTGCTGAGGTGCTTCAACCGAGAAGATGGGTGGAAACATTGTGTGGATTCTGTCCTGAAATTCCTAATAAACTGCATTTCTCGGTACAGAATGTCCCTAGATATAAAACAAGTGAGCAGTGATGAACACAACCTCACCTTTAAGAAGTATTTTACAAGTACATTCAACACTTTAGCAAAAGAATTGGCAGCATGTATTGATACATTCTCTGATCATCTTCCAACGGATTCCCTGGGCAAGAACTTTGACAAGATGATGTTTGCGAAAAGTTTGGTAGATAAAGTACAGCAGTTGCTGTGTGCAGATGATGTATCTGATGAGCTTCTTTTTACAATCTTCAAGCCTTCAGATGAACTTCCTGACCCTTCTACTAGTCATGACGACCTAACAGATGATGCAACTGATGATCTTCATGACCATGACATCTCTCTAGATAACCCTTTGGAGATAAAGTCTCTGTGTATTAAAACCCTGATGGATCTTTCAAGGATGCGGCTTCCTTGTGAGGACAATGAGTCTTCAATCAGGGACTTATGTTTGAAACAAGCAAAACTTATATTTTGCACTGCTTCTGGTTCGTTTGAGTTGTTCAGGCTGCAAAGCGTGATGCCTATAAGCATCTTGGTTATTGATGAGGCAGCACAACTAAAAGAATGTGAATCCCTGGTTCCTCTCTTGCTCCCTGGGATAGAACATGTTTTGCTAATTGGGGATGAAAACCAGCTTTCATCATTGGTAAAGAGCAAGGTGTGTCTTTAGTATAGGAACAGTTTGAGTGCTATGTTCTCTCTCATCATATGCATATTTTTTACCAGTAATTATTTCACACTTTAATAGTTGCTCATACTTTCTCCTTCTGCTACTTGCTAGATTGCTAAAGATGCTGATTTTGGACGAAGCCTCTACGAGAGATTGTGTACAATGGGTTACAGCAAGCACTTGCTGGAAGTCCAATATAGAATGCACCCTTGCATTAATAAATTTCCGAATGCCAACTTTTATGATAACCGAATTTTGGATGGTCCCAGTGTTAAACAGGAAGACTATGCCAAGAGTTATCTCCCTGGTCCTATTTATGGTGCTTATTCATTCATTCATATCGAAAATGATATGGAAATGCTTGATGACCTTGGTCAGAGTTCAAAAAATATGGTTGAGGTTGCTGTGGCAGCCAATATTATTGAAAGACTTGCGAAAGGTATAACTAAAGCTTCAGCTTTCACATAGCATGTTGAAAGAAATGTATAGTTTCTAAGCTTTAGGATTTGGATAAATCTAACTAGTATTTGTGTAAAACTACTGCAGAATGCTCAGAGAAGAGGCAGAGAACCAGTGTTGGTGTAATATCTCCGTATACGGCCCAAGTAATTGCATTGCAAGAAAAACTTGGACGGAAGTTTGAGAAGCACGAGTTTCTGTCTGTTACGGTAAAATCTATAGATGGATTTCAAGGTGGCGAGGAGGACATAATATTAATTTCAACAGTTAGGTCCAATAAAGATGGGAAAGTAGGCTTTCTCTCTGATGCTGGAAGAATTAATGTGGCTTTGACAAGAGCGAAGTATGTTTCCTTAATTTGGTGATATTCAAGTGCAACACGCCATTTCAAGTACATTTTCATTTTAAAATGTCGCTATGTGTTTGCCACAGGTACTGCCTTTGGATCCTTGGAAATGGAGCCACTTTGCTTGCCAGCAATTCAATATGGGCAGAATTAGTCAACGATTCGAAAAGACGTGGATGTTTCTTTGATGCTCTTAAGGACAAGGATTTAGCAGAAACAATGAGGCTTGCAATCAAGGTAATATTGCGGGAATCCTTCTTGTGTGAAAAGAAAGGTCTTCATATATCTTGCTCGTTAGGCGCATGGTTATCTTTCCTAACAGTTTGCGATGGTTCCCTCATGGAGTTACACCTCCAGTTCCTTACTACACCCTTTAAGTGCCATTCTTTGGCTGTTACTCCTTATGACTACTCATTCGAGGATACAGTCAGGGGTAGTGGCTATGCAAGTGTAAAGGCATAATGAGGGTCACTAACTTGATGCTCTTGGTGGAGCATTTGGAGCCACACAGGGCCTCGCAGGATGGTGCTAGTGGCACCTACCTGATAATCTTGTTAGAACACTGCTCTGTCACGAGTCTTGTGGACCCATTTCCTAAAATAACCCAAAGGTGAAAAGGGATGAAATTTAGTATGTATCAAAGGTATCACTTGGTTGGATGTGCTAATTGCTAACTAAATTTGTTGCTATGATCCCTCTTTTCTCAGTCACATTATGTTATTTGAGCAATAGTGTCCTTTATACTCTCCTGTAATTTTAGAGCTGGTAAAAGATTAAGAGGGTGACAAAACTTGTCTTGGAAAACTCTGTTCTTTCAAAATCCTTACAGTATTTTTGTGTACTTATCAGAGGAATGGTCCTACAATTGATGCAACTGGAGTGCCATCTTGGTCCTCAAGGGCAAGGCATGATGTAACCGCTGGTCGCAACAGCCTACCAATAAGATGGAGTCAGCTTCCAGCTTCTGGCAATGCAAGGAGCATAAACAATTGTCATGATAGGCAACCAAATGGAAGTCGCCCAAACAAATCTAATTTCTTAGCTGGTAGAGAGGACAGGCACAGAACACACTTTCAGCAGCACAGACCTTTTTGTGGTGCTGACTACAATAATCAATCAAGAGGTGCGCCTGGTAATCAATATTGGCCCAGCAAGTATGGACCTTCCAGTCATAAACATGGTGCTCCCGAAGGGTTTAGAGGACAGTCCGAGCAGCATCTCCGGCAGGACTATCATAGCAGAACTCACCGGGAAGCCTTGTGCAGTGCTTCTCAAACAGGCAATGGAAGGTTTGTTCCTGGATCAGTTCGGAGCTCTGAATCACACAGCCAAACTAGCATTCTTGGTGAATGGCAACCTCGAGGAGGTTACTACAACATGGAATTTCAGAACAGGACTGCTTCTCCAAGCTGGCACGGTTCTTCTCAAAGAAGGTTGAATTCATATGGAAATGCTGACACTCAACTTTGGAGTATGAATAAAGACAGACAATTCAGTAGTCATCCGCGAAGAGCACCATGCACATACAGGGGACGAGCACCATACAGGGGATTTGGTGGTCGAGGTAGAGAAAGGCCTTCATATCATGAGAGAGCAATTAGGGGAGGTTGCGCTGAATATACCAATAAACATCAGATGGAAGAACCTCTTTGTGAGGCGCAGAATAGCAGGCCTGAAGCTGCATCCCATGACTTGCCAGTGCCTGAGCAGCGAGGGATGAAAAGAGACTGGTGTGAAGCAGAAGCGTCAGATTCGCCGTGCCAGGACGACGCAAAAATAAGACTCGGAAGTGTAGATCAACCTCATTGTCAGGTACAGCATGGAGGTTCTGGACCAGTGTCTGGTGAACTGCCTGTTCCTGAGCAGCCTGAAATGAAAAAAGAAGGGTGTGAACCAGAAGCATCAGATTCAACTCACCGGTATCAACCTCATTGTCAAGCGCATGATGGCAATTCTGGAGCTGCGCCCGGTGAGCTGCCTGTTCCTGATCAGCTTGAGATGAAAAGAGAGGGGTGTGAAGCAGAAACATCAGATTCACCCCACCAGGACAACACAAATGTAACACCCGAAAGTGCAGATCAATCCCATTGCCAAGCGCAGGATGGCAGTTCTGGAGCTGCTCCCCATGAACTGCCTGTTCCTGAGCAGGGAGGCATGGAAAGAAACTCGCGTGAAGCAGAAGCAGCCGTTATACCCGACATGAACATAAGAATGGAAAGCGTAGAACCAGATAACTAGATATTTTTGAAGTATGATATATGCTGCCTGTCCTTTTTTGCTCTGTATAGGCTAGTCATATCATCTTCCCTTTTGTTCTATAACAAAAAAAAGACCGTGTATAAGCATGCAGTGTGTTTGTTTGTGTAGATCATTCTTTGACTAGTGGGCTGTGCTCGGGAGACCTGCCTGAGAAAGTCGTTTGTAGAATTCAGACTTCCAGAGCAATGAGTGGAATTTTTTGGACTGACTAATAAATATCACTTTAGCACTGATGTTGTTTCAGGCTTTCAGCTGGTATGACAGGCTTGCGTCGCCAATGGTATCGCTATGTTGCCAGTTTACAAACTGCATGGGCAAGAGCTTTGCCGCTGTTGGCATGGCCACGCTGCAGCTCTCGGCGCTGGGAACCGACGGATTGGCACGACGTAGCCGAGCGGGTGGAGGAGTCTCCAGTCTCTACTTGTTCGCGCTCCAGAGTACGCTGCGGCTGCCGGCGTTTCTGGTCGCTGACGCGTGGCCGGCCGCGGTGGCTGGGCAACACACGGCACGAGGCATAGTAGACAGGCAGCAGCGTGCCGCTGTGCGTTGGAGCACGCGGTGGAATGGCAGCTGGGCGATTAGGTTGGACTGTCAGGCACAGTACTGAGCATTCTGAGCATCAAGTAAGCCAATAACCAGCACTAACTCAAAAGGGGCTGTTCCCTCAGGGTGGCGCAGCTGCGTGCTGCTGCCGCGCGCGCTGGAGCCAGTGCATCGGCAGGACGGGGCCGGGAGAAATCGCGGGCACTTGACGCGCTCCAGAGGCTGGACATCCGCGGGGAGAGGTCAGCGGACCCCGGGCGCATCGTCGCAGGCGCGACACGCTGTTGGCCGGTACCCGTCGACGACCAGCGGCGCCTGCGCGGGGACGCGCCCCTCTGGGTGCCGTGGGCGCCCGCGACGCCGTCCCGTCCGGCGTCGAGGCGAGGTGGGTGGGGCGGATGGCGCGCCACTGATGGGCGGGACAAGGTGGCTTCGCTGCACGTTGGAGCACGCGGCGGAATGGGCAGCTGGGCTCCTGGCGCCTGCAGGCCAGGTGGCCACACTGACTCCATATCCAAAAATTGCAAACTAGGAGTAGCCTACCTATCGACAAAACGGTTCCTTATCTCCTAAGAGTGCGTGCTCTTATACCACTTTGAGATACTTTTGAAGTTCTTAAAAATTATAAAAAAATCATGTATATAGTATATGCTATAACATATGAACCTGTTAAATTTTATCTAAAATCTTTGTCTCTAAATCTAGGACTGACGACATACATGGCGACATGCCCCGCAGTGCTGCCAAGCAAAGTACCATCAGCCTGAACAAAATTTACACTTTACAGTTTTGCAGCTGTGGACATGTACAGGAGTCTATTTCAGTTTTGCAGGTATGTGGCCAAACCAAGGACTCGAGCTAACATCCACACAGAAGTGAAGAGACAAAGGGATCAAAACAAATGTGTCGATCACAACTGCTTACAGAGTGAAAGCACTGAGAAGAACAAAGGTACTACTTTAAGTTACACTTTCTAGACCTGTAAACAGCATGAGATTGCATTTCTACACACAATAATAACCTGACATTCTAAAGGCTTCCTCATACAAAACCTGGGCAAGGCTGAGAGCAAGTGTAGTAATTTTCACATTGCCTTTCCTGTATTTACCACGCTGTATAGACTCTGTAAAAACGTTCGTCTGTACCAGCCAGGGCTGCTCTAATGGATAGGATGGTACTGTGTGATCCCACGTTTTGGTGGCAGTTTCCTTAGAATAAATAGAACCATAGCTGAAGGTACGATCTCAACCAGCTGCAAAACAATTTGGTGGATGCGGTCAGTAAATAAGAAAAGATATTTGGTTACTAGAATTGTTTTGTCTAAGAATGGCTGGAAGGATAACCACATATTTCATTGAAATAAATTAATAATAGTAAGAGTGTTAAGACATCTAAACAATGCATATATGATATTTCTGGAGAATTCCCATAAGATTTAATTTTATTTCTCTATTTTCATAATATATATATAGACAGTGCCCCTGATAATCCCTTTTGTCCGGCTTGCTATATCCACAGGTGAACTGAATAATCCCTTTCGTCAAGCACTTAAGCTTACTGTTTCTAACACTTAGATCCACATTGGGGTGTCTATCTATCCATGTTCATAACTACGTGAAATCTATCACTGCAAGCTCTTGTAGAATGGTGGCATTTCTAATCATCAACTCAATTATCATGATCTGCTATAACAGTAATAGTGTTTGGGTGAGGTGGAGCATGGACCTGTGCGAATCTGAGAAGCACTGCACTCATCTCATGCATGATGCACATAAACACATCCATGGCTTAATATAGTCGGGCACTATTCGAAACTGAGCAATTCGTGCAGCACTCAGCCAGACACTGTTTTGTTTCCTCTTCCAGAAAATGTATTGTGTCATGCATCAACAAATAGTTATCCCTGTCCATTCTGCTCTATATCGCAAAGATATCAGTAATTAGTGCCATATCTGTCCTGCCATCCTACTCATTGTGGCTATTAGCAAGATGGGAGCTCTCAAATTTGACAACATTATACCTTAAATATGACCTCAATATCTACTACTTGGTTGTCTACCCATGGACATTCTGGACATAACATGGGAGGTAGATAAATTCTCCTTCCACCACAAACCATTATACTATGAAACCGATAAATGTTAGTAAGTGACACTAACATTAGTTTCAACACTGTTAAATCTATTGGGATGTTTTGGTAAGCATCAAAGAATACATTTTCACAATTTTAGTTAAGAAAGTGATTAAATCACGTCCATATCTCAATGTCTTAATAGTGTCTTGGTCATAACAAAATCCACATCTTGATGCAAGTCAAACTGCATAAGGTGAATCATTAAACATTGTGAACAGTACACAACATAATTAAATCGAACCATACCAGGTAATAAAAGAAATTCAGAATCGGATGGCTCAGAACATCAAGATCAGCTGCTTTATCAAATGCGTTGAGGCACATCTGCAAATTACACGCTCAAGTTAGTAGATTCCTCTAACCTGCTTACCTACCTAAATTGGTAGTAGAGCGGCATACTCCAAAGTAATCGCAATAACTTCTTTTTATGGGGGATTTGCAAGCACTTACCATGACGCTTCTGATCAAGAAGCAAGTAAAGCAGATTGTAGTCACATAGCCAACCTGCGGGACAGCAAACAGCATTACCATATAGTTGTCGTAGACAAGCCTCCAAAATTTAGACCAATTTAACACAAAGTATACCTCCTGCAATTTCTTGCGCCTTCCTTTTGATTCTACGGGGAAACGTTGCAACATCAGGAATAACCTATAGCAATAAAAAGAATATCAAATACCATATCAGTCAGTGAAGGGTCACTGCTAGCTATACTTCACGCATGCTTATGAATCAGGTTAAATAGAGTAGGGATATAAATGGTGCATGACAAAGATCTTTGACTGCAACCTAGTATGGCACAGAGCACATACATGACTAGCATACAAACTCACTGCAACATATCCTGGTATTGAAAGCAAAATGGTTGTTATAGAATGCAAATAATTCTTCCAGATTTTCACTGGTGACATTAATCCAGTTCACCATCCAAACAATAAAAGATAGAGCTAAAGTGTACAGGGCAATGCCTTGGTAATATCATGGTGCTGCAAGCATAAAAGTTGTTACAGAGCGCAAGTGGAGATATCCGGTCTAACATTGCAGAGAGCTACAATTTATTAGGACAACGCCTTAGCAAGGAAAGTATTACCTCCCGCCATACAGAAGGAACCCAAAAGCTGCAAACAGTGATACACCTGAAAATTATAGCATACTATTAGCTGAAAAGATCAGGTTAACAAAGTAAAAAAAACTTTTTGCAATGTGTCTCGAATTTATGACAGCTTTAACATGTGGTATTCAAGTTGCCTTCCTGATCATCAATATGTACTGTTATATGAAGACGGTTTCTAAAATTTGCTTAACAAAAGTTTCTTTCAGTAAACTTTTGAGTTAGATAATACTCTGTTAGTTGAAAAGTAGCACAGCACTGCATGTAAAGATAGGTAGTCCATGATACTCTGCTTTTAGATTATTTTTTAAATACGCGTAGATGGAGAAGGTAACGAAAGCAGGTATGTTACCTGCAAAGAACATCTTTGACAATATGACCATAACTCGAACTGGTTTCCACCACAGAACCAACCATAGGATTATCTGAAATTCAAAATCCATGCATATTAAGTCATCTCATCAGAGGTGCATAATGCTCCTAATTTGCATGTGCCAACTGAAAACGTATAAATACAACAAGACAGTGTGATCGTATTTCCTTAGGAAGGTTATTCCGATGTGGGTTCTCTAGACAAAAGGATACATTGTACTTCTCAGTGTAATCAAGATATCAAAGAATTGACAATTATAGCATGTGCTAGATATTTCAGGATAGTGGCATACCATTTGCTTGACTTTCTCTATAAAGTATAAATATACTCTAGGGCAATTAAATAGAAACAATTATCTCGCAAAAAAATAATATATTAATTATATTATAGCTACCTTTTATCTCAATAGCCACAGCATAAAATGGGCGGGGTTTCTCCTTGTTCAAAAAAAATATCTCATACCACTCTTCTAAGCATCTAGAAGGATTTTGGAGCATCACAGGCTCACAGCTATATGCTATAAGGTATTAAGAAGTAGTCAATGTCCAGGGATCCACCCCAAAATGCAACATTACATTAATTTCTGCATTGTATCTTTCCAGGCAGTCATCAGTGCAAACTTTCGCATGTGAGCTAATTGACTTAATTCATGTAAATTATGAAATGTAAAGAGAAATTTTATACAGTTAGTTACCTGAATTGCATAGACGACACCATTGATCCAATAGAAAGTTGGCCTGAGCACATCAGTCGACATTGCACGTGCCTAGCAAACAAAATCACAAATTAAAAGGTGCAACGACACTGACGAAACATCACAAGAAACTATGGAACACAATCCGGTGTAGCACCTGATAATAAATCTCAGCCCAGAACAGCATTAAAAGCGCGTATGTAGTGAAGAATGCAAGCCCAGGCATATCGAGAATCACATGTTGAAATATCTGCAGTACCGCATTATTAAACCATTATCCTGAATGAATTTAAACACCAATGTATTAATCAAATCAGCCACAAACCTCTGGCTGTATGAGCTGCACATTTCGCCGCAGCACAAACACGATGGACCGCACTGCAAACACAAATAGCAAGCGTACACATAGATCACTCAACCAAACCAAACACCTCAACATAAGCGGTGCAAAGCAAACAATACAAGTACGTTACCCACCGCCGTTCACAAGGAAATTTAGGAAATGGAACACCTTCTGTGTGGTCCACCCGTACTCGGGCAACCTACACTCGATTCTGATCAATTGGACCTACAAGAGAAATTAAGCTCCACAAAATCAAAACTTTTACAATGTTCATCACTCAGCCTCACGATTCCTGGCACAATCCCCAAATTCGAAATCAATCAACCCACCGTAACAGACGCACAAGCTCACGTAACCGTAGGATCGGATCAAGACGAGATAGATCGGAACTTATTGGGGGCAGGCGGGGCGGCGGGCTTACCAGCGCGACGGCAGAGACGATGCCGTAAAGCACGGCGAGGGCGTGGAAGATGCGGTTCTGCCACATCGGCGAGCCGTTCACGTCTTTCCACCAGTCCACCGCGCCGTTCAGCGCCGCCAACGCCGACGACGCCGACGACGACGCCGCCGCCGCGGCATCGACCGCAAACAACCGCCTCATTCCCCGGCGCCTGGGGAGACGGTAGATACGGGGGGGGGCGGGTGGATCGCGCCGGCTTAGGGGGGAGGAGGAGGAGGAGGAGGAAGGCGACGCGGGCTCGTGGACCTCGAGAGGATTCGAAATCGAAATGGATTTGGGGCTTTCGGTTTCGTTCGTTCGCGTGGCGTGGAGGAGGAGGAGAAAGATGGGGGAGGAAGGAGGAGAAGGTTCAAGCCTCTCCGGCTCCGTTCGGAAGACACGTGGACAGCCAGCGGATTTATGCGTGGAACGAGTCTACGATGCTGTGCACGCCGGGGAGGAGTTATGCAGAGAATATCGGTGTATGGACTGGGTGTAGGGATGGTCAGGCAGAGGCTGCGCTTCGGTCCAGCTTGGCGCGATTACTTTATTTTGGGATGAGGTGGCTCGGTCGAACAGCATGTCACTGCATGTAGCTGGTACGTACACAGCACAGGTGTACCAGCAATTTTTAGAATTTGGTTATGTGTCCTTAGCAGTTACTCCTACGTCACATGAAGTACATTATATTATGCCGTCTTGGATTGATTTTTCAGTTGTATCAATGTAAACGGTCTTGTTATAAATGTCATATTGGATTGATATTTTAGTTGTATGAAAATAATGATCTTGATATGAAATTTAGGCTACTGCAGTGTAACAGTATCTCGCCAAAATTGCTTCGAATTAAATAGCTAATTTTAGAATTCATACGCACATTAAGTTTCATTGAGGTTTCATGGTGTTCTTTAAAACAAAAAAAATAAGGTTTCAATCAATTTTCAAATTTAACTAGCAAGTTTCCAACATATATATTTCATGCTTCAACGCATGAAAGTTTCAGGTGACTTTGAAGTTTCAAAAACAGGACTAATTAAAGCAAGTGTCAAGTATCACAAGCCAGTTTTAGGTGTCGGAGCGAAATTCCGTGCTTCATATCTTCTTCTTCTTCCTCTCTCTCTCTCTCTCTCTCTCTCTCTCTCTCTCTCTCTCTCTCTCTCTCTCTCTCTCTGAAATTTCACCATATATATTTCAACATATATATCCCCGACTAAGCAATGTTTCATATACAGCTGAATATGATAGTTCCAACCACGAGCGGGGAGGATAGACTCATAAACCATATCCTTAGTCTTTGTTTTAATAAATGAGCTCTTTTACAGTACCCCTAAATGAATATAGACCATTCATTTGTTGAAATCTAATGGTTCATCTTGTCTGGTACTCTAATAGCAGACTCATGGAGTACCACCTCTAAACACTGGGGAAAAAACAGGGAGTACCTTGATATTAGGGTTAAAACTAGAATTACGTCCCCAATTTCATTTCTGAATTATTTTTTTGCAATCCGTCTAAACCCCCCTGCCCGCCCCTGTCGTCGGCGTCCAGCCGCCGGCGCCCCGCCCACCGGTGCCCCGCCCACCGGCGCCTCCACCGCCCGCCCTTGCCCGCCACGGCCGCCCACGCCCGCTCGTGCTGCGCCGGCTGCCCTTGCCCGCCACGGCCGCCCACGCCCGCCCGTGCCCGACTCGGCTGCCCGCGCCCGACTCGGCTGGCCGTGCCTGCCTCGGCCGGCCCCGCCGCCCCCCGTGCCCCGCTTGCACGCGCGTCCGTGGGGAGAGGCGGAGGCACACGCCCACGGGGAGAGGCGGCGGCGCGGGGGGAGAAGTGGCGGCGGCACGTGCCCGCGGGGAGAGGCGGAGGCACGGGGAGAGGAGCGGCGGCCGCATGCGCTCGCGCAGAGGCAGCAGCACGGGGGGAGAGGAGCGGCGGCGCTGGTTGCTCCGGCAGCTGCGTGCGCCGGCGAGGAGAGGTGGCGGCGTGGTGGAGAGCAGGTCTATTCGGGAGGAGAAAAGTCTATTCTGCCCTTACAGATGGATGGTCAGATTTTATTGGTACTCCAATTTCAGTATAAGGAGTACCAGGGTACAGTAAAAAAGCTCTAATAAATATATATTGGAAATTCCCTTCACCTTGGGCCTCAGCACCCTATAGATTTGACACACGGCTATCTTGCATGTTCTCGAATAGACGCTTTACGGTGTATTCTCCCACAGCCAAAACAAGCGTGAGAGAAGAGAGCGGCGCGACTATTATACAATGAAGCTAATAAGAGGTGGCTAGATGAGTCACAAAATGAATATTGTGCTAGTGTCCATGTCGACACCTTCGATGGTCTACTCGTCTTGTTTGAGGAACAACAAACTTCAAATTGGCAGCCACAACTTCAGTAACCCTGGGCCTCACCACTAAGCTATGGATTTGGCAGGCAACTCTTCTGTGTGTTCTCGAATAAGCATAAGCTTTTGTGGTTTGTTCTCCTTCGCCCAAACAAAATTAAGAAACTCAGAGAGAGTTATATTATTAGAAGAGAAAAAGGAAACATAAAATGCAGCGAGGTACCATGCTCATGGCATTTGACTAGCTCAAAATTAAGTTTTTTTAAATAAAAAAGCTAGCTCAAAATTCTTAAGAAAAGCGAAAAGCAAGATCAGCAGTAAATGGGCCATAACATGTGGTAGTCCATAGATTTTACAGCCAGCCTAATAACTTGTCTTATCAGTCCAAGCCCATAATCTAAAACCGAACAAATCCCCGTTGTCCAGACGAGACGCGGGCCGCCCGTTCCACGCTCGCAATCTAGAAACAACAACGGCATCTCCTCATCAGGTCTCGTCGCATCTCACATGATCGCGCACGCGTTGACGTCGTCGTCGTTGAACATGTTGCTGACGGGGTCGGCGCCGCGGGCGGGCTCGCGCATGCGGCCGTGGCGGTCGCCGTCGCCGTAGCCGCGGCGGCGGTAGTTGTAGCTCCCGCGGTACGAGCTGTCGTCGTCGCGGCGGAAGTAGCCCCTGGGAGACGTGAAGCGCAGCGGCGTGCCGCCGCTCGGCCAGAGCTCGGCCTTCTTCCCGCTCCGCCGCACCTCCCTCAGCACCTTCCCCGGCTCCACGTACCCCGTCACCCTCACCTTCTCCATCCTCGCGTCCACCTCCACGCTATCCACTCCTGCATGCGGTCAGTACATGATACGTTACGCATGCATCCATGCATGGCAGCGACATGGAAAATTAATCTAGCGTCGTCTACCTCGTGATGCCATGTTGGTATGCGCTGCATGCACCTCGGAGGTTTAGAAGAGATTGTCTGACAACTCGCTCGCAGCCTTCGCAGCACATTCGGACCTTCAGCTCAACCGTCTGCATGCAAGTTATGTACGTCACTTCGCTTGCCGTCTTCACCGTAATCAGAATGCAAAGAAACACAAGTGTTATAGCTAGCAAACTAAGTTATAAATGCGCGTACGCACCTGGAGATGCACGGGCCTGCTTCGGCTGGTCATTCTACGGCCGGCAAGACCGCCGGCGGCGTGGTGGTGATGCACGGCGTTGCCGCCCGCCGGGTGACCGCCGCCGCTGCCGTAGTGGTGCGTGCCGACGCCGTGGTGGCCGCCGGGAGGGTAGAAGCAGCAGCAGAAGGACTCGGAGACCACGTCCGCCATGTGTGTATATGTGTCTCGTAAGAGATCCAAGCGATTGATTGATCGAGCTAGCTATTGCAGATCGAGTAGTTTTCTTCTATAATGTAACAGCAACAGGCCAAGCCATTGTAGGTTGTATGGTACTGGCGCTTTGGCACTGGGATCTAGACGAAGCTAGCCCGTGCTACTTAGGCTGTTGGTGGGAAGGGTGCTGGCTCGATCGGACAGCCAAAAGCCACTTCCTTTTCTGAGGATATCGGTGCTTCGGCTGTTGGTCTCACGTGCGAGAATGCATCGAGGGGTTTGTTAACAAATTGTTCATGTTTTAGCCGTCATCGACTCAGATTCTCAGTCTTCTCTGTAACGAGACGCAGTTCAGTCGCCAAAAGAATGTTCGCAAGATTGATCATGTGATTTGCAAATTGTAGATACGTATCATTATTATAAAAGCTCACATTCAGGATTGAAATTACTGACAGATAGGATCAGCCCATCACTAATGTTAGTTATCACTCGGCTACACGTCATTGATGACTTCACCGGATCGTCGAGGTTCGTCCCTGAGAGGTCATCTGTGACGGGTTGAAGAGAGACTTATCAGTGATGACTTTCACTGATGAGTCATTTTCTCGTCCGTCATTGATGAGTGTGCTACTCATCAGTGACGGGCCACGTATTGATCTGCCAGAGGTGTCATCAGTGAAGGGCTGTGTTATGGTCCGTTAGTTTGAAAGTGTCATCACGGGCTAAGTGAGTAACCTGTCTGTGATGTGTTTAAAACTCTTCAAACTCTCATCAATTCTGAAATCCAAATTTCAGAGTGCCGCGAGGTATGTAATCCACCTTAGTGCGTCTCTCTCTCCACTCAGATCTAGATCCAAAATTTCTCATTCTCCTTCTCCCTCCCACCCTCCTCTCCTCCATTTCACCTTTCTCCTCCCCTCGTCCTTCCCATCGAAATCCACCACAAGGTAACCTCTCGTCTTTCCATCACTCTTCTCGTAGAAACATGGCAGAGGCTACACGGGAGTTTCGTTTGGATTTGAGGTAAGGAAGGTCCTCTCGTGGCAAGATTATGCCTTTTTATGCTCGAATTCAGATGATTTCTACTAGGGTCTAAATTTTTATTTTAAAAAATTCTCATATGTTTTCTAGCAGTTCTACTCCATAACGATTTGCAATCTACAAAATTATTGCATTTGGAGCTCGGGGACAAGTTCAACAAACGGTCGAAAGAGACGGTTTTTCGTCTAGAGACCCAAAAGTGTGTCTTAGCGGAAAAATTTGGAGGTCATCAAATGCACAGGTATAAATACGAGTTGATTTTAGATCGCTCCCAACGCTACAGCGTGGACCGGCTCTTAGCCTCTCCACGTGAGCATGGATCCAACGTGGCGTTGCAGTTAATTAGGAGAGAGATGCGCATCGTTTCCTAATTAGCATACGGTTCTTGCTCGTCATCCAAGACAAAAAATAGGGCTCTCCCGATCCGGTGCGGGGCGCCGGAATCCCCGATCCCGTCTCCTTCACCCACCGGGCCGCCGCCTCCAGCCCCCCATTCCGCCCGACTGCGTCGCCGGCCTCCATTCCGCCGCCCCCTCCAGCACCCCACTCCACCAGCCTCAACTCCGCCGTCGGCCTCCATTCTGCCGCCCCCTCCGGCCTCCACTCCGCCGTCGGCCTCCATTCCGCCGCCCCCTCCAGCCCCCCAATCCGCCCCCTCCAGCCCCCCACTCCGCCGGCCTCCACTCCGCCGCCCCCAACAGCCACCCACTCCGCCCGACCGCGCCGCCGGCTTCCACTCCGCCGCCCCCAACAGCTACTCCACCGCCGCCTCCACTCCTCCACTCCGCGGCCGCCTCCAGCCCCCCACTCCGCCCGACGGCGCCGCCGGCCTCCACTCCGCCGCCCCCAACGGCCACTCCACCGCCGCCTCCAACACTTCAGTCCGCCGCCTCTAGCCCCCACATGGACAGCGGCAGCAGCAGGGAGAAAGATGAATTGGCAAAAACATCACGGTGGTAGACATTTTTTTTCAATACTCACAATGCACTACTCAATACTCAATACTGCATGTGCCAGAATTTCATTCCCCCTGGGTTCAGTTGTTGGTGTTTAGCTTGTAGACATGTATTGTTGGAATTGACCTTTGTTTTACTGATGTCCAGCATGAAATTTGTAGTAACCCTTTCGGACAATGTTGTGTTGTGATGCTATTTTTGTTTAGCTCCCTATGTTTATCTACTCCATCCATATAGAATCATATTAACACTTGATCCTGGTGATCTGATTGTGTACATAGGACTGAGCTTTTCTTTATCAAGGATTTTTGCATTATGTTGAAGCTCTATTTCATTTCCATTATAAGACACTTCCTTTTCCTTTTAAGATTGCTATGATAATATGTTGTGCATTTTCCGCTGCATAGAACTGTGACAGATCCCATTAGCCACTGCCATATAAGCAGAGGTACTTCCCTAGTTGGAAACTAGTGGAGGTTTAATACCTCCTGGAAGCAAGATTTGTTCTAGCCAAATGTGTAACCGAACTTATGTGTATATAGTTTGGTCTTGAACAATTCTGGAGATATCCTTTATGGTTCTCATTTGTCCGATCTAGCAAATTCTATTCGAAATATATTTGTAGTGACACCTTTATGTTTGTTGTATATTTCAGGCCGATGTATACCAATTCATCCGATGCTTTCCTAAGTTTATTTCGCAATGCACAGCCTAGTATGGAAAATTTCCATTTTGTTGGTGTTCCCTCGCAATTGGGTTCATTCTCGACACTGCCACCACCACCGCACACTAAAGGGATTCCATCATCATCCCAGCCGGCTTCGGCCAAAGTGGCTCCACCAGCTAGAGGTTCTACCAAAAAGAAAAAACTTGTCGTCAATCTTGAAGAGGATCCAGAGCCCCCCAGGACCGCGCAGCGTTTGTCTTGGACAGCGGAGGAAGAGAGGAGATTGGTAAGAGTTTACTTGCCTTGTTGCTGAAATTATGATACTACGCTTTTGAACTTATTTTGCATGTTTGGCACAGCTAATTTGTATTTTTCCAAATTTAGGCAAGCGCTTGGTTGGAAAACTCAAATGATCCCATTGATGGGAATAACAAGAAGATTGACAAGTACTGGAATGACATTGCTGCTACCTACAATAGTATCACGCCAAGTCATCGGAAGAGAGATGCTGCACAACTCAAGCAACATTTTCATAAGGTGAAGGCAAAGATCAATGCTTTCCATGGCGAGTATTGTGCTGTCACTAAAGTGTATAGAAGTGGTTATTCGGATGATCAACTTCAAGCAATGGCCCTGGAGAAGTATGAGGCAAACAAAGGCACATCTTTCTCACATCTACTTATGTGGAGAATTCTAAAGGACAATGGAAAATGGCTGGCTTTAGTGGCAAAATTAAACGGAGAGGAAGATAAGAGTCTGACGAATGGGATCAATGTGACATCACATGCTCTCAACGTGGATGGTGAGAAGCGCCCGCCTGGTCGCCATACAGCTAAGGCTGAACGAGATGGTAAACGCAAGGCCCCGGAGGTTGTGACGGCGCTTGGGGATAAACTGGACAAGTTCATTGAGGTTCAGGCCGCATCTAAGCAAGAGCGCCAAAAGGTCATAGAAAGCCAGCAGCGGTTGTCAACTGAGAGGCTTCAAACGGCAAAGCTCGCTAAGGAGACGAAGATGCTTGAAGTTTATCAGAATCTGCTTTTAGCCAACACAAGTGTGATGGATGAGAATGCAAAGGCTGCGCGTGCGAGGGCATTGGCGAGTATGGAATCGATGTTATTTCCTCGAGGAGGTTGAGGTATGCTCTACTTTAGATAGCGCTTCTCTCACTTTTATATTCTCATATTCTCATATCCCAGAATACCTGATCCTTATCTCTTATAACAGATTGCAAAGGTGAAATCTTCTGAGCACAACGAGAAACATATATTGGGTCGGGGATGTCTGCAGACCGAGAGAATTTGCTCGCATCTCAGCCTTGCTTCGTTCTAGGCTTTCATGCATTGCCTTTAATATTGCTTCCTTTTGTGCTTTCTACAGTCTCCAATCCTCCTTTAGTTTTGCATCTGTGGAGCTTATTTCAGTTTCATGCATGTCTATGTGGTGCTATGGAAATTAAGCTATGTGAACCCATGATGAATTGAGCTATATGAACTCATGCGTCATATATTCTGTGGTGGATGCATGCTTTTCTAAATGTGAATGGATGCAGAATGCACTCAAAAATGACTTGGTTGAGCATGTTTGGGAAAAGTTTGGGCCAAAATAATTTATGTTCATGAGTTGATTCATGTAGCCCAGAATATATTTGATATATTTTCATGATAATGTATTCACATTTTTATTATGGACACTATTAAATTTTAAATTCATATATTCATCCTTGTGTATGTGTGTCAAACATGAATGTGTTAGTACATACCACAAATAGGCCACAATATTGAAATGCAAATAGGATGCCTAAAGCAATTAAATAAAACCCCTCTTAGATACAACACTTAAGAGACAATGCATTGGGATGATTGTCTCTAAAATTCTATCACCTCCTAGGATAACGCGCTAAGAGCCAATGCATTGGGAGTGACCTTAAAGGAAGAACGTAAATCGATATTAGCCGGGTTCGTTAACCTCGTTTTATGATCTGAAGGTAGGATATACGCAGATAGATGCCGATAGAAGAAGAAAAGGATGACTTGTTAGGTGCATACGAGAGAAAAAATAAATATTTCTTCGTGGTACGGTGACAGATTAAGACGTCGTGAGGTAATACAGAAGAAATACTTGGTAGTAGTCATGCATGATTGTTCAGAATAAATAAAGTACAAGCTAGAAGAAATGTAGGGTAATGGGACGCATGCATGCATCGCGTGCATGGACGAAATTGCTTCGTCGGTAAGTATTGGTATTTGTCGCTTTCTGCTAATCGCGAGTTATTTAGCTAGGATATTGTTATTATTCCTCCTACGAGGCTCATCTAAAAAAAAAGTATCGATTTATATCAATAGAAAGAGGGGCAGATAATATAATTTTTTAAAGATTTTCACAATTTGTTCGTTCTAGTTTTGCAAGGTGAAGCTGATAGAATTCATGGTGATTAGAGAACTCAAATAATAAAATAATAAGAATTCATTCGGCCCATCGAGTATTGAGCTACGGCCACCTTTTTCTAACTTATTCTTTTGACTATCCCACCCTTGATTTACAAAATCGGTGCAAATAACTTAACCCTAGTTTTAAAGCGTGATTTTACCATGTGGAAGATGAAGCACTAGTGTGTGAGATGTTACAACATGACAGTTTCATCTCTCTCTTTCCATCCCCCTCCTTCGGACCTTAGCGTCACCCGCCACCATGAGCTACTGCTCAATGCCTCAATCCGCGAACCGATCCTCCTCATCTCTTCTACCAATTGATTGCTCCCGACGCAGAGTTCATCTATTTGGTTGCGGCGCCTTCTGTTGTTGTCTCATTCAAGATCCTGTGATCAAGGGGTCGGCTGTCGGCATATCAGAGAGCATGATTTCCAGTTTTACACTTCTGTCATTTTGGCATATCAAAGGCACTCATGTAAACTACCGTTTTCTTTTTCTGAGAGCCCTAGCTAGGCTAGCTGTGTGCATACACTCAAATTTTAAGCAGCATGCTAAACTCTGTTAGTAGGATTTAAACTGGAGAATTTGTATACGTATGTCAATTGTTAGGTACTGTCTTAGAAGAAGAAAAAGATGAATTGATGTTACCAACAGAAGAAAGTGATTTAGCGTTCGATTGTAAGCATGTCAGAATATCCATGTAGATACACACGGTTGCTGTATACTCATGTACAAATAGGAACATTTGTGTTATACAATTTTCAGTGAGTATATTATTTGATTGACATAAACCAAACAATGGTCGTGCCTAATTCTGATGGTGTCATGATTTCTGGCAATGTTGAACATATTATAGGTGAACATAGTGCTCCGTATGGCATGTACTCTGGGAACCACTTCGGTAACTTTGTGGATCGGCATCCCTCAAGATCAGAGAGTTTAAAGTTGATAAGTGAGAAACATCCAGGAACTTGCCAAGAAAGTTCAGAGGCCCTCTCTAATGGTTTTGGATTATCAGTTCACTGTCAGCAACAGAATGCCTTTGCAAGTAAATTGCCTGATCATATTGGTGCTGAAGACACAGAATGCTATCATCTGCGACAGTTATAAATCAGCATCCTTCAGGCTCTGCGTATGACAGATACATGACACAGCTTTCGTCATGTTCAGATACACAGACTTCTATGATGTCTACGCCATCTGCCTTTTCATCTGAAGTAGCCAAAAGAATGGCTTCAGTGATGAATGATACCTATGGGGAAAGTTCTTCCTCCGTTTCTCCATACATGAATTTTGTAGAATCAACCTTGATTATTTTGATTACATGGTTAATGAGCAAAATAGACATGGAAATCAGACTGCTAATAAGCATCATCGAAATCAGAGCAACCCTTTGGGCAGTATGACAACAGGGGGGCGTCAGCCTCTCAATTCCCTTGGGGAGAACCACCATGCTGGTGAGTGTTTAGGAAACAGGCAATCTGTGCAGCTGCCTTCTGAAATGAAATATGATCGGAGTGATTTGAATGCCAGGGTTTCTCCATCTGAAGTTAGTCACGAATTTTTTCTCAGTTGCTTGAAGGAAATAACCTAATTGTTGATTCGCCATGTTGGAAGGGCACACCAGTTGCATAGCAACCTTCATTTGCTAATGATACATCCCATTCTGTGAAAGGAACTGACTACAATAATTCCCAGAAAGCCAAAAGTTTCTTGAGTTGGGTTCTGAATTTTGGGGCTGTTCTCCAAACACCAGAAAGCATCAGCATCTGAGCATGACCCCTTAAAGGTGTTCAAGTTACCTGTGAGACGTAAAAATTCTGAAGATCATAAAGTACCTCCAGTCAGTGTCAGGGTTAAAAATGATATGGCTAGTTATTTGCCTGAAGAACAACAAGCTAGAAGACAGAATTGTTATGGGTCTGGAAAAGATTTTAGGAAAACGATAATTGCAAGTAAACAGGTAAGTTTTTATCCTCTGAGCAAGGCCGCACTTCTATGTGAACATACTGATATACTGTGAGCACAACTGAAGAATCAAGTAAAAAATTGTCAAGTCCTATCGGTGGTGCTCTTACAGGTTCTGTCAAGAGTCAAGTAAAAGCATTCTTGGAAATATTTCTTCTCAAGCAAAGAGGCAGAGGAAAGTGCTGGGGAGAACATGTTGCAGATATCAAAAACACTCAATGTTATTGAGATGCTGGGGAGAACATGTTGCAGATGTCTGACTCTAGCTCTAGAAATCAGGCAATATCTCTGAAGCTAATGCACAATTTGTCAGTAGTGCTTCTATCTACTTGAGATGGTGGTTCTTCATTACAGGAATATGAAGAGAAGCTTCTGAAATCAGTTATCCAAAATCTTAAAGCTGTTAAGTTCCGAAAGAAGCAAGGTATCCGCTGGAAATGCTTTTATATCACATATCTACATATCATTTTTAGACCATAGGAAAGCTGCCAGAATTACAGAGCTTAACAACTTGAGTAAAAAATGAATATAGAACGATAACTGGTATTTCCACTTTTGCAATCTAAAACACTATACCTGCAAGATAGCTCCCCCAAAACAGGAAAACCAACTCAGACATACGACTACCAAAACGACCATACTAAATGTCAGACAAAACTATGAATGCCCAGCTACCGCCAAAAATTATATTCTGTAAAACCATTGTGTAACCGGAACACTTTATGTTCTACTTCCGAACTCAATGATGAAATTCAGATATATTGATTTTTAACTTATGAAAATTATGGAAAATGTTAGAACTTCAAATGTAACCAGTGCTTGTGATATGTGTATATGACTCACATTTATGGTAAAATCTTGTTGTTACTTTTATTTGTTTGACCTGGTACACTGTGTTATTATATAGGGGTCCATTCAGCTTCATATTTGTAAAATATCTGGTTGTATGAGTATGATACAAGAGATATGCAATCTTATTTTTATTGATGCCTGTTTGGTGATGACAATATATGAGAATGCATTCCCTTTTGAGTATAATTACCATGTGTTCTAATATGAATCAAGAAATGGGCATGTATGCTTCCTGTACTAGTTCCCCCTCAAGTGGCATGCAAAAGCAGTGCTGCTTTTCAGACATTAAATATAGATAAAGATTGTTTGTATATTAGTTTTTACTCAACTCAATTTGTCTGTCTCCTACAAGGTTAAATAAAAAGGCGATGATTGTTTTAGAAACTCCAGTAAAATAAAAATGGAGAATGCAAGTTGCTTGAGGAACAATTTCCGGGTGGCAATGCCTGAACACTCGGTGTCAGAGAACACCGATTCAGAATTTAAGACCTCTATTTCACAGGTAGCTTCAGTCATTATTAGGAACATGATGTTGATTCTTAATTTGAACCAGTACTACCTTTCATCCAGTGCATGCACCTTATGTTGTACTCTTGCCTTCAGGCTCTTATTAAGCTCACGGAGGATAAGATGCTTGATGGTCCTGAAGTTTCTCAAGTGTCAATCTATACAAATTTATGGACTGAAGCAGAAGCTTCGGCGTGTAAACTCAAATATGAGCTTCAACTTGCCCGTGTGAAGCTTGCAACAATGGAAGGTCACAACAACACACAAACAGATATCGAGATGTGATTGTGATTTAATGTATTTAGATATTTGTCGAGTTCTCTATATGCTTTAATATCCTTACTTACTGACGTATTTTTTTTGTCATTACACTTCCAGAAGGCGATAAAGCCTCCAGGCTAACCGTATCCAGTAGCAAACCACATAATCATGATGATGCCAAAGAAAGCAGTGCCTGTGCTGCAACCTTGCAATGTCATAGAGGGGATAGTGCAGTCAATGTCCTGTGGTAAATAGAGTCACGACTGAACAGTCCACTTCTGTTTGGCTGCTCGAGTCTCGTCTCCTCCTCTGGCTACTCCCCCAGTGCCTCCGCCGCCTGCACTGGTGCCACAGCCTTACCCGGTTGCAGCTGGCACTCCTTCAGGCCTACACTGCGACTACTGTCGCAAGCTGGGGCATACCTCTCTGCAGTGCTACAAGAAAGAGGGATCAGGGATGCAAGAATGGGTGCTCGTCGTAGGGCTCGGGTAGTGGCTATTCTCAGTCAGACCCATGCCAGAGCTCCTCCACCGAGCAGGAGCTTCTCACTCTGCAACGTCGCCTCCCTACCTTAGCTTCTGCCTCAGCACACAAGTTTGGTGCTTGGTCGTCTGGTCCCACACCACCACCACCTCCTTCTTCAGGTATATCATCTCCAAGGTTCTATTGCAACAAATGGGAGCATCATAAATGATGTTGATGCTGATGTGTTTGCTCGATTGATAATGTAAGTTCTTTAGGTGAGAACAATTGTGAGGAGCAGCAAAACGAAAGCAAGGCATCATATGAAGCTGAAGATGCTGTTCGTTTTGGCGAGGCTGATAATATAATCTCTTTGGGTTGGAAAGCAGCGAGCATCAGCTAGACGCAAGCACAAACAGAGCAGATGAGGTTGATGATGCTGTTATGGCTAGGCTTAGAATTTTGAAGTCCCGTCCTGAGGTGGAGACATCCTCAATTGGGGTTGTTGTAGGTGTCGAGGAGGACCCTTGTGTTGAGGGGCTGCAGGTTTCTAGTTGTCTGCCACCTCCATCGCCTGCCAGTGTCAGAGAAATCAACATTGCCATCAGCTATGGAGCCACTAGATGTGGCTGGAGAGACTCCAGCCATCCTGATCTTGCCGCCTATGGAAGTACTGCCTTTGTACACGCTGAAAGATGCACCTTCAGTGATGGAGAAAGATCATCCAGAGTTGGCAGATCATGCCCTGCCTCCGATGCCATTGCTGAGTGTGCCCCAAGAAGCAGGAAGCTCGGCATGGAAGACTGCAAAGGTGAAGCGCCTTTGTTCGTCTAGCTTCCAAGGTGAAAATAAAACGACCCATCGGGGAACAGAGGGCGATGGGCATATAAGAAAGCAGCTCCGACTGCTGCATTCCCCAGAAGCCACGTCATTCTTGATGACGTGGTTGATTTTGAGCCGTCAGATTTCACGTGAACGGTTCAAATCTAACAGCAAATAGTAACGGTCTAATCACTATTTATAAACCCGATCCATAGTGAATAGTACTAGACCGACACTACTCATAACGGATTTGGTACTGTTCACCTGACCCGTGAACAAATCCTTAACAGGTTCGATGCTATTTAAAACCCTACTCGCATTAAACAATACCCTCTGTTATTGTTTATACCGGGTCAGCACTATTCACCGACCCTGAGCCAAAGTGAATAGTACCTAACGCCTTACTATTGATATTTTTGATGCCGTGGTTGATTCTGAGCCGTCGGATCTCGTGTGGACGGTCAAGATCTATCGGTAAATAACAACGGGTCTAATCACTGTCCATAAACCCGATCCATAGTAATAGTACCGGACCGACGCTAGTCATAACGGGTTTGGTACTGTTCATCTAACACGTGAACAAATCCTTAACGGGTTTAGTGCTGTTTGAAACCTGACTCACACTAAACAGTACCTCAGCCCGTTACTGTTTTTATCGGGTTAGCACTGTTCACCAACCCTGACCCGAAGTGAATAGTACCTAACCTCGTTACTGTCCACTAAAACCCTAAAACGCATTATATGTCCATTTTGATCATCTCGACGCCCTGATTCCAAATATCCACACTTTTTAATGTATATCCTTTTCCATATTGCTCAAAACCCACAAGAACTATTTCTTTCCTTTCTTCCACCTCCAATTTTCGGAAACCCTTCCCCCTCCTATTTATAAGCTTAGTATTCTGTATTATTAAAAATTGAGCATGCATGTATGTTTTACTTCCGATACCTTGAAGGTAGTTCACCTGTACCGATTTCATCTATTGCAAATCTATCAGGTGTCCTACTTTCCAAGCAAAACATAGAAAAAGAACAACATGAAATGTGCACAAAAAACTGCATTCATTAATGTATTTTTGTCATCTCAAATCATAATCGTGTTTTCTTGAATTCTTCACGTGTTCTAATATCCAATTGAATTAACAAATTTTGTTACCTACTATCCGAAATGACTTAGCGAGATTATTACACATTCTCAGTATTTCTAACATTAGAAATTATTCCTGTATCTAAAGTAAATCACAAACAATAGCATCTGAAAAAAAGGATTATAGGTGGAGATGTAACTTAGCATCGCGCAATCCCGGTGAACTTATTTACACTTTCTACGCTTTAAGATTTCATAAATTAATTTCGTGAAACTTCTATTGAAAAACAACGAAGTGTTTACAATACAAAATATTTTCCTTACCTTTAAAATTTACCAAGTTAATTTTAAAATATGTTTATAATTAACTATGGAACACAAGACTCGTTACATAGGCGCTGCGCTATCGCGCGGGCCTTATAGCAAGCTGGGCATGATAAAAAAAGGGTGAGGATGAAGTGGATGAGGGGCCATGGACATATGTTTGGAGGTCTTGGAGGCTTCTTTTCCTAAAAACTTATAGCGGCTATTTTTTGTGGTTCAGACCAGGTGAGGGGCACTCCTGGTGAGCCATGGGGTATCTCGGCCTCTGATATTGTCGTCTAATTTTGTTTTGCTTGTTGGTAGTGGAATAGCTAGGGGTCACTGTAAGCCTCCTCCTTAAAGAGTAGCTTTTTTAGACAATGAAAGAGCAATGGCTCCTCCGGCCTTTGCATCTCAATAGATGCACACAGTCAATTATTACAACGTCATAGATAGGTGTATACCAAGAGGCAGACAAGGAGGCAACAAGCTACATAAAAATCAAATCAACAATTAGATAGCTTGCTATTAAACTACCATACCAACTTGGACATAAATCCCCTAGTAACCAATTTCAATCTCCTGGCACCAGTATCCATTTGCTCCTACACTGATGATTGCCGTTGCAATAAGGACCATGATCGTAGCCAATTGATACATAAGAATAAAGCCTGCAAAGTAGTGGTTAAAGTTTTTTTTAGAAAGCCATGTCGTTTTTGTATGACCAAATGGACCAGCATAAAGCGGTAGCGCCCACTAAATACTGTGGGTGCAAGACTTATGAATACCCTGCAACCAACTCCCAAAGATGTGATGAATACTACAAGGTGGAGGTATGCCAAAAGTTATGAAGATTGCCTGCCATGTGAAGCGAGCGAAATGGCAATCAACAAATAAATGCCGAATCGACAAAAGGCACATAGCTTGCTACCCTGCCAATTCCATTTGATTAAGTTGTCTTTTGTCAAGATCACCCCCTGTAAGAGATACCAAAAAAATCTTAATCTTGAGTGGAAGCTTTAGTTTGCATAGATGTTTAGACCTAAGTTGAAAGTTGAAATCACTAAGAGCTCTGTACATGGAATGGATCGAAAACTGGCCATTGACATGGAGGTCCCAATTCAGTCTGTCTTTACCTGGTGCCAAATTAACAAAAGCAATCTTGGCCACCAGAGCATGCCACGCTACTAACTTTTGACCAACAATGGCCCTCCTAAAGGAGATATTGAGAGGGATGAAACTCATTACCTCCGCTACCGTGGCATGTCTTTTCTTGGTGATATGATATAAAGTGGGGAATTGATTCTTACGGGGCTAATCATCAAGCCATTTGTCATCCTAGAATCTCACTTCAGTTTCACAACTAACAGAAAATATGCCAAACTGTAGGAAGTATTCCTTTACCTTCATCAGCCCGCTCCAAAAATGGGAATCGCCAGAACGTGGCTGAGCTGAGGATAGAGGTTTTCCTTTAAGATACTTGTTTCGGAGGAGGGTTTGCCAAACCCCATCCTCATTTATCAATTTGAACAACCACTCACTGAAAAGACATTTATTTGTTAGCACCAGATCTTGAATCCCAAGGCCACCCTGGTCTTTAGGTCTACAAAGAATCCCCCACTTGGAAAGCCCATATTTACATTTATGATTATCGTTTTCCAGAAAAATCTAGACCTATAAAAATCAAGTATTTTCCGTAACCCTGCAGGTACATCAAAGAAAGACAACATAAACATAAGCAAGCTACTTAAGACGGAACTTATGAGGACAAGGCGGCCACCACTAGAAAGATGGCGTCCCTTTTGACTGCTGAGTCTTTTTTCAAAACGATCCTTTACGCCCTTCCAATGTTTGTTCAACAAATTCCTATAATGAATAGGAATACCAATGTATTGAAAAGGGAAGGAACCCAGCTCGCGTCCAAACAGTTGCGTATATTGGGTCCTATATTTCTTGGCCTCACCGAAACAATATATTTCACTCTTATGAAAATTAATCTTAAGCCCAGATAGTTGTTCGAATATACCGAGCAACAATTTTGTATTAGTGGCCTTTTTTTATGCCATGATCCATAAAAAGGATTGTATCATCAGCATATTGCAGAATCGACAGGCCGTCGTCCACTAAATGGGGACCACGCCACTAATCTCTCAATCGGCTTTAGCATGCTCAATAAGAACTGCAAGCATGTCTACCGCGATGTTAAAAAGCATAGGGAACACAAGGTCTCCCGTCGGAGCCCCTTGAGTGACTGAAAGTATTGTCCAACATCATCATTTACTTAAACGCGACACTCCTCCCACTGGTGAACTTTTCGACCTAGGCCCGCCATTTTGATGAAAAACCTTTCATGTGTAAAGTTTGTTGGCGAAAGGACCAGTTAACCTTGTCATACGCTTTTTTGAAATTGATCTTAAAAATTACGCCATCAAGCTTTTTGGTGTGCAACTCATGAATAGTCTCATGCAGCACCACAACTCCCTCCATAATATGAGGACCCCTTAGAGAGTAGCTTGGTGTCATTGTTGTAGTGGTGTGTCTTGGTGGTGTCTAGGTAGTGCAGTCCAATGAGTAGTTAGTTTTTTCGTAAACCATGCTTGGCCTCAAACTGCAGGGGACTCGAATGTTTGCACTGCGGCAGGGTTTCAAGAACGCCCAAACCAGTTCACCAGTATGATAGATTTCGGCCAGTGTGAGCATGTGCTCAAGGAGAACTTCTTCCGTCCTGAAGTAGGCAATCAAGGCAATTGAAAATGAAATGCAACTGTTTAAGCTTGTGTTGTTCTAAAATGTTCAGGCTTATTGGTCTATCCTGAAATATTACAAATCAGGAACCTGCCATATCCTGAAGTCATTTTCCTTTTTCTGTATGACAATAGCGTATGACCTATCTGTTTGGATCAAGTACGTCACAAGGATCAGCACTTACTAGCGTCCTACTTTCTTTTGCACTGATGTGTCCTCTTAACTCTTAATTTGTAGCGAATTAATCTGTTGCTAGCTTCAGGCATCACCTTATCTACCATCGTCTCTTTTGCATCAGAACTGGCACAAGGACCGGACGACCATATCTAGGCTCATATAGAAACTCGCAGCTAGCTAGAAGAACCATTTAATTTCGTGCACATCAGCTTGCTTTACTGGAGCAAAGTCGGTACAATGGTACATCACCAGTTACTCGCATAAACCTGGCACAGATCAATTAGAAACCTGGACGGCATGTGCTATTAGTTCTGGGAGCTACATGCCGGCCCACAGGCTAGCTGCAGCTCTGATCTCTTTTTAACTCCAGCACGGTCAAGTTTCAGGCTCCAACCTGCAGGAAGAGTCCGTCCAGGTCTGCGCTGGGAAGATACCATTTCATCTATTTCCTTTGGGTATATATACCGGACGTGTATACAGGGTACGTACAAGTGTACAACACATATGTAGCATGCAGGAATGCATGCTTGGTTCGGAGCAGCGGGGCAGAGGCGAATAAGCCAACACGGTCGCTGTTGCGGCAGCCTGTGTGTGCTGCCGACGGGTCAACAGGCCAACAGATGCCAGTGCAGCACCCACAGACACTGGTACCTTTGTCCTGTCCGCAGCGCGCGTGGTAGGTGAGCGCAGCCTGCAGGAGAGAGGCATGCACAATACGCAGCGACGCCAAGCCTTGTGCAATGCCCTTGCTCCGGTGCATGGGTGGCTGACGGTGATGCACCGGGCTCGCAGGCAGGGGATGGGGTACGTGCATACAGACGTGGCACGGTCGAATGCACCATCTACCACGGTTCGGGGGCGCGCGCGTGCGTGGCGGCGCGGGCACGAAGAGCGGCGGGCGCACGCGCGTTGGCCCATTCGTGCAGGAAATAATGAACGCGCGCAGCCGGAGATGCGCGGCTGGGGTTGTTGGGCGTTGGCTTTGGCTGCTGCTGCGCTCGCGTGGCAAGAAAGGCCGTGCCGTGCCGGTGGCAACAGCTGAATTAGCCGCGCGCGCATGGGTGGAGGGGCGGGGCCGCCGGGCCGTGGGGAAGATTGTATGCATGCGCAGAGCACCCACGTGCCGAGGGGGTCCCGTACCGCGCGTACATACGTACCGGCCGGTGCCGATGGCTGCGGCGCGTGCACTATGTACCATGCTGCTTGTCCATCGCGTACATGCTAGCTCAGGAATTGTTCCGGTACGTATGGATGATGGAGCTTATCAGAATCGATTTTCTATGAATTTCGATTAGCTTAAAGATCTCCGGTTCTAGTAAATTCATGGATTAAATAGGGTCCGTCTGGTCCACAAGCGACCGTTTTTTCTTTATAACACAGTCATCTTCCATCTCCCGCGGTCCTCCTCTCTTTCCCGATTCCAGCAACTGTGGCCACCGTAATGTCCGACGATTGTCGTCGGATCAAGAATTTTCTCTAACCCTCCCTTTGCCCCTAGCTCCGGTGAATCACCCATCCTAACCCTAACCCTCCGCCTTGAACTCACCTCGTCTCCATTAGCGCCGCTGCCTCCGAGTCGTCGTCGCATCCGCCTCGAACTCTGCCTCGCCTCCGTTAGCGCCGTCGTCTCCGTGTCGCCGCCACTACCACCGGCTCACAGTGATCATCACCTCCACCAGCGCCACCACCTCCGCATCATTGTTGCATTTGACTTGACGCCCCTAACCTCTCCGGTGATGTCATCGTCCTTGGCTCCATCTCCATTGTTGGCTTGTTGCTTCATGTCAACTGTTCCTTTGTTGGAGTTGAAGAAAGTGATGGAGGAGCACGAATTATGTCGTAGATCTCACGATTAGCAAATCGACTGAGATATCGCAAATTCTCAGGTGATTGTGAAATTGTAAGAGCGATTAAATAATACTGGGATTACTTCGGAGAGCCTTTCCGTTTTGATTATTGGGGAACCCCGCTAAAAAAAAGATACTCATGATAGCATAAGTTGTCCAGCTCACATGGTCTCAGTTTTATAAGATATACAAAGGTAAAATCAGGTGCTGAGAGTCAACACTAAAGCCATCTTATACAATAGGTGTCGTAGTTTAGCTGTAATTAAGAATAAGAGACAACGGTACGTACAAAGACCGTACAAAGGCTTAAGGTCATCTAGAGCTAGGGCTGTACTGCAAAATCCTATATAGCAGGACACCGAGTTAAACTTACGCCACCTGTTAAAATGTTCATGACCGAACATGTGCTCCCTCTTATCACTTAAAATCTGGGGGAAGCTAACCATTCTTTCTAGAGGGTGGAATCGTTTTTCTTTTTATCAAAGCATGATCGTGAACAGTAATTGTGGAAAAAGATCCCATGTACGTCCACAGAGGGCCAGCTAGAACCTTTGACGATTGCAACATTAGCAGTACTAGCAGTACCATATATGCTACTGCTACAGTAGTAGTACTATACAACCAATACTTTGTGCATGCATGACACCATAGAACATGTGCAGTGTGTACTACACCAGTACCTTCCCCATCTTGATTCTCACATGTCGCCTTCGCCAAGGGACCCCCTACGTACGTACGTACTCCGGCCCTGCAGGCCAGTCCCTTTTGATCTCAGCCGGCCATTACTAAATGCATGCATGCTCTAGCTGGCTGTGTGCACGCTAGCTCCTCCCCCACCACGCACCGCGGCGAGCCCTAACGATGGAGCGGCACGCATCACGGGGACCCCTTGATCCCTCCCTCTCTCTCTCTCTAGATCTCTCTCATGCGCATCACTGTAGAGGAGAGAGAGATCACTATAGACGTGTACGTACGCATGTTGAGAGAGAGATAGAAGGGGGGGGGGTTGCTCCATCTGTAGCTCTAGATTAGATCCATATATATGAGGCAACATGTGTAAAGCATACACATGCTCACTGTATGAATGGGTCCTTATCCTTGATAGCCTGAAGATCCTATGAAGCAGTACATATATATATATATATATATGCACAATTAAGGGTGCATATGTTTGGGATGCATGATCAGGAAAAATAGAACAGTGGCACACAGTAGGAGGGCTAATTATGACGTGCATGTGGCGCAGCAGATGTGACGTCGCTGATATATGATCCATGCATGATAGATGAACAACATTAAGAGTACTGCACATCAGTTGATTCCTAAATTGGACAAATGTTTTTATGCGATGGAGATACGTTCCCTGAATTACAGACACTGCTTGATTTGATTCAAAACAGTTCATGATACGTACGGATCGTCGAACAAACCAAGCAAATTAGATTCTGAATTTCTGTAGGAGTTTCTCTTGCGTCCATAGTTTTGGCTGTTGCAAGTGAGTAGATGATCGTGATTTCATGCACTCTTGTTGCAGTGACAATTACTACTTTAAATGATCTCATATCAGTCATATATGTAGCCCTTTGGACTGTAGGACTGGTTTTGAAAATTTATATAGAAATTCTTCCTTTCCTCCATTTTTAGAAGATTCCAAACATGTGTCCAAACATCCTGTTTTTACTTCCTATGGGAAACCCAGTGTAACATCGATCTCTTTTTATCCCTCATGTTCTTTAATCAATAACTTATTCATTTATAATTCCTTTAGAGCATCCAAACAATACTTTTACACAATTCCTATGTCTCTATTCATGTAAGATTCTCACTACTACAGAATCGATTTGTCCAGACGGTTCGGAAACACCGGGCGGGACGGTTTTTCGAACCATCTGGACGAAAGAGTCTGTACAAATCAGTTTTGTACAGATGGTTTTTAAGCCGTCTGTACAAATCGATTTGTACAGACGGTTCCAAACTAGAACCATCTGTACAAATCGATTTGTACAGACGATTCCAAACTAGAACCGTTTGGACAAATCGAATAGCACAGACGTTTCAAAATCGATTTGTACAGACGGTTCTTCCAAACTAGAAACCGTCTGTACAAATCGATTCTGCGATGTCGTGTTTTAAAAATAAAAATATAACCCCTCACGCCAGGTGCCTCATCCTTCAACCGCGTCTCATCTGGCCGTCCGCATCGTCCCATCCAACCACTAGGAATAATCGCACAATATGCTTCCAGCGGGATTCGATCCCGCAACCTCGTGTTGTTCAAGCGGTGACGTTGCCAACTGATCTATGCTGACTTCGCGATATGTATGGGACGGCTTTACTTTTAGCTTGTCCCTACGACTAAGCGGGACGCTTCTAGTCCAGACGGTTCCAAACCGAGAACCGTCTGTACAAATAGCATAGATGGTTCCAAACTGAGAACCGTCTGGACTGTTCGATTTGTATAGACGGTTCCAGTTTGGACCCGTCTGTGCTATTTGTACAGACGGTTCTCAGTTTGGAGCCGTCTGTGCTGTAGCTCCAAGTGTTAGTTTGAGTCGAAATTCAACTCTAGTTTGAGAGGTTTTAGTAAAACGGCCGTAACTTTTTCATACGGAGTCCGTTTTGGGTCCACGACCACTCAAATCGAAGCTAACGACGACGCGCATCTGAAAAAATACACGTGTTTACACCTGTACCCATCTTGACCCTCAAAATTCGGCTTCTAAGTAGGACTTTTTGGCTCCGAAAGTTTTTTCGCCACTTTTTTTGATCTTGCGGAGGGTATATCTCCTTCACCCGGACTCCGAATTGGGTGATTCTTGTTTCCCTGGTTAGCTTGAGTCGAGGACTTGCTTTCCACCTTGATCCCAGCTTCTGCCGAGCAATTTCGTCCGGGCACCGTTTTCAAAATCTTCGATTTCGGGCCGGGATTTCCACTAGTCGTTTCGTTGACTTTCTCGGAATTGGCTCAAAATTTCTGGAGACGTAGAGTTTGGCCTCCCGCTCACAGCCGTGAAAACCGTTTGAGAATCGGAGCTGTCAAACTCCCTCCCCCACGCTGCCACTTTCCTGCCGCGGCAAGAAAATCTTCAGTTTTTGCTGCCGCGGCAGCAGAGATCAACTAGCCTTGCTTCATCTATTTGTACAGACGGTTCCAGTTTAGAACCGTCTGTACAAATCGATTTGTACAGACGGTTCCAAGTTTAGAACCGTCTGTACTGTTTGCAGATTTGTACAGACTGTTCCAAACTTAGAACCGTCTGTACTATTCGATTTGTACAGACGGTTCCAGTTAGAACCGTCTGTACTGTTTGCGGATTTGTACAGACGGTTCCAAGCTTAGAACCGTCTGGACTGTTTGATTTGTACAGACGGTTCCAGTTTGGACCCGTCTGTGCTATTTGTACAGACGGTTCCAAATTGGAGCCGTCTGTACTGTAGCGTCCCGCTTGTTGTGAATAGTTTGTAGTCATTTTCTCAGATGGTTTTCGTTTAGAAACCGTCTGTGATACTATTTGTACAGACGGCTTCAAAAAACCGTCTGTACAGGGGCGTCCCGTTAAATGAATTCTGTAGTAGTGTCTACCGGCCCGTACAATTCTAATGTTTTTTCTGTTCTTGTGTTCCAAACCAGACCCTCGGGTGTGTACTTGTGCAGCATATGGGGTATACATAGACACATGGCATGCGAGTGTATTTTGTGCACCCAGATGCGCACGCACGCCTTGGTGATTTGAAAATACACTTATATGTTTTGAAATTTTTGTTTTATTTTTTTGATGTATAATGTTGGATGGAGTGTGAACCTAGAAATTTTAGACAAAAAGTATGACCATTTGTATGTACTATAGAAAAGGTTTTAGTCTAAAACAACAACTATAACTCCACGTAATTTATCTTTTGTCTTTATGTGTAGCAGTCAAACATATATAATTTTACACCAAATTAGCATATTCACACTATATTGAACAATATATATATAAGTTTTTCTTTGGGATTTTTTAAAACTTGAAAGTGGAACTAACCCCGGTGCACGTGCACCCATGTGCACCAACATATTTTCCCACATGGCATCTACTACATAGAAGCTAGATGTTCTATATTAAAAAAAAGGGTTGCTCCATCTTGTTGTGGAACCGATCCCATCAAGAAATTGGGCACCGACCGATCCATAGTCTTACTTAATTCGGAGTTACACATCATCAAGATCACAGTTACACAAACCATGTGTGGTAGCAACACCAAACTAAATACAACTAGTAGTGGCCTTGGCAAACCCGAGAAATCTTAATTAATTCCATAATGTCTTTTAAGTCCTTGTAGACACTATCCTACAAGAAGTTTGTATAACTTTAGAGTTAAAAATGTACAACTACCCATTTAAATATCTATAAACCTAAGTACATAATTCTTAAAATACACAATTAACTACCCAATTTAACTATTAGATAAAAATTAACATTCAAGATCATTGATTGGGTTATAAATGCTTCCTATTCAATTATACGCACGTGAAAACAAGAGAGAACTAAAGAAGCATTAACACCTCTATATCATGTGTCTCGCTTCTTTTTCTTCTGCATCGTGATTGTTCTTTGATCGAGTCCGACAGCTGAGGACCGCTAGATCGCTCTCTCTCCGAAATCGGTAACTTAACACTTCACAATCTGGTATAGGCCTCTAAAATGAGGTGCTCCCAGGCAGCATGACTCCATGCAGCTCCTGATCAGTCTTGTAAATTGAAAAAGGTTGCAACTTTCAATTTTCATTCATTCGATCTGTAGCTTCTCTCTCCTCGCTTTATATGTGCAAGTTAATTAACAATATCTTCATCCCAGTTAAGCTGCCTTGCTATCCTGCTCCATTTACCTGCTTTAACCTAGCGAGATAGATGTACGCTATGATCAACGCATGGTTCATCTCGATCTGAGCATTATGCATGATTGCAGGTGTTGGGTTACCTGAACCTGATAACCTAATAAATGCATGCTTCCATCGACAATTCGACACCTCAATATCTCAAAAGGCCACTCTTAAGATCTTAATTAGAATGTAGGCGTAATTGCAGCTGCCTATACATGCATATGATTATCATCTCAACATGCATTTTAGTGAAAGTTGGAACCCGAGTGATCTATGAGAGCCCTTTTGATCTAAAAAGTTATCATCGATCTCAACATGCATCTAGACAAAGACATCTACTTCAGCTCACGATTTATCATTCAAAGCTTGAGATTGCAAAGCGTAGCCATATGCACATAACGGATCACATATGCATGCATGATGCATGCTTAAACACTGTTTGTTTATGTACGTTTTTTCGGCATCAAATTAATTTCTCATCAGAGCTTTAGCAGCTCGCTCATGTCAATAATATATCATGCAGTCGCGGCCGGTCCCCCACGGAATCCGCTGGTCTTGGGGCTGCGAGATGAACTGGTTAGCAAAATGTCACATGTACGATCTCTTTAATTGGGACCTCATCTTTTAGGTTGCTAACAATATGACCCACTTGCGCGAATGACGCGCCCATTCTCCGGTAGCTCTGCAATGGTCAAAGTAAGTCTCGACCGAAAGGAGCATGGCCAGCTATATCCGTGTGAAGCATGGATCGATGATCTCTCCTAGTGCACGAATCATGCTGAGGTCCATTTGGTTTGCAAGTGCCGGAAAGGGCAAGCAGTTCACCTGTTTTGACCCATAATCTATTATATTATTAAAATAATAGAAAAATAAGTCACCATGTTAATCCACATAGACTAAAATATCTGAACTGTCGATTGTGATGGGTCTAGATTATAATAGTGTAGATGAATCAAATTGTCTATAGAAATTCATAGTACATATAACTCTTATTAGGTGGATAAAGATTATAACTATATTTTGTAAATCAAATTTCAGAATTAATTTTAAATATAATTTGGTAGTTGGATTTATATATTTGGTGGATAAAGAATATAACCATATCTCCTTAATAAATATATAAATCCAGAAATAATTTAAAAATTTATCAATTGAATTTATATGGAATTTAACCTAAAACTGAAATACAAAAATAAAATTCAAAATAAAAAATGTAAATTAGCTGTTAGAGTTATATTAGATAGATAAAGAATACAACAATATTTCCCTAAATACCTAAATTTTGGCATTAATTTTAAATAAAAATTAACAGTTGAATGTATATATGAAATTCAACCTAAAACTAAAATACGGAATAAAACTAAAATAAAATTAGCAATTTGATTTCCATTTCGATAGCACACATGTGGTGATGGAGAACTAATGTCAACGTAACAAGCATCGGATATATCAACATGTATGGGCTGCTTCTACCAATAGGCGAAAAGAAAACATGTATTAGATATATCAATATGTATGGGTTTGACAGTATAGGAAAAGAGGTCGACAGGAGTAGAATAGAGACGAGCGGAATGCGCTAGAGAAGAAAATCACGTCAAGTATGCTATAAGTCGTTCCAACTATGGTAAAAATTATAAATCGATGCAAAATAACATGGGAACAATCAGAAAGGACAATATATGACGAGAGTGAGTGAGAGAAAATGTTTTATCAATTTTCAATGAATATACGTTGATGAACACATTGCCGTTGAGATTATGAGGTAAATCATGACACGATAACAAGGTAGCAGAGGATCGCTCTTCAAAGGAGGCTTGCGAAATAAATAGATAATGGTGGTGAGTGAAGCAAGGCGAGGCTGGCGGTGATACACCCCTAGAGAACACTTTTGGAGAAGTATAGCAGTTTGATTAGGAGGCGCCAAAGGAACCATTGAGATTTACGTTCTTGCAAAGGAGCTTAGTATCATGGCCATTCAGATCACTCTAATGCACGTGAGTCCAAGAGCAGAAGCTGGACATAGTGCATGGGCGCCCTAGAATGCCAGGGCATGATAGATTTAGTCAAGAGTGGGCTCGAGGATGACAATGACGTCTACTTTGCTGTTGCCATCAATGGGATGGACATATCATAGAGGCAAGTAAGACGAGCGTGTGTGAAAGCATCTGGAGGTATGATATTGCACCAATAAAATATTGTAACTACAATATGATCAGTTATCAGGCGGGTGGAAGAAGATAATGAAAGGTTTGTGTAAGAGCCACCAATATTTAGATTTAATTTTTGATGAACAACTCCTTAAAAGATTATTTACGAAAATATAGACACTTAGAGGTGAGGAGGAGGAGGAGTGAAAGAGGAAATACTAGAGATCGAAACGAAAGCCTATAATTTGCTTGGCATGTGGCAAACCTCGGTGCGTTGCTTCACTATCAAATAGTAATATCCTCACCATGCTATATAACTGTCTATCACAGTAAAAATAGAAAAGAAACAGAAACAGAGAGAGAACACATATACGATTAAATAAAATTACTATTAAAAGAGTATTTTAACTAAACCAAAGGCTAACAGTGCGAAAATTTGTTCTCGAGAAATCAGAGGATGGAGAAAGTGACACTCTTGATTTCTATATGTGCACTGAGTAGGAATATGCACACACTCCTGTTGTGTGGGGGTCATGGTATTGTGGACCCTTGTGTCAATGACTGTGTGGTTTGGTTGCCTCGAGTAACAAAGAAAGAAACGAGGCGTGCTAGTGCCTAGTGCTTATGTGCTTGCACAGGTTCCAAGAACATAGGACAGAATACTACCGCCACCATTTACAGTTAAATGAAATTTATGTATTGAAGTGCGAGTTAGTTTTAAGAGATGTCATCGTTATAACACGTCTAAAATATGAGTGCCTAAATTGATGGGCACGGGTAAAAAATGTTCAACTATGTAGAAACGGAAACGGAGGTATACATGCATGATTACGCGTGCATGCACCCAAAAAATACGATGGTTCTGTTAGCCAGGGGGAGAACCTGCAGGCTGCTAGCTGCAGATTAAGTTACTATTGAGCACATGTCTGCAAAGGACAGGACGCAGTCAAGTTTAAGTAACCAAGGCCAGGATATGAATAATATTGCTCAGATGAACTGGCACATATAATGTTGTGCTGACAGTTCTAAATGGACAAGAGGGTGCAATAGTAAACTACAGCACCACATCACTATACGTATCTGGCGCATGGTTGCATCGAATTAATATATCCTGATCAGAAGATAGTACTGATTTAAGGAGCAGTCACGATCGCAGTTCAGAACAATATTGTTCCGTTTTTACGTCCTAGTTATTGAAAGTCTATATATCAATATTGTCTGCAAAATGCAAATCGGTCCAAAGTCGAAACTATAATAAGTTGTTAGCTAGCTAGCTAGAGAAGTAGTAGTAAAATTAACGCAAGTAAAGTACACAGTGTATATATAACAATTGATTCTATCTTTTTTTATATTAAAAGAGTCAAATTTATGGAACATTGGATCAAAATCCGACATCCTATATTAACCCTCTACTCTATGTACATTTCACGCGCCCCTCTCCTTTCCCACAACCTATGTCCATTCCCTCCCCTTGCCTTCTTTCTCCCCGCGTGCTGCCACCTCCACCTTGTTGGTGAGGCCTGCCTACCAGCGCTACTGCCTCCTCCTTCCCTCTCAATGAGGTCGGCCTCACCTCCTTTCCTGCCGTCACCTTTGTCGTTCTTCTCCGTCTCTGGTGGATCCCGCCTCCAGATCTGCCTCTCGTGCCTCTTAACCTTTCCTCCATCATCATCTCATTTTCTTCCTCCAGCGTGGAACCGCCCATCATCTCTACCCAATTAATGGTATGCCGATGCCCCGCCCTCCTCTAGCCACCCCACCTCACCCACCCAACCCCTAACCCTAACCCTAACCCTAACCCTACCACATGGTCAAATGGAGCACGATTTGCTCCCCCAAGAGTTTGGGGGCCTAGGTATCCTTAACACCAACCTCATGAACATTTGTCTTATGGCCAAGTGGGCCTGGAAGATAGCCATGAACAAGGGAGGGCTTTGGCTAGATATCATCAAACACAAATACCTTCAAAATAGGGAATTTTGCAACTCTAGCACTGCTAGGGCCTCACAATTCTGGAGGGGAGTTCAGAAGCTTAAACATGTCTTACCGTTGGGGACCATTCACTTCGTCGGGAATGGAGCAAAAACCTTCTTCTGGCGGGATCACTGGATTGGCAAAAAGACCCTACAGGGCACGTACCCAAATCTTTTCGCTATCCGCAACCACCCAAACATTCTGGTCCAGCAAGCCTTCAACCGCAGCCAGTGGCATCTTCACTTCAGAAGGTCATTCAGCCAGGTCGAAACAAATCAGTGACAATCCTTATGGAACAGTATCGGGCCGATCTAGCCTTAGGGGAGGTGGGGGGAAGATTCTATTTCTTGGCATCTTGAGAGCTCAGGCAAGTTCTCGATAAGTTCCATGTATTTACTCTTACACCATGAGGCATGTTACTTTGAATACATGGAACTTTGGAAATCAAGGGTCCCCTTAAAGATCAAAATTTTCCTCCGGCAGTTGATCCAGAATAGACTCCCTAGCGGAGACCAAGTTCAAAAACGGCACGGCCCAGGGAATAGGAAGTGCACACTATGTGGGGAAAATGTGACATCCCCATTTTAGTTCATGCTGTTTGTGCATCATGGCATGCATGCATGAAAATAAAAATGAGAAGAAACTTGAAGTTTTCAAATCACCGAGGGAAATCAACCATAACTCGCATAAGAGGGTTTAGGAGTGATTCCAAAACCCTGGGTTAAAAAGGTCCTGAACGAAAGTATTTCGAACATATACTCTAAAGTGAGACCTTATTTTCTTATAAGGATTAGTGGGCAAACATTTTGTGGATAGTCGAAGTTAGCTTTGGGATAAATTCAAAAATGATTCAAATGAATTGCAAAATTAGTTTGAACCGGTTGGAATTATGAAGCATAATCGGAGTCATTTGAACGGGAATTTAAACCCTAAGGGAGGGCTTGAATTATATTTGAAGTTATAGAGCAAACTCTGAGGAACAAAAAATTTGGGTTGAAACCATTGGAGGTTGAAACTTGGTTAGAACTCTATAAAACCAATTCAAAAGAAAATTAGAAAGATTTTGAATATTGAGTTTAAATTGAAGAACAACTCAAAAGAGGTTTGAATTGGGAGCAGATTTGAGATCAGGAAGCTTGACTTGAAAATGGTTTGAAATCAGAATTCAAAAAGAAAAAGAAATTTAAAAACCTAAACTAACTTTCTCGGACGGGCCTTCTCCTCTCGGCCTGTTCCCCCACCCCGCCGGCCCATCTCTTCTTCTCCCTTCGGCCTGCCCCAGCCCACCCCGCACCCTTCTCCCTCCTCCCCCATCTCTCTCCTTCTCACCCAGGCGCCGCAGCACTCCCTTGCCGCGTGGCGCATCTCCTCTACCCCCTGCGCCACCTCGCCGCCCCTCCCCTTAAAGCCTCCCTCGGCAGCTCCGTGTTCCACCCCCTTTCTTGTTCTCTCGGCTGCCCCGCTCGCCCCTCTCTCCCCCACCTCGCAGAGCTCGCCGCCGGTGCCCCTTTTGTTCCGCCCGAACACCCGGTCTACCCGAGCGACGCCGCCCCTCTAGCTCCACTCCCGCCCCCGTGCGCCGCTCTTTCCCCCCCTCTGCTCTCTCTCGGCACCGAGCCGTCCGCCCGAGCTCGCCGCCATTCCACCCGGCCGCCCCCTTTTCTTCCCGTGCTCCTCCACGCTCCCCTCGTCGCCACGCCGTCCCACCGCGCCCCGGGTCCCGAGCCTCACCGCCTTGCTCCGGCCCCTCCCCGACGCCGACCCGAAGCGCGCCCTCGGCCCCGCCTTGCCACACCACCTCGTCGCCGGCCGCCCTCATCACCACGCCGCCCCCGGAGCCCAGGTCGCCGCACCGCTTCCGTCGCCCCGCGCCGGAGCCCCACTCGCCGCTGGCTACCTCGCCGTCGACACCTCGCCATCGCCTCCTCCCCGCCCCGGAGTTCCTCGCCGAGCCCGCGCCAACCGCCGCCTCACCCGACGCCTTCTCCCCACCGGTGAGCGCCGCCGGCTAACTGAGCCCAGGCAGTGGCCTCTCGGCCAGTAGCAGTGTAGTCAGTTGGTTAGTAGATTAGTAGGGTTAGTAGGTTAGTTAATGTAGTTAGGTAATTAGTTAGTTGGTTAGTAGGTTAGTTCGGTCAGTTAGTTAATTGTTAGGTTAGTTAGATCAATTAATGGTTAGCTAATTAGTAGCCAGTGTAACTAATGCCGCGGCTGTTATTTCGGTTAGGGCATATGTTCATAGGCTAGTTAGGATAGTTAGTAGTTAAGTGGTTAAGTAATAGTTAGTTAAGCCAGTAGTTGGTTAGGTTAGTAGTTAGCTAAATCAGTTAGGGCTAAGTGCAATTACTGCTGTAAGTTAACTACTAATGGCTGGTTGGTTATGACAGCACAGGCCTGGAAGTAGCTCACACGCGAACCAGTGAACACAACACACGGGATCACCTGGATAACTCAGAGACGCACTGAAGTTTTGTGCTGCTAACTTGCCGCAGCCTTTTCTGTTTCCCCTCTATTTATTCCGTGACGCACACTGCTAAATGGCCCAACCAACCCGGCCAATTCTCATGCCATGATCCCAAAGATTTGTGCCATCCCCCGACTGGAGACCATGACCAACTCGTACGCACACACGCACCACACTAGCAGCCTCAACGTGTACGCAACACGTTTCTAGCTCCAAGTGGCAACAAACCTTCGACTAGGACTTTCTGCTAGCTAGCTGGACTAGCAACTAATTAGCCAACACATATACTGCAACCAACACGTCGCATGCATGCGTTAGGACTAATTTCTACACCTGAGCAATGTGTGAATGCAACACGTCTAACGCATGACGTGACAAAACTTGACTTAAACATAAAACGACCCTAGACAACATGATTAGTCCCAACAGGTTAGTTAGGTTAGTAGAGTAGTTAAGTTAGTTAAGGTTAGTAGTGCAGTTAGGTTAGTTAGGGTGGTTAGGGTATAATTTAGTAGTGCGTTAATGGATTAACTGTGATCAATGCACCTATTAATGTTAATAATGGCTATTTATGGTTAATCCGACATGAGTATGACCTCCATTAACTCTTAGCACTGTATTAAATGAGCTACTTGGCTATGTCTCTATGACAGCTGGGTCCCACAAACCAGAATTTGAGAAAAGATTAAAGATAAAGAAAATAGGTATGACCCGAGGGACCCACTTGTCATTCTCTGTAGCTAGGGTTCAGCTGAGTCGCAAAAATAATCAATGTAATTCTTTTCTGAGAAAAATACAACAAAGGGGATTTAAATTAGTTTAAATCTTGTTCAATTCGTAGAAAATTCATCTGAACTCAGAAAAATACAAATATTATGTCAAAATGTTCAGAAAAATGAGAGCTACTCGATTACATCATTGTCATCCATGTTTGCATACTAGGAAAGATGAAAACTGCTAACAACTCAAATTAGGGTTTCCCCGATTAGCCGGAGAAATTCGGATCGCGATAATTCGAGCGTCCGGACTCCGATTACCTGATTCCACTTGCATTAGCTTCGATTTTGCATCCTTTAGGACATGGCATACATTGCATTTCATGCCGATGCTCCGCCTCATGGTATTCATCCTTTTGTCTGTTTGTTGGGTGTTTTCGTTCTTTCCGATAGGACTGGATTATCTCGACGAGTACAACCGTGAGCAGGAATAGAACCTAATAGCGGATCAGCAAGGCAAGCAGCCCCCTTTGACCATCTTGAGGATAACCTACTATTTGCAAATTACTATTTGTTTTCAAAATCGTATTGCATGCGTTCCACTGATATTTTATGCTAAGTGTGAACCCTATCCTTTGCATGAAAACTTACTTTGTCGCTCAATCAACACCACCGACCCTCCCAACCTATGTAGAGTGAATTACTTGTTGTTGTAATATTGCTATTATAGCTCGCGATGCTTAGACCTGCTTAGTTGGGCAAACGTCGTAATTCCTGGGATGGCAGACAAAACACACTCTGGATGGGTTAGCGGATTAGGTGGGTGTTCACCGGGATGTGCTTAATAAACCTGACTAATCTCAAATCGGGCATCGACGAGAGGCCATGCTGGGAGCATGGTGGGTTGTCTCGTTAATCCCACAAGGACCGGTTCCCGGTGTCCTTTCGAACCAAGATTTGCGTACTTCTACGCGGGTGATATAATGGGCCACCCACGACCGAATAATCTATCTAGGCTTAGGATATGAGCCGCATAGTTTGCCGTTTTCGTGACTTGGGTGCGTGAAAAATGAGGAGGTGGTGTGATGCAACAATATAGGAGTGAGGGTTACACACGGTCCGGGACCGGGGATGTATCACCTGCCACAACTAGTAGGACCGCGTCGAAGTAGCGGCCGAACTGTCGTTCGCGGACTAGCCTATTAGGGCGGCTCATACCTAAGTCGAAAACATTGTAAAGTTCGTGTTCAACCACCCTCCGCCAGCACACCTCGTGAAAGTGTGTAAATCGTCGATGGCATTAGGAGTCGGTTGATACGTGTAGGTAAAGATGTACACCCCTGCAGGGTTTAAACTATTCGAATAGCCGTGTCCGCGGTTATGGACAGCTTGGTAAGAATCCGCATCGAATTAGACAAGTGCAACTCTAATCTAAAACTTGCCAACTCTAAGGACGTGGGTTAGCGATCGATTTCTCCCTGGTGGTCGAGAAAGGATCGAGGGTTTGCGGTGTTCAGTGGTCTGCTTTAGGTGTTCTATGCAGTTTCAGCTCATCTCGTTTACAAATTACTCCAGTAGACGGATTTCAATCTATTTACAGGTATTCTCGAAAGAACAAATTGGCTTTCTGCAAAATAGTCCACAAAAAGGCCCTTCTTGATACCTGATGCATCTATTATTATTTTCCCCTGTAAGTCTTGCGGAGTACATCTTGTACTCACCTTGCATTCGTTGATATTTTGTGTGCAGAGGAAACCACTCCTGCAATGGATGGTTTCTACGTTGAAAACGACTCCGACATCGTCTAGTCGCTGGTGATCCCGGGCAGTGGTCCTGCCCTGGGTTCGGTAGTTGGTTTGTGCTGCCGCCGCTTTCGGCCCTACCTTTAGGCTTCTCAGCCAACTTAACCTTTCGCTGTGTGAATACCTTTCGGTATGTATATGTGTTGTTAAGTTTTCGAACAGCTAGTAGTATTGCGGTTTGGTCGTAGAGTCTCTGTGATGGTACTAGTTTGTTCTCCTCTGTGTCATGTGCAATGCGTGTATGATTGAAGTACGTGATGCAGGGAGGATTTCAGGTTTTGTATCGTAGAGCTATTAAGTTTAGTCACCCCTGTGAAGCAACTCTCCACTGAGATGTTGGGAGCTATATCACCCTACTCCAGCCGTGCATTTATTTGCCGGGACGAGTTCGGGGTTGATGCTCCGGCTCAGTGGGAAAGAGTGAGGAGACTATATCGCCCTACTGCTCAGTGCATCAGTTTGCCAGAGTAAGCTTTGGGGTTGACGTCTCGGGCTATTCGGAGCCATATCACTCTACTCCTCTCGGGATTAATTCCGGAGAGTTGAGGTCGGGGTTGAAGCTCCGACTTAGCGGGTGATTATTCCTAAAGCTCTCCGTTATGGAATCTGGGGTCCGACAGAAAACGAGAATGCAAACCACATCTTCTTCCATTGCATTATGGCCCAATTCATGTGGGGTTTTGTCCACGACGTCCTGGGCTGCTCTTGGACCCCCTTGTGCTTCACGGACTTTTTGGTCACCTTCAGTGAATTTTAGGTCAATCTAGGCAGCTCCTTTGGCTAGGTTCCACGGCCCTAATTTGGGCCCTATGGAATATTAGGAACAAGTCGCTTATTGAAGGGATCTTCATTAAGCAGCCTTCTGATGGTTTCTATAATATTGTTGTGTAATTGTAGCTATGGAAACCGCTGAGCAGATCGAAGGATGTCACGATCAACTCTCTGTTACGCAGGCTTCGCGACCAGATCTCCTTCCTCAAGGCTGCAATTGATCGCACCTCTGCAGACGCCACAACAAACTAGTGTTTTGCCGGGAAGCTTGTCCCTAGCTCCCACAGACTTTTTCTTATTTGTGCTTGTAAACTGTCGTAGATAGAAGTCTAGACAGTAAACTTGTGGCACCCCCGAACGGCTACAACGACCGTCGATGGTGCACGAGGAGTACGAGCGAGTATGACCCTCCGAACTTCCGTCGAGCTGAAGCACGAAACACGTATGATAGGGTGAAACACGAGCCGTGTACGAGGAGACGAAACTCCCCTCGTGTACGATGAGGTGAAAATCACTCATCTATTGAACTGTTGAACTAGGGTTACAAGATTTTTCCTCCCCCTCCTCTCTACTCCTAGGGGGTATTTATAGGGTATGAGGATGAAAAAGGTGAGACTACAATTTTGCCCTCACACGAGAGGGACTTTTACAAGGGTATGGTCATCATTTTCCATGCATAGAAGATATTTTGGGAGAATATTCCGGGCATCTTCGGGGAATATTCTCTAGCATCTTTGCAGGAATTTCTAAGCACGTCAACGCAGTCCTTGACAATGCCAACGCAGACCTTGACGGCGACAGACATCGGGACGATCATTGGTGATGTCGGCGTAATCCTCATTTTGGCGTCGTCGACGTAGACTTCGACGATGACGGACGTCGAGGTTGCCCTTGGCGGTGTCGACGTAGTTCGCGATGACGACGAAGACTATAGCTGCCTTTGACGGTATCAGTTTGGTCCTTGACGGCGCATGCGGAAGACTTTAAAAATGGGTTAGCGCGGGGACCCCTACCCCAACAGTAGCCCCTCGATGATTCAGGCGATCGGGTGACAAACTCCCAGACCGGCGCACCGATTCCTGAGGGGTTGGCGCGTGGTCGGAGCTTGTCAGGGATGTACAGATGGTTCAAAGCTTGGAACCGTCTGTACAAACAGATGAAGCACGGTTGGTTGATAGGCTGCCGCCGTGGTAGCAAAAACTTCAGATTCCTTGCCACAACAGGAAAGTGGCAGCGTCGGGGAGAGAGTTTGGCAGCTCCGGTTGTCGAACGGTCTTCATGGCTATGAGCAGGAGGCCAAACTCTATGTCTTTAGAAAGTTCGAGCCAATTCTGAGAAAGTCAATGAAACGACTAGTGGAAATCCTGGCCCGAAATCGACGATTTTGAAAATGGCACCTCAACAAAAGTGCTCGGCACAAGCTAGGATCAAGGTGGAAAGCAAGTCCTCGACTCAAGCTAACCAGGGAAACAAGAATCACCCGAATCGGAGTCCGGGTGAAGGAGATAGGCCCTCCGCAAGATCCCAAAAAGTAACAAAAAACTTCCGGAGCCAAAAGTCCCACCTAGAAGCCAAATTTTGAGGGTCGAGATGGGTACAAGTGTATACACGTGTAGAATTTTTGGATGCACCTCGTCGTTAGCTTTGATTTGAGTGGTCGTGGATCGAAAATGGACTTCGTACTAGAAAGTTATGGCTGTTTTTCCAAAACCTTTTAAACTAGAGCTGGATTTGGATTTGGAATTGAAGGGAGGTCCGGAGGTTCCGCCCGGAGGTTCCGGGCCTAACCTCCCGATGGTCCAGTTTAAACCGCCCTGAGGCCGGTTTAAACTGGCATAGTCAGTTCCGGGAAGATATTTTCCTGTTCGGTTTAAACCGCCTTGGGGCCGGTTTAAACCGGCATAGTCGGTTCCGGAGATATTTTTGAGTCCAGTTTAAACCGACTTCGGTTCCGAGGAGATATAAAGCCCCCGAGGCTTTTTTCTCTCTCTCTCTCACTCTCACTCTTCCCCAGCTTGCCTCCGCCTCTGCGCCGCCCTGCCCTTGCCGTCGCCTCTGCGTCACCGCCACTCTGCGTGCCACGCAGCACCGCCTCCTCGTCCGGGCCGAGCGGGGTTGGGCGGTCCGACCGGCCCGGGGCGGCGGTCTGACCGGTGGGGTCATGCGGGGTCGACCGCGGGGTCGGCTGCAGGGTCGTGCGGGGTGGTCCGCGGGGTCGCGCGATCTGACCGGCCTGGGACGATGGTCTGACCGGCGGGTTCACGCGGAGTGGTCTGCGGGGTCGTGCGGGGCCGCGCGGTCTGACAGGCTTGGGGTGGCGGTCTGACCGGCCTGGGGTGCGGGGCCGCGCGGTCTAACTGGCGGGGTCGACCGCGGGGTCGCGCGGTCTAACCGGCCTGGGGCGGCGGTCCGACCGGCGAGCTCGTGTGGGGTCAACCGCGGGGTCGCGCGGTCTGACCGGCCCGGGGCGGCGGTCTGACGGGCCTGGGAACTTGACGTGGAAGAACTTCATTTTTGGAGCCGTTGGAAGTGGCATGACGGTGTCCTCGCGCCCCGGGAAGGGGAAGGACCTGCTAGAGGGGGTGGGAGCAGTGGAGCCGGCCTACTCCCGCTTTCTTGGCCCCTCCAACGCGGACGAGGCGCTCTTCAATCGCTTGACCGTGGAGGGCAAGATACCCGAGCCCGGTGGTCCCTACGGCGCTGAGGCTCCTCCTCGCACTGCCGTGAGGGGGGAGCCAGGCATGGGACGCATCGTCGTCTTTGCTTCGCAATTCGACGCCGGATTACGCATCCTGGCAATGAGCTTGTTGCTAGAGGTGCTTGAGTTTTTCGGCATCGAGATTTCGGATCTTTACCCGTCTGCTTTCGTCAGGCTCGCGACGCTCGAGTAGGCGATGCGGAGCATGGAGATGGTAGGCTCGGGGAGGCTCTTCGCTTAGCACCACCAGGCGTTGGTGATGAAGGTAAGGGTGACGGAAAACTCCTTTTCAGAGTACGGGACCGTGAGCTTCTCCTGGCGGCGGCAGCGCACCAAGGCTGAGTACCCAGTGTTTGCTACTCGGGCCAAGTGGCCGGAGTGGCAGGGCGCATGGTTCTACTACTGCGTTCAGGGCTCGGGCTTCACTTGCTCGGGCGGCGCCCGTCCTCCGAGGGCTTCCCCCCTTCGTTGGATGGAACCGACGAGGCCCAAAAGATCATGCTCCAGCGCTTGGCTCACGTGCTGGCCGTGCGCGACTTGGTAGAAGAGTACCTCCTGTTCGGGATCACGCTGCTTGCGGCTGATTGGATGCCAACGATAGTGCCATCGAATGCGAACCTGTCGCATGGCTTACGGACTCTGGTTGGCTACGTTCCAACACGTGTGAGCATTCTCTGGCCTTCTTTGTTTGCTTCTCCTTTAATCAAGCTTCCCTCGTGGTACTTTACTGCGGTTCCTCGCTCCTTCTGCAAACAAATCTTTACGGAGCGCGGCGTTCGCCGCGGAGGAGCTGCTTGGTCGCTATACAGTTGCCGAGGAGGCGGACGTGAAGACAATGATTCAGGGGCCGCGGGTCGACCGGGCGTGTCGGTGCTTCAAGTGGGCGGTGCCCGCTCGGCCATCTCCCACACCGACTGGGGGTATGGTAGCAGCCAAGCGTGCTCGTGAGGTGGCTCTGTCTTCACTGACTCGGATGGTCCGTGCTGTGATGGTTGGCAAGTGTCCACTGGGCCCTGGGCGGGAGCAGCCTAGTTGCCACTCCAGCCGCGCGGAGTTCCACGCGTTGCCTTTGACCCCGTTCAACCGGGAGTCTAGCGCAGGCCGGTATGACAACAGCGGTGATAGGGCTGCTGAGCTAGGGGAAACTCCGAGGTGTCGCCGCTCCCCTCAGAGGGCGACGGACAAGTCATCGACAGGTAGCTTCGACTTTGGCTTTGAGGGGGTGGCGAGGCAGACACGGCCGCGTCCGCCGAGGCGCTACCTGCGCCAGCGATGCCGGGGGGAGCCACCATGACAGTGTCTGCGTCATGCTCAAAGCCCACGCGGTCGGCCATGCTAGCCGGTGGGAGCAGCCCCGTGCTGAGGTCTGCGTCCCCTGCGGATGCGGACAGCGGGGATGCGGCCCGCGCCCCGTTGATCCGGGGGCGGCTGCTCCCAGGGCACTTCATCGACTCCAAGGTTGAGACGGGCATTTATGATGACCTCACAGGACAGATCTGCGCCACAGACCTTGAGATTGCTTTCTCCGGGCTGTCGCCAGTGGACTTGCGGACCGCCTCTAAGTCAGCGCTGATCAAGGTAATGTTTGCCCTTGACTTTTCTGTTGTGCATGACATTTTTATCACTGGATCTTGACTGAAACTCCTCTTCGTAGAGCTTCCTCACGACGGAGCGTTTTCTAGAGATGCATGACACCGAAATTAAGGGCAAGATAGCTCGTATCCGGGAAGTGAAGGCACAGGCCAAGGTTGCTGAGGAGAAGGCCACGGGGGCTCAGGAGAAGCTGTCGGAGACGGAGGATGTGATTGCCTCCCTCCGTGCTGAGCTTTACACTGCGGGGGTTGAGCGACAGGCCGCCGCTGTGCGACAGCAGGAGCTCGACGCCCTGGTGGCGTTTGCCGTTGCAGGGGTCAGCGAACTTGGCGCCGCACTCAGAGTCTCCCTTTCGCTTCCTGACGGTGCTGACGAGGGCGTGCCAGCCGCTCCACTGCGCTGGGTGGCTGCGCTTAGCACGGCCGCGCTAGAGGCCATCCCAGCGCATGCCCAAGACTGTGCTCAGGCTTCTGTTGAGCTAGCGTTTGCCTGCCTGCGCGAGGCCGGCTATGACCCCATGGGCAGTTCGAGGCGTCGGACTTTGCCCTTCCGATGAGGACGAGGATGGAGGATGCTCGCGCGCACGTCCGGGCTAGTGTCCGGGCCTTCCTGGCTCGCGTATGGGACAGACGTGGACTAAAGTACGTCGCTGGGCTCTGGAAGTCTCGGGTCCCTCGAGAGACTCCTGGGGGGCTGCCCGCGGGAGCGCCCAGCGGGCGGCCTCCACAGGTGTGAGTTTTACCCCTAGCTTTGTGCCTATGGCTTACCTTAGTGCGGCAGGGTTTTCATTTAGTCTTTTGCTTCTTAGTACCTGGGCCGTCGCTACGTCGACTTGAGCTCTTTAGTCTGGTATGTCTAGCATAGCCGGAGCCTTTTCTTTACACCTCTCATGTCTTTTGTTAGTTATTAGCGAAGGCTCATAGTTCTCACGACTTTTGTTAGTTATCGAGATAATCCAGAAAATTACTGAATTTCACATTTGGTTTGTAGGGTGACGGCTTTCGACGGAAGGCGAGCGCGGGGTGCCTAGGGACAGCACCTGCTAGGCCTGAGTCCACTAAGTCTTATGCCTTACGGGATTTAATGAAAACTGAGCTGCCAGATGGTGACGTATGCATCTTGAGCGATGCAGCGGTCGTGGTGTTTCTTGCGAGCCTTGCTCGATGCTCCTAATGAGCTTGAGCCTTTCTTATCATAGCCCTGTGGTTGTTTTGATTTTTCAATCGATTGTACTAAGTATGCATGCATCTTGTAATAATGGAGGGGGCATTGATGGGTATACGATGGCATCGATGGGTATACGATGCCGTACCCCATCTCCTATCTGAAAACAATTAGCGCTCGATGGCATGCTTGGGAGCGGTCGTTCCTTTGCGATATGCAGTAGTAAAAAATAAATATGTTGCTGGGTACTCGGTACCATGCTTTACGCCTCATTCAAAAACGTTTAGCATTTGAGGTAGCTCGACATCACGGGGAGCTACCATCGCACAACCCCGGAGGGAAGGGACACTCTATCCCGGATGGAGATGGCTCGACATCGTGGGGAGCTTATCGTCGAACGACTCCGGAGGGAAGGGACACTCTATCCCGGACGGAGGTGGCTCGACATCGCGGGGAGACCCCGGAGGGAAGGGATACTCTATCCCAGACGGAGATGGCTCGACATCGCGGAGAGCTTACCATCGCGCGACCCCGGAGGGAAGGGACACTCTCAGCCGGATGGAGATGGCTCGACATCACGGGGAGCTTACCGCCGCGTGACCCCGGAGGGAAGGGACACTCTATCTCGGATGGAGATGGCTCGACATCGCGGGGAGCTTACCGTCGCGCGACCCCGGATGGAAGGGACACTATATCCTGGATGGAGATGGCTCGACATCATGGGTAGATTACCGTCACGCGACCCCGGAGGGAAGGGACACTCTATCCCGGATGGAGATATTGGAACCTGTTTCGAAGGGGCACGATGCCGCCGTTCTGAGTTTTTCATTGAGGCTTAACAATGCACGAAGGCCGATTACAGAAGGTGGCGGCGGCCGACGCAGCAGCCTTAACCCAAGTAAACGAACTAGTGGGGGCAGCGACCGACGCAGCGGTCCCTACCCTAGCTGTACTACCCAACATACAAGACTGCCGATGCGTGTGCCATATCTAGAGAAACTAGAGCTACACATAGTATTTGCGGAGATTGTCAGCGTTCAACTGTACTTCAGCTCGACCCCGTCAAGGGTTGCCAGGCGGAACGCTCCCGGGCGAGTGGCACGAACCACCTCATACGGTCCTTCCTACTTCGAGCTTAGCTTGCCGTCGGCCTCTAGATTCGCCTTCTTCTTGAGCATGAGGTCACCGGCGTGGATGGGTCATGGGCGAACGCTCTTGTTGTATGCCTTCACCATGGTGGCCTGGTACCGACCGATGTTGAGAGCAACCTCCTGCCAAGCAGCGTCAAGTGCCTCGAGAGATACTTCATGGTAGCTTTCGTCGATGATCGTCGCGGTGCGCAGAGACCCTTCCGGGGTCACCGCTTCATCCCCATATAATTATTTGAAGGGCATGAAGCCGGTGGCTTGGCTGGCTACCGTGCGGGTGGACCATAATACGCTAGGGAGCTCGTCCGCCCAAAGTCCCTTGGGCAAGTCGAAGAGGCGTGTGCGGAGGCCTGAAAGGACGATCCCATTGGCTCTCTCGACAGCGCCGTTCGCTTTTGGGTTAGCCACAGAGGCAAAGCATAAATTGATGCCGAGGCCGATGCAGAATTTCCGGAAGGAGGTTGCGTCAAATTGAGTCCCGTTGTCGACGGTGAGCTCCCTTGGGTCGCCGAAGCGGCAAATGAGATTCTTCCATACGAACCTCTGCACGGCTGCCGACGTGATCTTGGCCAAGGGCTCGGCCTCGATCCACTTGGAGAAGTAGTCGACGGCGACGATGACGAACTTGAATCCGTGGCTCCTTGACCCGAATGGGCCGACAAGGTCAATGCCCCAGCGGGCCAGTGGCCACAACGATGGATGGGCTGTAGCTCATTCGCGGGGAGCTTCGTGCCTCGCCCCATCCATTGGCAGGCAAGGCACGTTTTGACGAGGCTTTGTGCATCGTGAAGGGCGATGGGCCAATAGAATCCCTGACGGAACGCCTTTGAAACCAAGGCGCGGGGGGCGAGGTGCGATCCACACAGCTCCTGGTGAATCTCGCGGACCAACTCGAGTCCCTCTTCCTTGGAGATGCATCGAAGGTAGGGTGCACATACCCCACCCTTGTAAAGAGCGTGGTCGTGGATGATGAAGCCCCTGGCCCAACTCTTAAGCCTTCGTGCCTCTACGGGGTCAGTGGGCTCCGTCTCATCGGATAGGTAACTCATGATTGGGACCCTCCAGTCTTACTCGCTGATGAGGCATACCTCTGGAGCCCCCTCGTGGCGGGCTCCGAGATCACTTCGTAAAAAACCCATAGGGGGGTTTCGGTCTTCGGTGGCTCTTGTGAGGCTGTTGGCATCAGCGTTTGCGGCTCGTGGGATGCTGCGAATAGTGATACCAGTGAAGTGCTTCTCCATGGCCCGGGCTAGGGCTAAGTACTTGATCATCTCAGGGTCTTTGGCTTGGTAGCTCTTGTCGATGTGGCCGGCGATGAGCTGTGAGTCGCTTTTGATGACTATCCTTCGCACGCCCAATGTGCGTGCCTTTCGAAGACCAAGGAGGAGTGCCTCGTACTCTGTCCCGTTGTTGGTGGTCTTGAACTCAAGGCGCGCACTGTAGGAGGTGATATTGCCATCTGGGGACTCGAGAATCGCCCCGCCGCTGCGCCTTCCGAGCACCACAAGCCATCGACGTAGATAGTCCACAACGGGTCGGAGGGGTTCGGAGGTGCTGGGCGCTCCGACAGGGCCCATTCTACCAGGAAGTCCGCCAACACGCTGTCCTCGACATAAATTCAATGGAGAACAGGGCAAGCTTAGTTGACCACTTGCCAACGCGCCTAGAAGCTTCCTTGTTGCGAAGCATCTCGCCGATTGGGAAAGCCGACGGTACTCGGATCGAGTGGGCGAGGAAATAGTGTTGCAGCTTCTGCGACGCCATGAGAAGTGCATACACGAGCTTCTCCAACTCGGTGTACCGTACCTTCGCTCCTTGCAGTGCTTCGGACGCATAGTAGACGGGACGTTGGGTCTTGTCGTTCTCCTTGCAAAGTATGGCGCTTACCGCGACCGGGGGTGGCCACAAGGGAAAGCAACAACGCCTCCCCGCGCTCGGGGCTCTGCAGCAGTGGTGGCGAGATGAGGTATGTCTTCAACTCCTCAAAAGCGGTCTGGCTTTCACTCATGCACTCAAAGCCGGAGGACCCCCACAGTGCCTTGAAGAATGGGAGTCCTTTCTCGGCCGAGCGGGAGACGAACCTTCCCAACGTGACGAGCCGCCCCGTCAACTTCTGCACTTCTTTAACACTCTCTGGTGGCCGCATGTCAAGCATGGCCCAGATTTTTACCGGGTTGGCCTCGATACCTCTTGCCAATACGAGGAAGCCAAGGAGCTTTTTAGCCTGGACCCCAAAGACACACTTCTCCGGGTTGAGTTTCATGCCCGCCTTTTTGAGGTTGTCAAACGTCTCTTGCAAGTCCGCGGCGTGGGTGCCAGCGAGGACGCTTTTGACGACAATGTCATCAACATACACCTCAATGTTTCGCCCAATCTGCGGCGCGAGGGCCTTGTATATGAGCCGCGCAAAGGTTGCTCCAGCATTCTTCAGTCCGAAGGCCATTCGAACGTAACAGAACGTCCCGGTGGGCGTGATGAAGCTCGTTGTCTCCTCGTCTTCTTTGGCCATCCATACTTGGTGGTACCCGGAGTACGCATCCAAAAAACTCATGAGCTCGCATCCTGAGGTGGCATCGACCAGCTGGTCGATCCGCGGGAGCGGAAAGTTGTCCTTTGGACACGCGCGGTTGAGATTGGTGTAGTCAACACAAATGCGCCACTTCCCATTGGCCTTCTTGACGAGGACGGGATTGGCGAGCCAATTCGGGTACATGACCTCGTGGATGACTCCGGCCTTATAGAGCTAGTCGACTTGCTCTCGGGCCGCGGCCTGACGCTCCGCGCACATTCTCTGGAGCTTCTGCTTGACAGGGCGTGCGTCAGGCTCAACGTACAGCCGGTGCTCAACAATCTCCCTGGGCACGCCAGGGAGGTCTTCGTGCTCCCATGCAAAGAGGTCGTGGTCAAACTGGAGCGCGTCGAGCAGGGCCGCTGTGACCTTTGGGTCAAGGTTCGCTCCGACAAGCACCGTCTTGGCTGGGTCTTCCTCTGAAAGTGGTGCTGCACGCATCTTGCCATCGGGCTTGGGCTTGAGCACCCACCACCTGGATGTTGGAGGGTCGGCAGCCCCTGGTGCGATCTTCGCGTCCTCGGCTTCAGTATGAATGGTGTGGACATAACGAATGGCCGCCTAGATGTCGTCGTCGATGTTGCGGGACAAATCCTGATTGCCTTGGACAGTGATGACACCGCGGGGAGACGGGATCTTTACACAGAGGAAGACATGATGAGGGATGGCGCCAAACTTGTTCAGCGTGACCCGGCCAAGGATGAGGTTATATTGATAGGGGAGGTCAACCAAGTCGAAGACGATGTTCTCCTGGCGCTTGCACTCTCCTTCCTCGAATTCCACCGGGAGCTCAATTTTCCCAAGTCCTGAGACCGGCTCGCCTCAAAAGCCAAGGAGCGGGATGCCTGCGGGAGCGAGGCATACCCGCGGTATTCCCATTTCTGCGAGGGTGGACGCGAACAGGATATCCGCCGAGCTCCCTCCATCGATGAAGACACGGTGCACCTCGCAGTCATTTATGACTACTGATATAACGAGAGCGTCATGGTGGGGGAGGCTGACTCCCGCGGCATCCTCAGGGCCGAAGGTGATGGTGGCGTCGACCCACGAGGGTAGCTCGGTGGATGGGGAGGAGTTGATGTGCTCCTGTTGCGTATAGGCTCGGCGCTGCCGCTTGGATGGGAAGGTGTGGGCATGGTCGCCAGTGATGGCGTGCATGACACGGCGCTGCGGGTCCTCAGCTTGCTTTGGCGGTGCTCCAAGGAGCGGGCGTGGTGGTGGAGGTGGTAGAGCCTGACGTCCTTGAGCTGCCGCGCGGTCGCGTTGCTGGGCGTCGGTCCTGGAGTGGTCCTAATGCTGCTTGATCGCTAGGGCGGAGGCGACTAGGTCGCATTCCGCGGTGGTATGGAAGGCCCACCCGTGGAACTCGCAGAATATTCAGTGTTGGTGGTTGTCTCCTCCGGGCCTCCGTCCTCCACATCCAGCGTTACTGCCTCTTCCGCGCCCGAAATCGTCTCCATGGCCCTGACCTTGACCATGACCTCCGCGCGGGTAGGCCCGGTCATGGACGTCCCGCTCAGGATGGCCTAACTCGCGGCCCTGGTCGCCATGACGCGCCTGTTTGACGGGACAACGCTCCTCCTCCTCCATGTGGTACACATCCTTTTGCCTCCTGGCGCGCCGGTCATAAGTTTTCTCTTTTGGCCCGGCTCATGCCGCGAGTGCATGCGCCTCTGCCTGCCGACGGGTCTTCCCGTCCTCAGATTTGGCGTAGGTGCACATGATCTCATACAGCTCGGCGACCGTCTTGGGCTTCTTCCTATCGAGCTTCCCTGCCAAGTCGGGGTTATAGATCGCGTGGCGAGCGGCCTCGCACACGCTCCTGTCAGCGACGTCAGGGATCTGGCAGTGCATTTGAGCGAAACGCTGCGTGAAGTCACGTATCGATTCGTCGGGGGCCTGCTTGAGAGAGAATAGGTCTGAGGAGGTGACTTGTTCCGGTGGGCTATGAAGTGGCCGCTCAGCTTGTCACGGAGCTACTCCCACGAATAAACCGAACGAGGGGCCAGCCCGAGGTACCATTTCCGAGCCTGGCCCGAGAGTACTAGCAACAACCCCTTCGCCATGAACGCATCGCCACCTCCTGCTGAGGACACAGCGGTCTCGTATACTCTGAGGAACTCGATGGCGTCGGTATTCCTGTCAAAGCTGGCGATATTGGGCGCTCGGTACTTGCTCGGCCATGGCGTCACTACTAACCCTGGGCTCAGCGGATTGTATGCATCGGTGAGGCCCGAGGTGTTCGACGATGGTGGGTTGGTTCTAACTTCGAATTGATGAGATGCGATGTTGGCGGGCTGTCCAGCTGCCCATCCCGGATGGCGGGGCTCAGGTCGTAGCAGAGGGGTTGGGACCCACATAGGGTAGTGCTCCGCAGGGTGACGCGGCGCCGCTGGGGCCTCACCGCCTTGCTGCACGATGAAGCGATGGAAGGGTTGGTTGCTGGGGCCTTCCCCCACATCATAGAGGGATGCCATGGCCATCTCTCGGTCGACATCCAACTGATGTCACAGGGCTACAGCTTCTTCGGCGCGTGCTGGCGCAGGAGGAATTGCCCGCGCATGGTTGTCGGTCATGGCCTGGCGGAGGGCGGCGGCCTCCTACGCCCCTGCCGAGGGTGGCAGCCTGACACGCGCCTGGGCCTCTGCTACTTCCCGTATGACCTCGTCGGTAGCTTGCGTGTTGCGCCGGGTTTGCTCCCGTGCTTCGGCTAAGGTTTCGTCCAGACGACGTCGCACCGCCGTTGCCTCGGCCAATTCGGGGATCGGCGGTGGAACCGGTGCGGCCCTCGCGACGTCGCGCTCGGCACGGAGCACGCCCGCCTCTGCGCGAGCGTTGTCCGAAGCTTGGAGGGCACGGAGGGCCTCAGCCTTCACCCTAACGAGCTCGTCCCTGAGCTCATTAGCCTCACGCCGTAGGGCTTCTGCCTCTGTTTCGACACGTGCTTCCGAGTTCGCTGCGTCGATCACGGCTACGGGGAGTCCCGCAGCGTGGGCGCTAGTCGACGAGTCATCGGTGCGGGGGTTAGTGACCGACGGGTTGTTGACGCGGGCGCCACTGAGCACCGTGGTGAGGGCCGTGTTGTTCGTCCTGGCTTGACGGGTCGGGTTCGGTGTGCGGGGGACGGTTGTCCTAGCCTCGCTCTTCTTCTTCAGTGCCATGGCTTTTCGCTCGAGTCCCCACGGTCGGCGCCAACTATCGTAGATATAAGTCTAGACAGTAAACTTGTGGCACCCCCGAACGGCTACAACGATCGTCGATGGTGCACGAGGAGTACGAGCGAGTATAACCCTTCGAACGTCCGTCGAGCGGGGGCACGAAACACGTACGATAGGGTAAAACACGAGCCGTGTACGAGGAGACGAAACTCCCCTCGTGTATGATGAGGTGAAAGTCACTCTTCTATTGAATTGTTGAACTAGGGTTACAAGATTTTTCCTCTCCCTCCTCTCTACCCCTAGGGGGGTATTTATAGGGTTTGAGGATGGAAAAGGTGAGACTATAATTTTGCCCTCACACGAGAGGGACTTTTACAAGGGTCTGGTCGTCATTTCCCATGCATAGAAGATATTTTGGGAGAATATTCCGAGCACCTTCGGGGAATATTCTCTGGCATCTTTGGAGGAATTCCTAAGCACGTCAACGCAATCTTTGACAATGCCAACGCAGACCCTGACGGCGACGGACATCGGGACGATCATTGGTGACGTTGGCGTATTCCTCGTTTTGGCGTCGTTGACATAGACTTCGACGATGACGGACGTCGAGGTTGCCCTTGGCGGTGTCGACGTAGTCCGCGATGACGGTGAAGACTGTGGCTGCCCTTGATGGTGTCAGTTTAGTCCTTGACGGCGCATGCAGAAAACTTTGAGAACGGACTAGCGCGGGGACCCCTACCTCAACGTAAACTATTATGTTCCCTCTTCATTGTAAGCTGGCAACCAACATCGAACTCTATCATTGCACCGGGGGTTTTATCTATAAAGCCGAGCGGTTAGCCTTTTCTCTAAAAAGAAGTATGCTCGTTAGAGTTCGAGAGGAACATCAGTAGCAAGAGATGCAGGAGGAAGAAGACCTGAAAAGGAAAAGGAAGATTGTTAACTAAAATCAACGACCTGACACCAAAAAAATAGTCAGCTCTGTCCATTAGCATTCCATTAAAGTATTATGCATTATATTCAGTTGTGTATGACTGGGGTGCACAACACTCTTCAGTCATCCAATTCCATGATTCACTACCGGAATCTACTAATTTGCCGTGTGCAAAAGACACACGGCGAAGGAGGAAAAGCCCTCGGCAAAGGGTTTGCCGAGTGCAACACTCGGCAAAGACCACACGGCGTACAGGCTGCCGGCAAAGTAAAGTTTGCCGAGTGTATTCCTTCGGACACTCGGCAAAGAGTTTGCCGACGGTCAGACTGAGCACTCGGCACAAAAAATTGACTAAACGGCCAGACGCCCGTTAGTAAGGTTTGCCGAGTGTCGACACTCGGCAAACAAGGTGATCAGGGCCAAAAAATGGCCGCCGGCGGGGCACCGCTGTTGCCCGGGAGCTCATCACCACTACACACGCGAACGCCGGCGGACCCACGTGTCGGTTTTAAATGAGGTCCACGAGGGACCCACGGGTCAGTTTCAAATGAAGTGGCGCCGTGTATAAGCGCCGGTTGACTGTGCAGAAGAATTCAACCCGGGACGCGCAGCCGGGTATATAAACCACTCAACCGCGCGGTCGACGGGCGAGGTGGGACTAAACCAGACAAAGCTGTTTGCCGAGTGTCAAAAAACGGACACTCGGCAAACTCACGTTTGCCGAGTGTCCTAGCGCGGACACTCGGCAAATCTTACAAAATGCCAAGGGGTTTGGCGTTTGCGCGGTGAACCAAACGCCAAGGGATCTGGCGTTTGCCCCCCAAGCGTCGCCCCGGCAGTCGGCGAGATGCCAGCGTCGCCTCCACCGAGGGCGAAGCACCGAACGCCACGTCCGCCGGCGTTTGCGCGGCTAACCAAACGCCAAGGGGTCTGGCGTTTGCCTCCCAAAAGGCTTCCAGGCTGCTTTGTGAAATCACTGTTCGCCACGTGTCTCCGTGTTTGCCGAGTGTCATAAAATAGACATTCGGCAAACAGACAACTTTGTCGAGTGTCCTAACGCGGACACTCGGCAAACAATGTTTGCCGAGTGTAAATCTCAGGACACTTGGCAAACATATTTTTTTTCTTTTTCTTATTTCTTTCTTTGTTTTGTTTTCTTTGCTAAACCTTCTCAAATTTTTACCATAGCCTCTAGGTGTCATATGATGACACCATGCAAAGTTTCATGTTTTTCTGACTTCATTTACATTTTTTGAAATTAAAAAACCAATAACCTCCATGTTCGGGGTCGAGTCTTGGCACCTTGATGTTTGGAATTCCTTTCCTTTTCTTGGATAAGGCCTAAACATAGACTAAAGACCACAAATAGAATTTTTCATCCTAATTTTGCCAAATTTTTCATGCACTTGCAGTTCAAATTTGAATTATATTCACTAAATGCCTAGAAATGCACTAAATGACTTAAATATAGCAAACGAACCCCGAAAAATGCCAAATTTTGACATGGAACATGTAATGGTATATCTTGAGGGCAAAAAAAATTTCAAGGTTAACCGATGAAGCAACCGTCACTTTGCCTTCAAATCTGACCCGTTTCCTCTCGAAACCTAGATTCTTTCTCGGAGATGGTCCGGTTTCTAAGCAGTGTACGTCACAACTTTTGCAAAACCTTCTCAAATTTTTACCACAGCATATTGATGCCATATGAGGGCACCATGCGAAGTTTCACATTTTTCAGACTTCGTTTGCATTTTTCCGAATTAAAAAACCAATAACCTCCATGTTCGGGGTCGAGTCTTGGCACCTTGATGTTTGGAATTCCTTTTCTTTTCTTGGATAAGGCCTAAACATAGACTAAAGACTACAAATAGGATTTTTCAACCCAATTTTGTCAACTTTTTCATGCACTTGCAGTTCAAATTTGAATTATATTCACTAAATGCCTAGAAATGCACTAAATGACTTAAATATAGCAAACGAACCCCCCAAAAATGCCAAATTTTGACATGGAACATGTAATGATATATCTTGAGGGTAGAAAAAATTTCAAGGTTATTTAAAAAAGTTGGCAAAAGAAGGGAGAAGAAAAAGAAAACAGAAAAAAGATTTGTTTACCGAGTGCCATAAGTTGGCACTCGGCAAATATAGTCTTTGCCGAGTGCTATGTTCGAGACACTCGGCAAAGAATGTGTTTGCCGAGTGTCGGATCTTTGTCGAGTGTTTTTATTTGCGCACTCGGTTTCCGGAGCTTTGCCGAGTGCCCGATGTTATACACTCGGCAAACCGGCTGGCACTCGGCAAACGTCGAGATTCCGGTAGTGATTATGAGGATTATTAAAGCCTTGATTAAAATCTTAAAATATCGATCCTACACCCCATAGATTCTTCATGCAGCGATTTTTCACCGATCGACAGTCGGCAGTCGGCACTCGATCGGCCACAACTTGTTAACTGAAGGACTCGTAGAACAACCAATCAGAATCATACATCCATATATAGAGCTGATCGATCAGCCAATTGGGCTGAGAGGGACACGCTCCATCACATGATCTCAAACCCTATCATTCGTAGCCTGTGGGCCCCACGCCCTCATAGCCATCTCTCTCCTCTCCACCCCTAGCTAGCTAGCTAAGGTCCCTCTCTCATCTTCCTCCTTAAGAAAGCAGCTGGCTACTTGTATTAAATCCCAGCCTTTCTCCTACCTTATCTCATACATACACTGATACCTGCTACACATGCACCAAGAACCTTCACAGTTCTAGCCAGCTCCCATTTCTGGCCTCTGTTCATCGATCCCATGGCATAATCACATCAATTCCAATTTCCAATCATCCAATATCCTCCCAGACATTCTTTTTTTTCTTTCTCAAGACCCATATATTATAATAAGCTAATAGCCCTATTTTTTCTCTCCAAGAATAGTAGCTTATAGTACTGTTGCTTACCATCCCAGCTCCTAGAAATAACATACTAGTCAAAGTCAGCAGCTAACAGCTCGAGCTCGAGACGTGGGAGCCCAATCCATGGAGTTCTTGCCAACCGCACTGGCCGCCCACGGCGCCGGCGCCGAGGATTCCGAGAGGGCTTGCGCGACGTCGGCGGTGGAGAAGGAGCACATGTTTGAGAAGGTGGTGACCCCGAGCGACGTGGGGAAGCTGAATCGCCTGGTCATCCCCAAGCAGCACGCCGAGCGCTACTTCCCGCTCGACGGTGCCGCGTCGGCGGCGCCGGAGAATGGCGGCAAGGGGATGGCGCTCAGCTTTGAGGACCGTGCCGGGAAGGCGTGGCGGTTCCGCTACTCCTATTGGAACAGCAGCCAGAGCTACGTGATGACCAAGGGCTGGAGCCGCTTCGTCAAGGAGAAGCGCCTGGGCGCCGGCGACACCGTCTCCTTCGGTCGCGGCATCGGCGAGGCCGCCCGCGGCCGCCTCTTCATCGACTTCCGCCGACGCCGCCAGGACGCCGGCGCCACCACCGCGTTCCCGCCGGCGGTGTGGACGCAGCGCCTGCCGCTCCCGTCCGTGCCGCTCTGCCCGTGGCGGGACTGCAGCACCTACGGCTACGGCTCCGCCGCGGGGTCGGCCAACCGGCACGTGCTATTCCTGCGCCCGGCCGCGGTGGTGCTCAAGTCCGTGCAGGTGCGCGCCGCGGCTTCGGCGCTGGAGGCCACGAGGCCCAAACGGGTCCGGCTGTTCGGGGTGAACCTCGACTGCCCGGTCACGGAGGACGGCCAAGACGGCGGCGCCAGAGTCACCGAGGCGGCCGTGGCGTCGACGATCCTGCAGCTGCCCTCGCCTTCGTCGTCAACCTCGTCGACGGCGGGGAAGGAGAGGTGCTCTTTGGATCTTGGATTATGAATTCAAGGCAAATTAGTACTGACACGCCAACTGATCGAGAGGCAATGTTTGGAGCAGCTGCGCGCGTACGTATATATATAGCTCCAGTAGTACTGTATGTGTAACATTCAGATGAATTATTTCTTGATGATATCGATCTATTTTTGAAGAACCTGATGATATCGATCTTGCTCACATAAATTTGCTTAATTGCTGTGCTAGAAAAATGTGTTCTTCACTTTCCATCTGATTGTAGATTGGCGAATATGAGAGCTACAATTGTGGTTTACTAGATATACTTTCCCTTGTACATACTGATCGAGATCAGCAAGGGTCACAGCACTTTGTTCCCTGCATATGATAACAATTAGTTCCCAACGTATGTATGTGTTGCTTGGATATGGATTTTTTGTAGTTCTTTTTTTAGAACTTTTTTAGTTTCTTGAAGCTGTCTCTGGACAGATCACCAGGCTCTCCTCCCTAAGCAAGGTAGGGACTAGAGGCCAGAATCTAATCTTTCTCCTACATGTATACAGATATCCACATCGATCGATCTGCTATTAGTATTGACCTGCTTGGTTTGGTTCTTGTGCAATTCTTTCCCTGCTGCATCTGATGTTCTGATCCACTCATCTGTTTTAGCTGCATGCTGCAGCACTCTGTAATTCCTGCAAGATTCATCCGAAATCCTGCCGGTTCAGCTCTTTTTATTTATTATTAAAGGGATCTTGTCCCCGATTTCATTAGCCAGACCATTTGTCTGATCGGTACTTAGCTACTAAAATTAACATCCTGCCAATGACAAGTTAATCTGCAGTTCAAATAATCCTCAGGCGCTGCATATAGCTTGGGTAAATAGCTTAATTAATTAATTATATCCATATGGAAAATTTTCAAGTTAATTGCAACGTCCAATGGAGACTAGTTGCGTCGTCAAAGTTCCTAACACCATAGGGAAGGATGGTCGCACACCAGATTTAGTACTGTCATTATCTTATGTGTTTATATGGGTGAGGACCATCCTATAAAATTTTCTAAAAGAAGCGCCTTATATATAAGAAAGTTGACCTCAAAAGTATACGCAAAGTGGGGTTTATTCTATCCCTGGTTTTACATCTATATATAACTAGCATAATGCTCGTGCATTGCTATAGATTAAAGAAATATAGTATATGTTTAAAAAGATTATACTACCGTTTATGTTATATTAGATCATTCACATCTGCTCTCATCTCATTCGTTTCTGTCGGGTCCAAATTGTGGTCTGCCGGAAGGTGGATGTATGGACCGCCATCACCAATTGACATCTTTATAAGAGTAAAGATATACATAGGGATCTAACAACGGGGAAGGTGAGCTAGAGCAGCGGCAGACCTTAGGAATCCCCCGTCTATGGCATTGGCGTCCATCCAGCCATGGCTCTCACTTCGAGATAGATGAGCACCTCCCAAGTTGTTATCTATTGAATGTGTGTGGAACATATGTATATGGTAGCTAGGTTACAATTAGATTTAGAGTGGAGTTGTGTATAGGATACTGATAATGTTTTGAGTTGAACACTCATAACCCGGCTTTATATATAAGGGGAACCATTGATGTAACCAAGACCGAATGGTCAATGTCAGCAGGGGCGGCCAGAACAGCGGCACCTGGGGCCGGCGGTGGTCAGTGTATATTAATACATGCAGGGCGGAGCGTCCAAAGAAGACCTTCTAGAGATGTACACGTTGTGCTGAACCCCCTTAATAAATCTCGGTGCCGTTTACTCCTCATATGTTTTTCCTCAGTTGATCCATAGCTGCGCCCTTTAGATGCTAATTTCACAATTTTCATAGGTGCGCCGCTGATGATATAGGTAGTTTAATTACTCATATGAAGTATTCTTATCATATTATAATTAACCACTATATGCTTCTATAGGATGATCTTAACACATATTGATGCATCACCATTCATTGCTTCCCGCCTTGTTGATATTTGACTAGTAAAAATGAAGCATCCACTGCTACAAAATTTCTTATCTGAGGAGGTTAAGAAACTGCATCTTAGGAGGTTTTTTGAGCCGCCTGAAGACATGGGTCTGTGTTGATCCCATATCATCACAAACGGTTCCATAACCGCTTATAATGAGCTCATATCACAGACAGTTCTCATTAAGAACCTCCTGTGATATTTCCTTATCACAAGCGGTTTTGCATATAGAATCACATGTGATATGGTTTGTGATATCACCTTATCACAGGCGATTCATTCTATAGAACCGCATGTTTTGAGGATATGCTAGCCATGCACTTTGAAACAAAATAGAACATTAAGCATATATATCACATGCATATCACATTAACAATAAATCACAAATCATATTACATTCATTCACACTCTCCATTTCATCATAGATCATATCACATTCATTCACAAAGTATACTTGGCATCCATTTCAAAGTACACAAGTTCATATCACAACACATGCATATATATCACATTAATTAACAAGTTCACATCATTTTTTTATCAACTTGCCTTGTTCCAAGTCGTAGATGTGGAATTGGCCATAATCATATATGATCTTTCTAACGCAGAAGGTGGTGATGAGTTCTCGTATTTTGTCGAGATGGGATGTGTTGGGGGAAGGGTCCCCTCGCTACCCCGAACCGACGAGCTTCTCTTTGACGACGTCAAGGTCCCCCTCGTTGTATTGACACGTTGTGCCTGACGTCATCGAGTTCCGCTGGCATCGCCGGCAACATCAAGGAGACGCTCCGTCCCGGCGGATGTCGAGGCTGCGCCCCGTCCCGGCGGACATCAAGGCTGCGCTTCGTCCCGGTACCCAGGACAACACGTCGACATATCCCGAGCACTGGGATGTTAAAGTATTGAAGTATTCCATAAGAATCCTTGTAAAAAGACTAGAATACCCCTGGGGTGTGTTGTTGCCCAAAGGGCATAATTGTAATCTCTCACATCGCTCCCTCAACCCCTATAAATAGGACCCGAGGGGGAGAGAGAGGAGATCCCATTTTTCAGATATAAACTGTAATTCCTGAAATCACTACGAGAGTTTTCACTTCACCCCGACACGAGAGTTTCCATTTATCCTCGACACGAGTGTTTTACATTCCGTCTCGCCGGTTCACCTCGACAGACACCATACTTGTTCGTACTCCTCTGGTACTCCCGGAGGTTAGTGTAACCAATTGGGGGTGCCTAAAGTACACTGCCTAGTCCCGTAGCTACAACATGATGTAAGCAATGCCGTCTCCAGAATGGGCCTCTAATATCAAAATAAATATACATTAAAGTCATGAATTTATAAATCAATAAAAATATAAAACTAAGTATAGCAAGATTGTGAAACCTTTTAAACATTTTTCACCAAATTTGTGAAAATTATTTCCATGTTGTGGCAAAAGTCGAAGCCACAAAGGCTACTCCCTCCTTGTTGGTGGTGGCATTAGAAAAATGTAGAATTTGGTTACTAGTTCAAGATCGTCATAGTACAATTTATGATATAGTATTGTTGTGTATTGAAGGATACCTTAATGCCCTTGTCATGTATTAGAGGCATAGTGTCATAATTACCTCCCATCTCATCGCACCTCTTCCACACCCTACATGAATCCCAATAGTTTTCCTTAGGCATTGTAATGCAAAAGGAGTGAACAGTAGATTTATATATGTTGGAAATATGGTTACTTGTTGAGAAATCTTCCAAGTAGTTCTACATTAAAGTGTGCTCACAATGATCAGTCCACGTACATGACCCTTGGATGGTGTGGTATAATTCTCCCTATATATAGTTATGTTGCCATGTTTAGTGAAACGAGGTTATTTGGGTGGATAAAGTTCAAATGAATTTAGCTAGTGTAGAACTTATGCCTGGTTGTACAGAAGAAGTACTCATTTCTTATCTTGTTGAGCAAGGAACGCGTTTATAACGTACTCCCTAACAAAGTCTTCGTTCTCTTTAATATTTTGCATGGAGACCACGTGTGGGTCAAGGAACCCTTCCTTTACGTGTTTCCTTTGGCATTGCTCAATCTTTAATCTACACATAGAAAATGTAGGAGTTACATATACGTGGCATTAGTCTGTATATAACATGAATATATACACTGTGATTGTAGACACTCACAGTGTATAGCATCTTATGAGTGATACTTCCAAGGACCAGAGATGTAGAGTTTCCACAAGTCCACGAAGTTCACAAAGAATCAGCAGCCCTAAATTCATGGTGGAAATGCTCTTTAGTGAACTCCACCTTGATAGTCGTGGTCCGTTGTCTCAACGGCTTCTTGACCCAGGTATTACTAGTGCAACTTGCAGTTATAAGTTTGTAGTTTTTTAGCCTCTAGCGATTTGACTCATGGCTCTCCTTCAACGTATTTATCAGCCAATGGTGTCAAGGGGAACTCCTCCTCAACGTAAAAATGTGGTTGCTTGCCCTTCTTAGGCTTTGACTTTGCGTGTCGTTTTCTCTTAGTGTCCAGCTTCGACGCCTTCGCGGGAGACGAATGGGTATTGTTTGAAGCTCGGGTGCAAATGATGTCATTCTCGCTGGCACGGTAGCCACCGTGGTGGCCTCGTTTAGTGCAACATTTGGCTTCGAAAGCGCAGGTAGGTCTAGCTTTCATGATTCAACCGGGTCTATACATGGAGGGCGTCGGTCCTCCATGACTACGTCCCTCTTGGACCACTGGATGAATGTCTCTTTTGCTTAACTTCAACTTGATGGTCTTGCATGTGTCATATACACTGTCCACAGTGATCTTCACATTCCTTCACGCTATTGGCCCATCGTGTATGAGCTTGCCTTCTTTAGATGGATTGGCCATCCCAGTTGCAACCTCCGAGGGCTCGTCGTCGAGAATTCTCACCAATAGATTGCACCGTGTAGTCTACTTCAAGGTAACAAACTATACGAAATAGAATAGTTAGCTACATATAGCTTGCAAGGATACTGGTCATCATTTCCTCTAAGGCTCTCATATGACCATCAACCCTTGCTTCCGCCCTCTTAGTGATTTCTTCTGTAAGAGCAACTCTTTCTTCTTACTAATTTCTTCAACACTCGGGTTTGGCCAAACACTTATTCTTGTATCGATGCAGGCCCTCAGGGAATCCATCTCTCCAGGTAGCATACATAGCTACTCCCCTCGTGCGACCTAGATGCTCCTTGGTCCCAATGGCCACGGATACTACATACTTCTCCCTTTGGAATTTGCAAGGAAAGGATTATGTAGAAAGCTCTTCTTGAAAGAGTCGAACAAGTTAATAAAACTTGGAATGAGATTATAGATATATTATAAATCAGGTAGTTAATCGACATCTTACCAGTCTTGTATAGATTACCTGGGTTGCAGGGCTTGCAAAGGAGGTAGCGTCGCAAGACGTGGCATGTAGATCCCTCCTCGCGTATAACGAGTTAAGGTCATGCCGTCCAACTAAGTTGAGAAATGGTAGGGGTAGGTCATTAAGGTGTGTCTGCCCCTTCTCCTCTATTCATTTCCCAGCCTTAGGTGGGTGTTCTTAGTCTTGAGCGCCTTTGCAGCTGCACTTTTGGCCTTAAATCTTTGGTTTCCTTCATCACCTTAAATTGAGCCCACATCTCGCGACCGATCCATTTGTGCACAGCGAAGGGCCCTTTCGCGGTGAAGTTCTTCTAGAAATTAGACTTGAACTCTTTCAACGCCTTGTTAGCCAATTTCACTGCAGCTCTTTCGACGCGGGCATATTGCAGATGGTTCTTAATGGGAACCGCCTTTGAGGTCAATTTCCAAAATTGATTGTTTTAAAATAAGTGTCGTATTCTAAATGAATTGACTTTATATTAAATTATTTTTATTTTATTTTCATATTTTCTAATGATTTCACTTTAAATTGAATCATTTTTCCTTCTAATTTCATTTTTTAATTGATTTCACTTAAATTTGAATTATTTTCTATTTTAATTTCATATTTTGAATGAGTTCACTTCAAATTTTGTAACTCGAACAAAAAATTGATGCATATTATATATCATATTGTGAAATCCACATAATTGCACACTTCTGCTTCACTACAAAGGTGAGTCCTTCATGATGATTATCGCATGCGTAGGTCGCTTCGTGCATACTTGGTTCTTCCTTGACCGTTATGACATTTCGAGGAGATGGCATCTCGTCAAATTGATTGTACTCAACCTCATCTACTACATCATCAACTCCAACAACGCATCTGCTATGAATTTGGCACTGATGTCATTGCTTAACCATCTCGCTCGCATCACAGAGAGCAGTAGGCCAGTAGAAACCATGTCTGAAGGCCTTTCCGACCAAGGTTCAGAAAGAAGCATGAGCTCCGCACACCCCTCCATGGATCTCTTCAAGTAGTTCGTTACCCTGTTTGCATGAGCACTCCGTGGGCACCTCTACGATAGAGGGCTCCATCGACCAGGGTATACATCCTGGCCCTACGGGAAATTTGCTTGGATAGTGCTTCGTCCTCAGGTATGGCTCGATTTTGAAGGTACACGTCGATGGGTGCCATCCATGAGTTTTCATAATCGAGAGGAGCCACGAGTGCCCCCGTGATTCCTTTTGGAGCGTCAATATCTGATGACATCCTTGGATGGTTATAGGTCTCTTGGTCCACCACCCCTTTGGCTGTGACTTTAAGAGATGTCTTAGAACCAACCTTGTCATCTGTCAAGTCTTTCTACAAAGATCCCGAGTAGTCCTGGAGATCGTGAGGATGCTAGGCGGGCAAGACTATCAGTGAGGCAGATCCTTCCTGGGATATATATGATCTCAAGTCCAATGAATTTCTTCTCCAGCTTCCTTACCTTCGCAAGGTAAGCTATCATGGTCTTATCCAAGGTTTGATACTCCTTGCTGACTTGCTTCATCACCAATTGTGACTCCTCACTCACGAGGATGTGGTGGATAACAAGCGCAAAAGCTACTCAAAGACCAGCAAGCAAACATTCAGACTCGGCCACGTTATTGGTGGTCCGAAAGATGATATACCATGCATATTGTAGGTGTTCTCCTGTCGGTGAAGTTAACACTATCCCAGCCCCCAAAATGTTGAGCATTAGTGACCTATCAAAATGCAAAGTCCAAATTTCAATCTTGTCGGTGAGAGAGTTGTTGGGTTGCTCGGGCTTGGACCACTCGGCGACGAAGTCGATGAGTGCTTGCAATTTGACGGCGGTACGTGGGACGAAGTGGATGTCGAACTTTCTGAGTTCGACTGCCCATTTGGTGATCCTTCTGATGACATCTTTGTTGCGGATGATGTCACCAAGTGGGAAGGTGGATGGAACGGTAATTTCGTGAGCCTGGAAATAATGCCTCAATTTGTGAGAGACTATCAGTACTATGTAGTGGAGTTTTTGCACTTGTGGGTAGCGCTCTTTTGGTCTGTCAAGGATCTCGCTCACGTAGTGGACTGGTCTCTGGCTCTTTTCTCTCTTGTCGGGCTCTTATCGTTCCACCACTAGTACATCGCTCATGGCCTGCGGTCCAGCCGCTATGTATACCAAGAGTTCCTCCTCTAGGTCGGGAGCAACTAGCATTGGGGGGATGAAAGGTACTTTTTGAGATCCTAGAATGCTTTTCCTGATTCCTCTATCCACTTGAAGCCATCGTGTTGTCGTAGACGTTTGAAGAAAGGAAGCCCCCGGTCTGCAAGACGAGAGATAAAACGGCTGAGTGCTGCCATGCACCCGGTCAATATCTGGACTTCTCGTACGGATTTCAAAGACTGCATGTCGTTTATGGGCCGGATCTTCTCGGGATTAGCTTCTATTCATCGCTGTGATATCAGGAATCCGAATAGCTTTCCAGTGTCGACTCCAAATGCGCACTTCTCGAGGTTGAGCATGATCTAATTTTTGCATAGATTCGTGAAGGTCTCGAGTAGGTCTGAGAGAATGTCATCGATGGTAGGTTTTGACGTTTCGACTGATCTAGTTGTGGAAAGCAAGTTGCATTCCACGTTGATACATGGCGCCAGCGTTGTTTAATCCAAGAGGCATTTTCTAATAACAAAATACACGGAACGGAGTTACAAAGGAGGTTTTCTCCTCATCTTCACGACACATACTTATCTGGTGGGAGCCAGAGTATGTTTTGAGAAGGCTTAGATAGTCACATCCAGAGGTAGAGTCTATTATCTGATCTATTCTAGGTAGAGAAAAAGCATCCTTAGGGCAGGCTTTGTTAAGATCTGTGAAGTCTATGCACATGCACCATTTTCTGTTGGCTTTCTTAACTATGAAAGGGTTGGCAAGCCACTCGGGTGCTCGACTTCTCGGATGAAATGCTTTTAGGAGCTTCTCGATCTCTACCTTGATTTCTTCTTTCCGATCAAGAGCGAATCGCCGGAGCTTCTGCTTGACAAAGCCTGCTTGACAGAGCTACCTTGGGTATGGTGTTGCGAATGCTACTGAAGCATCGGATGAACTCACGCAAAGTTTCCTCCCTCTGCTGGGAAAGTCAGAAGAGATCGTTTGTTTCTCTAGGTCAGACATAAGTGCCCTAAAAACTCCCCCGGAACATACCGCCGAGCGGATCATTCCCGACTGCAGATTAGTTAACCATGTCCTTGCTGGCCCTTTGAGGGCAGTGAGAAGATAGGTGGTCATGACCTTCTCATTTCCTCTGGCGGCTTTGATGGTTGTGGTGTAAATCTGCAAAAACTCAGCGGGATTGGTAGTCCCGTCGTATTTCTCTATCAAACTGGGTTTAAACCGGGATGGCCAATGTACCCTCTGAGTTATGGGGTAAAAGCCTGGCATCCATTGATGGTTCTCCGAGAAGATACAAATTCTTTGCTAGCTGAAGTAGGGGATCGATCCTGATTCTGATAATGATGTCATGAAGTGGTCCAAGTAGGAGATTGTTCGGGGGCTTCCTTCTCGATCTAACTCACCACCAGCCAGGCGGGACTGAGTCCTTCTTTGAGTGGAACTGTTGGTTGCTGCCAACAGTTGAGAAGATTTGGCCTATACCTGGGCTTGTAGAACTCCGTCCTCCATGTCACGTAACCATTGCCTGCCATCGGGGGTGGCAAGATCGGTGACCGGAGGTTGCCTGAGCTGATGTTGGACCTTGGAAAGCCATTGGGCGGTCACAGAGATGAAGAGTCTAGCACCTTGTCGAGTATTGCCTGGATCTAACCGCCCAGGTGCCTGATCTTGAGATGTTATCAGCGATTGACGTGGAAGCTGATTCCCGATCGTCGAGTTTGGATTGGCTATGATGTTGTCCCAAGCGGGACTGATCTAATTTTCGTTGTCATCCCTGTTAGCGAAAAATTCTCGGGGGTAGGCACCGCTTGACGTGGAGTCTAGATCCATCATAACTCTGCCATTGGGAGGGTCTCGGGGAATCTGTCTCGACCAGCTGAGTGGTCGGAAGCTGTAGGAGATAGTCCCAACATAGGGCTTATGTGGCTTGCACAAGCATCTTGGTGGTCCGGCGATCTTAGTTTGACACCATATGTCCTGGCATATTCGTCTATCAAATGACTCACGTCGTTATTAGACTCATCGTCAGGGTAAAAGTCACCGAGATCCACACGGTCGGTCATCGGCTCCTAGTCGGATGGAGGGGAAAAGTTGTCGTAGAACCCCTCATCCGAGAAGCTAGGTTTTCGCATGGATCTCGTTGGATCTGGTGATGACATTGGTGATGATTCAACGATGTTGACCGAAGGGGTCCCTGCAGTCGGTGCCATATGTCGACAATCGGTAAACTGTCGATCTTATGATATTCGTGATGAAAGAGTGTGAGGGTAGGGGACACCTAGGGGTACCTATCGAATCGTGCCGGAACACCAGAGGGCCAAAATTTTAGAGAGGTTCGGGCTTTCCGAAGGATAATAACTTACGTCCTGTGTGTTTATGTTGATCTTGAGATAGAGTACAAGGAGAAAATAACTAATATAGATGGGATCTACTACTAGTCGGAAGTGAATGTCGGGGGTGCTGCCTTCCTTCTGCTTGGCTCGGAAGTCGCCTTACGTGGATCTTCTAGGGCTTCTAGGCATCAGATTTGGCTTATGGCTATCAAGTTCGCACCACTTCTCCGCAGGGCCTTCTGGTTCCTTTTGTAGAGGGTATCCTGTACCAGGTACGAACACATCTCCGAGTAGGACTCCTATCATCATTAAACATATGGATTAACTTCCTTGTTTAAGGGGTATCCTGACACCTGCAAATAGTTTCTTTATCTCCAGGAGTCCCTCACAAATACGGTAGTTGCTCCAATTATCCAGGGGATCCCAAGGGTATCGTATATGGATACTGTCATCGTATACAGTAGAGTTGTACTACTCGCATCAATTCAATTTTTTGAACCAGTTACTAACCCTAAATCACCAATATCAAATGGATACGCAGTATCTCCCTCAAATCCAATGGGTTTTTTCGGACCAATTGGACTCGAGACTGCAAAATCATTGGAGCTCCCGCCGCCACTGTGTAAGGACTGAAAATTTAAGACAAGGCTCTTAGGTCTGTTGGCCGGAAATAAATGGGTGTCTTATCACAGACGGTTTTCAAATAAAACCGCATGTGATATGCCCCTAATTGCAGGCGGTTTTTATTGAAAACCATGTGCGATATGCTCCCCGATATCGTATATGATTCTTAGTAAAAACTGTCTGTGATATCTGGTCATCATAGGCGGTTCGCATTGTTGGGAGTTAACCGAGGCTGTTCTTCTTGTGAACTGTCTGTTATATGATTCACCACAAGCAAAATTGCTACAATTTGTCACATGTTTTTGGCTAAATGGATTTTAGAGACACCTCTCATGGGCCTCCTTTTGCTCATTCGCGTCTCTGGCAAGCTTTGCCACTGGCTTCACCGCCACCAATACCTTGCTCCACCATAATTTTTGCCCCGATCTCCTCACGGTCTCCGGCTGGCTATGTAGCTCCCTTGCTTTTCGTTTTTCCAATTGCCAGAGGCAGCAACTGAGGCCCACGGTAGCAGCGGGGAAGGGATCACCTAAGGCGGCACCGTGATGATATGTGAGGTTGTGGGGGGAAGAGGTGACATGAGGGAGAGTTAGCGGTGGATGAACCGAATGGTGAGGTTAGGGGTGCTTGTATAGAATTAATTGGGGAAATAGTCGTGGTCACCGGATCTCAACCCGATGGTCTGCAAATTTAAAAATAACATGTGACGGATGTATAGTCAGTCTCTATGGTTAATCATATACCGGTGAAGTCCAAAATGTGATAAATGTGGCCTTTAAAATAGAAAATTATCTAATAAGAATTGCTAAATGGTACTGAAGTGTTTTTCAAGGAAGGCGGACTTTCTTTGTTTTGCAGCACGAACAAGAGGAAGATTTATTAGATGAATATCTAAAAAATAAAAGTTTAAGTATTCTATAACAAACAAACACTTGAATGCTCCCTAACCGTTAAACATGAAGGTGCACTTCATCTGTGATATCGATCAAACACTAGATGCATGCTGTGACGTCGTTTTCATCAGTCTCTGTCAAATCTAGCCTGTTGCAACCAAAAGGTCCCAAGATACTTCTTCCACATGTCCTGTGATATTCCCTTTGTGATCTAGATGGAACCCAAGCATTATTGTCATCCTTCCAAACCAAACAAAGAGATTAGTAGGGAACTACTAGTTGAGCGGCTTGACAGCAACAATGCATGGCTAGCTAGCTCCCGTGTTCCCTGTTCCTACGCACGAGAGCAAGCTAGCCGCAAAGTTGAGAAAAAGAAGAGCACAGATTAATCGATCGCATGCCAGGTAAGGATAACGAATTGAAGGCCCACTTGCTATAGCGCACCAATTTGGCACCCGATACTAGTACTACTTTGGAAGCTACTGTTCGTTCTGACAGTACATCACGTTGTTCGACAACTACGTGTTTACTGTGTAGTAGAACTGTAGACTGGGATAGCCTTTTCGTCTAGCCTTTGATAAGGCAGCGTACACACACTTCACAACGGCCAGCTATACCCTCCTGCCAAGTCTGCATTGGCATGCATGCATTTGAGATCCTGAAAAGGTGATGTTGATCCATATGCCAAAAATTAATTATCTAGTTAATTAGGGCCATCAAACTCATTACATTAATTGTTCTTCAATTAAGTGTGCCGCATGCTCGCAAGTCACAACCAATGCCATGGTAAAGATAACCTCTACGACATGGCAGTAGACACAATTGATATCTTAACTTAATTGTCACTTGACATTAACCCCATGTCAATACACATCACTTAATCTTGTCCAATTATTTATCATATCTACCACCACACTTTTCTCATCAAAATGTGAATTAGAGTTCACCTTAACTACAACGCAATCTTCAGTTCGTCTCCATTTTTCCCCTACATTTATTCTTATGCCAAATCATCTGTTGCACGAGAGTCGTCTCAGTTCTGCTTGCTCTCCCTAGCTACTGTTGATACAAATAGAGACAACTAACACCATACTCTACGTCCTAATTAAGTGCATCTATCCTACAAGTTATTATTTAGCTTATTAAGAGGATAGAGAGTGAAATGTGTAAGGTGGCAAGGCTCACAAAATGTGTTTTTAAGTAAAAAACCTCCAACATGAACTTTAACTCTTTTGTACTTTTTATTATTAGTAATCTCCTAGCTAAAAATAATAGTATTAACAATTTGGTCGTTTCTTCCCTAAGAAATAATGTCACCGTCATTCCTTCCATTCTGTCCTTTGCATCATCAAAATATGGATGTGGCAAACCCTTGGTAACTGCTGATACGGAATGTGGGTGATGTCTTAATATTGATGGTATCTACGACATCGACATAAGCTAGCTCTCATAAGGTGATCACATAGCTAGCTACCGCCATGGACCATTCACCTCGGAAGAAAAGAAAAGCGAGAGTAAATAAAGCTATATTGCACATGCAAAAAAAGACTAATTTTGAAATCTACAAAGTTCTCAAGTTTCCTCGGTAAACCCAAGAATCACACTGCGGTTTGAGAAGTTCAAGTGAGTTAAAAATTAACGGCTTTGAGGTGGAAAGGCTGAAACTCTCTCGAACTTTGTTACCGGATTAGTGAGCTCATTTAATTGTACAAGCAAGAGTGAGCATAAAAATTGTTCCTCAAGAGGCCGCTATGTTAAGGTTCAAGTAGAGGTGCGTGGTCCTACCCGGCAGCGGCAGCCCACGGTCGCAAGCATGCACCGACGGTACGTGGCAGTGACAGAGCAGGCTCTCATTCCCTTCTTTCTTATACCCGCCTATCACCTGTGACACCATTAATTTCCCTCGTAGCAGCGAAAAGCAAGCGCTTACCACTCACTGACACATGGGCCCAGCAACCCCCGCGGTCCCATGCGTCATGGAGTTATACGAGTTCGGTGACGAGTGGGCGAAGGATTCAGTCGAGACAAAACTGCGCGCCGTTAGCCCATGCGGCAGAGCCGGACGCGATCTACTGTCTTTACTGCGCCACCGCGTGTCGCTCCCTCCAAATGTCTTGGGACCACACGTCATAGACTCTGTGTAGGCACGGCCCACGAGAGCGGAAAATTCTACGTGCATCGCTGCGCTCTTCCTCTATGCAGCCTTTACCCCACACAGGCACAGGCAAAGGCAAAGTGTTGACATGCATGCAATTGCAAGCATGATGGCTGGCAATAAACCCTTGTCGCTCGGAGGGCTAGCTATAGCTATTATATTAGATACATTCGTCTATCCACTTCTTCCTTGTTGTATTTGGCCTAGGACAATGGAGGTGTGGGGATGCACCAAGTGGGGCTGCTACAATTTGTGGGGAGGAATCATTGCTGTAGATTAGTTTCGTGTTGCATCGGTCGGCGCCTCTATGCAACTGGCGTATATTACTGGTTTGAGCATAATCCACGTGAGTCGATAAAAGCAGGTCACGAGTTATCTGTCTTTAGGTGGCTGGAAGACCGATGGTGGTGGCTTTTCGTGAACGTCAGACCATTCGTTGCCCCCTATTAATTCAAGACCTTTCGAATCGGACATCGAGATGGTCCAGTTTAGTAGAGGTTCTATAGGTTTGAAATCGATCTAGGGTAGCTGCCTATATAGGTTATTCATTGCTGAAGTATTTGTTACTCAGAATTTTTCTTTCTTTTCATGAACTTTTGAAAAATATTGCCTTACTTGAGTCGATATATATTTCAGTGAAAATCTAGGAAAAATTATGCTTTATCATCCATGGTAAGTTAACGCTGCATTCTAATCCTTAACCCAATGTATATCTCATGAAGTTAACTACTACCTCTGTTCTTAGATATATTAAAGTTCTAGTCTACTTAAACTTTTATGACTTTTACTATTGATATAACAAACTATTTACATTTATTAGGGGAAACTGATATTATTAGATTCTCATGAGGAATATTTTCATAATATAAAACCTTATAACCTTTTACTAACAAATTTATATAAAATATAATGGTCAAAGCTGTATATTGAAGATGACTATAATCATGTCCAAAACATAATATACTTACGAAAATGGGAGTGATCTCCAATGAGTTACCCAAATGAATATTTTAGCAAATTAGGAATTAAGGGTTTGGATTTTAGCTTTTTTATGTGTCTTAATTAGGACAGGTCAACAAAGAAAAGGTAAACCTTATTATGTTGATTCTTTTTTTTCAGCCTTTACATGTTATTTCAAAACATAGAATAGATTTCAAGGTGAGAAATTATCTGATAGCAGTAAAGGCATACACACACATTGCATGACAGAAACTCAAACATAGAGCTTGTCTCCAGTTATACCTACCTTGTATTGATCAAATATGATTATATGTCCTGTTGATAGAAGGGAGACCCCTGGACCATGGAAAATTTAATAGGTTCTCATCATGACGTCCACAGACAACATTACCAGGCTGATAGAGTGGCTGACGTACGACGATATGTTGCAAAATTTGCCTCAAACGCGAAGATGGTCTGTGCACACCACCATCCGACACTGCAGAATTTTTTGAGGCAGCTGACATGCATGCATCATGAAAAAGCTGCACAATCTTCACCATTATTTGATGCATATGCAAGCATATGAAGTGGTACATGTAGCTGCACCGCATGCATGCAGCATGCAATCGATGTGCAATGTTGTGCCCACGTACCAGAGGTTGTCGGGATCGGCCGGGCTCCTAATTAACTAGAATGGGTTTTGTGTTACCAGGAGGATCTCAGAGGTAGGATCGCTCTTTGTTAAACTATGTTCGTAGGATCATCATAGTACTTCACCTCAAGAATGTGATTTAGTCATGACTTTATTAGCTCGATGAATTTTCGTTGGATCAGAATTGAAATGGTCTGACAGGATCCTGCGATGGTAAAACACTGATATGATACACATCGCGACACCGACGGCTTGCCCACATACAACTCTTTTGCTTTAGTCAGATCAGTGGTGAATACCCGCGCGTGAAGAAAATTGAACATCGTCCAACTGTGATGTTCGATATTCATTGCGCAAACTATTTTGGTCAATTTGAGCATGCGACCTACTGATCGTTCACCAGTGACCATACCTGCTGCTTAAGTATTGTGTATACTAGTATACAGAAAGGGAAGTTATGGCTAGACAGGTAGCTACATGTAATTGTTACTGCTGCGTAAAGCATATATTTTTGCTAGCTTTAGTCATCTACCCCATTTCTTTTAGGGAACTCCATTTTTTCTTCTTCGAGGAAAGCTACTCCATCGAAGAAAGGAACGACGACGCCAAGATCAGCACGGTCCACGATCCCAGACTGGTATTTCATAGCGAATCAAGGCCTTATCTTGGAGGCCCGTCGTGGGCTTGAGGCCTCTACAGCAGACGGCCATGACGCTGAGCTCGCAATTGTCTAGCCTTAGGCCCAACTCAGTCCCATGATCTGGTCACAGAGCCCATCGAAGCATGAGTCTCAATTATGCAGGATTGAAGGCTTTAGGCCTAGAATCACATTTGAGTACTGATTTATTAGTCAACATTTAGGCCCTGTGCTCAAGGAACTAACCAGCCAAATCCTCTAGAATGTATCAACTAGCTACCCGCTAACATGTCTATTTTTCTTGGGAGGTACCACTAATATGTTGGCAGAAAAAGCATTTCTTTCTGTATATTTTCATGTTGGACTTTGTAATTTGAATCACGGATTGGGTATTTCTCACTGGCATGATAATAGACTGAGTCATAGTCAATTTTGTCACTGTTGGATCTCTTCACACGATTCGTGCTCCAGGCATTGTCTTTCTCTCCAATGGCAGTGACAATGTCTTCTCTAGCGATGACGAGTCAGGGTTACAGTTCGGGTTCAAGGTGAGGTTCCCGGCCCTGTGCTCCCTGGACATGAAGGTATGTCCGGTGAGGGGGAGGGGGTGAGTGGGAGACCAACTGTTGGGATAGGACGAGATAGCATGACAACGCCACAAACCGCGGGAGGCAGAGGACCGCCAGTTGGGGTTGAACTGAGCTAGTTGATAGGTCGACACAAAGGAGGCGAGGAAGGTGGTGGCAGATCCTCCGACTAGACGAGGAAGAAAGACGGGCAGCGTTAGGTAGAGGTGGAGGAGGAGGCGACATAAAGGGTTGGCCTTAGGAGGCTCGCCGGTGTCAGGGAGGCAGGGTGGCAGCATATAGGGTGCGCTAGGCGGTGGCAGCTAAAGAAGAGGTGGCATCAGTGGCGGCTTACGGTTGGGGAATGCGAGAAGTAGAAGGGGCTGGGAGCACTATAGTGTGTCATATCAAGATCGAACAGGCAAGGGGCAGTGGATTAACTTTTTATGAAAATTATTCTCAGTCTATTGTGCACGGATCATCGTTGGATCTCCTCACGTGATTCTGCTCTAGGCGTCGTCTTTCTCTTCGATGGAGGTAGAGTCTTTCCCGGCAACGACGATCAAGGTTGCGGGTTGAGTTCAGGGTAGGGAATTCTCTGTGCTCCCAGAGCATAAAGGGATGGCCATGGGGATGGGAGCGATTGGCAATGGTTGTAGTTGGGTCAGGCCAAGACGGTATGATGCTGACAGGTCAACAAGAAGGAGGCAAGGGAGACGGTGGTGGATCGGACGGCTAGACGAGGAAGAAAGACGGGGCAATAACAGGAATAGATGAAGGATGTGATAGGGAGAGGTCGGGTGGAGGGGGCTCATCGGCGCCAACGAGGTTATGGTTGTTGCACACCAAACGAGTTCGAGAAATAGACCGAGGGGAGGAGGCGGGAAGCAATATGTCACGTTGTATCAAGATCCGTGATATGTCACGTTGTATCAAGATCCGATAGAAAAGTATGGTGAACTGAAGTTCCTATTTATTTATATTTTAAAATGTTAGTCTACCATGCACCAGGTGGATCATTTGAATCAAACTCTGTTCAAAGTTCAAACAACCCAGGGCTAACTCGAGCTGAAACAATCAGTTACCTTTTTATTACGAAACAGTTAGCATTTTATTTAGCACCATTTGGCACACGAACACTCAGGGCAATCCCAATGCATTGTATCTTAGGTTATACCTTATTATATTAAATAACTGTTTAGATACAACCTTCTCAATGAGCTGTATCTTAGTGTTGTATCTAAAACATCTTTATTTATTATATTTTATGATTTATACTATCATTTTAAACCTTGTAACCTATTTGTGACATAATTCTAGTACATAGTAGTACATGCATGAGCCACATAGAATCATTCAAGAATTAATTTATATCGATTACACCGCTAAGAGCCGGTTTCAATTTAAGAGACAGTCTCCTTCTCTTTCCTTCATAACTACGCTGCCACATAAACTTTTTGCTTAGACGGCATGGCTTAAGAGACAGCTGAGTTGGAGCATTGGGACTGCTCTTGTGAGCTAGTTACAGTTCTCTCGAAAGATACATACCTCAGCGGAAAAAGAATTAATACAGATCGATCAATCAGCGAAAGAATAGGCAGCGAACGCACCTAGATACATGTCACAAAAAGCTAAAAGCTACCACGTCCAATCCAAATCAATCGCGCGGTACTCTACAAATACATTTCCTCGGCGGCGCCATCGCGTGATCGATCGATCGATCAGGCGACCCTGCAGTTGGCCCTGATCTTGCCGCTGCTTCCGGTGAGCACGCCGACGGTGCCCATCTTGACCATGGCAGCGGCGAAGTCACTCTGGAACGTGGCCGGGTCGTTGGCGTAGGAGACCACCTGCACGGCGGTGTTCCCGTCGCTGAGCAGCGCCTGGTCCGACGAGAGCAGGCCCCGGTTGGCCATCACGCCCTTGTAGAACCCCTCGTCGAAGGCGTTCGGGGTGACGGCGTCCATGGGCACCAGCGGCGAGGCCCCCTGCGTGCACTGCTGCGCCAGCTGCGCCACGTACCCGGGGTCCATTGTCGGGTCCGGCGCCGCCGGGCCCGGCGTCTGCAGCCGGCTGCTGAAGGAGCTGCAGTGCGAGCCGCCGATGGTGTGCGCCCCGGACAGCGTCACCATGTCCTTCTGCGACAGCCCCTTGGAGGCGAAGATCTGCGTGAGCTGGTTCACGTTCGGGGTGGGCGGTGGCAGGTTGCCGCCCGTGTCCTGCGCCCGCGACACGTTCCCGTCCCTCCGACCCGCCGGAACCTGGTACGCGTTCCCGCCGGTCTGCGTGCACAACACCATCCATATATGCATGCCATCAGCAAGAGATAAACAATGGCGTGCGTGCTGATTAATTTTCATGGGTCATGCATGTAAAAATCGACTTTTTTTTTCTTCCTTCTGGCATGCAGGTGCAGCATCATTTGGTGCAGGCAATGTGCACAGAAAGAAAAGTTGGGGACAGGGACACAGATCAGATAAGCTTTTCTGCTAGCTTAGCTTTGCTTAGTTTCCAAACCCATATGGTCATGTCTGGTTCTAAAAGCTCGATGCAGGATTGGTAAAGCGATGGATGGATAGTTAATTGGTTTTTACACGTACCAGCGCGACGCTGTCCCTGGCCGCGAACGCGAGTATGTCGGCGCACGACACTACCCCGAAGCATGCCTGCTCCACCCGTGCCTTGATGCGGTCGACGACGTCGAAGCCCCGCAGGCTCGTGTTCGGCCCGGCGTCCTTCTCCGCCGTGTTGCCCTTCGTCGAGTCGATCAGCACCGACGCGTCGCACCCCTGCATGCAACAACATCTCCACACGCTCAATTCACCAATGATCCAATGATCTCACTCGCGCCATGGCCAGCTAGAATGGGGTAATTTTGCTACGACTGACCCTGACGAAGCAGTCGTGGAAGTGGAGCCGGAGGAGGCCGGCGGCGAGGCCCGGGTTGGCCGAAACCGCCTTGCTGACCTCCTGCTGCACGATGATCTCCGCCGCCGGGCACGAGTTGTCGTAGAACCCCACCCTCAGCTGCGCGCGCAGCCCCGTTGCCATCAGCAGCACGGACAGCGCCGCAACCTGGAAGTACATCACGCAGCCTCTTCCCTGCGCTTCCATTGCCACTAGCTGAGCTACTACTCACCGTGGCACTCGTCTCTTTATGGCACTGGCTAAGCTTTTAAAATACAGGCATCCAAATCACTGGCTATATACTTCTTGGTTAAGGAAGGCGAGATCAGTGGAGGAGCGTGTGTTATATAGAAATTATGGAGGGGTTTAGGGGAATCTTGATTGGACTAGTGCCATATGCTGTGCATGTGCGGAGGGGATAGGTTGGTAGTGGAAAGGCACGGTGTCTATTGGCTATTGGGGGCCTGGCTTTTTTTGCCATGATGATTGGGGGCGATGGAAAGGCAGCGAGATCTGTGGTGCTACGACATACTCCAATGTTTTCACCTGCGTGCAGATGCAGTACATGAAGTCCTGAATTAATTCTCCAGCGAATAATATGTACCATGTGCGCTGGAGCTGCATGCATGCCATTTTGTGATCAATCTAGATGAACTGGTGATTGTTGCATCTTGTGGTTGTGTGGAACGTTACCGTCATCGATGCTACGATGCCATCATGCACTGTGGTGTCCTGACTCCTGACACAAGAACTACAAATATTAGCAGATACTCTCTCCGTTTAAAATGTACGGCGTATTCTCATCATATAAATTCATGCTTTAGCTGATAATTAGTCAAATAACATATGTGGTATGTTATACAAAATTGATATTATTGAATTCGAATTTAAAATCACTTTCTTATGAATGTGATTTTGTAACTATTAATTAAATATTATACAAAAAAGTTATGATCAGTTCAAATTTGAACAATCAAGATACACCCTATATTTTGAAATAGAGGGAGTACTTTGATTTTTGTTAGGACTTTCTGCTAAGACTGAAGCCTGACTTTTGTCTCCTTCACGGTTGGTAAATAAACTCTGCCTGAGCTGGTTGCCTTGTTCATCTCTCAGAGTGAGATACACTACTGTATTTGTTAACAAGCAACGCTTAATGATTGAGGCATCGTTGCATGTTGTGGGGTTTCAATTAATCTTATATAGAATTCAGAATGGTCCAATTAGTACCTTTACTCAGTTTTAGATGTTACTATATGTGTTTGTTTTCTGCATGTTGCAAAGGCTAAAGGGCATCGGATACACGCGGCATGTATAGCAAAGCTTGATTCCTTACAGGCAAGTTCCAGGGGGTGCATAGATGCAGGACTGCAAATGCTTCGCAGCTAGAAAGACTCCGGCAGATAGCAAACGATTGACTCACCGCTCGATTCATCAACAGTACTTGGTAGGCTAATTAGAAGAAAAAAATCATGTCTTTCTTCATGTGCACAGCCAAAGCAAAATGGTGCTGCGGGAGCTTAACCATAGAGCATACAAGATTTGAGTTGGTAAGTGAAAGAAGATTCCTCATTAGCATATTGTTACAGTCTCATACGAAGGATAAGTAAGCCCTGCATATGCAGGAAGATAAGACTATTATTAAGCCAAGTGGAGATATGTTTTCACCAAGAACAAGCAAGTGCAGATCCACTCGGCAAGCTACTGACTGGTCTGATCGTTGTGGAGATAGAGTGAGCCAGACAGCCAGTGAGCGGCGGCTGTAGTGCACATGCAGATCGTACGTGTTTGGTAGATCGAGTTCAAGTCATGACAAGATTATTTTGACGCTATGGAGTATGGACTCTTGTCGTCAGAGTTCTCAGGGCAAGGGATCAATCGTCGCAACGAGCTGGATCAAGGGAGCCAGTCCAGTAAAATATGTTATTCCTCCATCCATATAATATTTGACTATTCCTGTACAGAAGAAAAACATGGCTGATCGGCTATGTATATATAGCAGGAAATAGGAAGGCTCCGGATACATGTATAACTGATGTACAAGAGTACATACGACGATGCTGAAGCAAAGCGAAAGCAATATGAACGGTTCTGTGCTGAACTGACCCACCCCTCTCGCAGCCTTGCTGCTTAATTCATATATGGGGCCATGTAATCTTGTGCCGTGATATGCTGTCACACGCCCTTTTCTTCGGAACAGAGTAGCACGATAGCATCAGCTTTGTGACTCTCAGGTCCGTCGAGTAATAGGAAGGCTTTCTTAGATCAGGCTTAGGGTGCAGTCTGCTGCTCAGGCTAGCACATGGCAAAAAGTGCGAAGGCGCGTACAGGTGAGCCCGTTGGTCATGGGCGCCCAAAGCGGACTGTCTGGCTAGCCAGGTTTTGCTGTCATGGAGTTGTCGGAAAACCGCAACCCAGAACAGGTCTGTTCACTTCACACGGTCACGCTGGCGGGGAGCTGAATCTGCCGCCGTCTCTGTCACCGCCGCCGCGCGCCATCAGCGTTCTGCTGCGGCCTGCGTGACGTGAGTGGTGCGGCGTTGGACCGAAGCGAGATGGCCGTGGCCCATGAGCGTATGGACTTATGCTTACTGCCTTGAAGGCTTGAAGTAATGTACGTTTTCAGTGGGCTGCTTTAGAGTTTGCTCTTCATTCTTCAATCTTTCTATTTTCATGGGCCGGACTTTTCCCCACGAGATAGGATAACTATGTGCTTGCACGACTAATCGATGGTAATCAGAGCTTAGAGGCTGCATCGTCGAATTAAGCAAACTTAAACTTTAATTAAGGGTAGAATCAGATAATGTGGAAAAAGGAAAGAGGGCTTTGAGTTGGAAATGAGAGTGGCTCTCGCACGGTCTTCTTTGGCCCGGTGCTTGCCGATGAGCCATCGCCATAGTCGGGAGATCACCGGGTCTCCACTTCGGTCCACCCGAGCTCTCCACGCCACGGGGCGCTGCAGAATTCAAATCCTCCTACCCCACCGATTAGCGTCTCATCGCCAACTCCCACGCCTGCGTCTAGATCTACGCCACTTGGGCTGATCTCGACCGATCTTGTCACTCACGAAATTAAATAAATAAAATAATATTTTACTGTATACAATAAGTAGACCCAAAAGCCACTTGGACCAGTCAATTTTGACCAGCCCAAGCTGACGATTGGCCCCACATGTCGTTAAGTGTAATGGTTTACGGTTGAGTAACTCGTTAACTGTGACGAGCTAGCTAGCTAGGCAGGGTGTGGGTGGCTGTATCGGACTTTCGAGCGACTCAGTAGCCGTATGGCTAGGTTAGGGTAAGGGTATAATTGATAGGCTCCTCCGACATCATCTTGCTTAATGTATTTGAGAATGACACTAAGTCTTTACAGAATTTTGAAAATGCTTATGACTCTTGTTTTGATGTATGTCTTTGCCCGACTTGGCCAACAATGATGCATATGTCTAATGCGAGTATAAGATGTTGGCCCGGTTTTGAACCATCCAACAGTAATAGATGCATACGTTCTTATACATATGATATGTTAGACGGTTGTTCGGGTATTCAGACAATACATCACTCTTAAATCGGTTGTAATTTCAGAGGTCGTGACATGAGTTTTATTCCTTATTTTACCAGAAAGTTTGGCATATCGTCAAAGATGATTTCATGTCTTTACTAAGAGACTTTGAGTTTGGCATATCGTCAAGGATGATTTCATGTCTTTACTAAGAGATTTTGAGTATGGTCAATTACCTGTTCATGGTATTAATTTTTCTATGATCACTTTGACCCTTAAGGAGCAGGATGCTAAGGAGATGGAAAAAGTTCAGACCAGTCGCCCAAGGTGATTGTAGCATTAAAATCATCACCAAAGCTATGACAAATAGAATTATTTTTGTAGCTGATCGTCTCATTGTCTCTACTAGAACTGCTTTCATTAAGGGTAGGTTTATTCTTGAAAGTGTGGTTTTGGCCTGAGGTTTTACACGAGATACATAAACACAATGAAAGTGGTTTGGTACTTAAACTAGAGTATGAAAAATCTTAAGAAAGGTTTAGCTGGGAGTTTCTGGATGAAATGCTCTCCACCAGAGGGTTTGGGCCTAAATGGAGAAGATGGATCCAAAGTTTTCTTTTAAATGGTTCCTTTTATATCAGAATCAATGATGAAAATAGGTCTTATCTTATTGCTGGAAAAGGGCTAAAACAGGGAGATCATTTGTCTCTAATTTTATTCAATTTAGTGGCAAACGTTTTTTCCAAAATGCTTGAAAAGGCCTCTCAATCAAATATTGTTAGGGGTTTGTTGCCTCATGTTATGGTGTCCTCAGTTTGAGGTATGCTGATGACACCATCTTGTTCCTAGAAGCAACTGAGAGTAATGTCAGAAATTTGAAATGGATTCTTACCTGTTTTGAATAGATTTCTGGTATGAAAATCAATTACCACAAAAGTGATGTGATGACTATTCATGTAGATCAGTCCTTAGCAAGGTTTTATGCCCAGATATTTTGCTGTAAACTGGGTTCTTTTCATTTTAAATGCTTGGGCATTCCATTGCAGTATTCGAAACTGAAGAAGAAAGACATCCAGCCAGTGGTAGACAAGGTAATCAAAAGAATTTCTGGATGGAAAGGTCGCTTGCTATCATATCGTGGCAAACTCATCTTACCTAAGTCTTGTGTTTCAAGCATCCCAACCTATTTATTATCCATCATCAGTTCCCTAAATGGAAAATCAAGGCCATTAACTCAGAAATGTCACATTTCATTTGGGATAATCTAGGTGGCAAACACAGATATCACCAAGCAAATAAGGATTTCGTTTGTCAGAAAAAAGAATTTGGTGGTTTAAGTATCCATGATTTGAAAGAATTTAACCTATGTCTTCTAGCTTCTTGGGTCCAAAGATATAACCTTGCTGGAAACAAGGTGTGGAGACAAATAATTGACTACAAATATGATACTACTTCTCCAAATATTTTATGGACTGGGTCCGAGGCTTCACCTTTTTGGAAAGGTGTTGTTTGGGCTGCTAATGCGGCTAGGTTGGGTTATAGGTGGAAGGTAGGTAATGGCAAACTTATTAAGTTTTGGGAAGACACTTGGTTTGGGCATTGCTGCCTTGCAACTCTGTTTTGGGATCTGTATGTCATTGCTAATGGGCATAATTCAACAATTTCTGAGTTATGGGATGGTGTCAATTTGAAAATTACCTTTAGACGTTGTGTCAATGAGCGTTCAATGACTAGATTGGTATGATTTGCTTGAGATAACTAAAGGCTTAAGTCTAACTGAGGAAATGGAGACACCCATCCGGATGTACCATCCATCTAGGGTTTATTCAGTTAAATCTTTCTATACAATTGTCAATAATGGTGGTATTAGACCTATACATACTCGAGGTATCTGGAAATTATGTGTTCCACCTCGCGTACATGTTTTCTTATGGTTGCTTGTTAATAATAAATTGTTAACCAGAGATAATCTCAGTAAGAGACGCGAGGTTGAGGACAAAACTTGTGTATTTTGCTCTGAATTGGAAAGTAGTCATCATTTATTCTTTGATTGCATTGTTGCGAAACAGATTTGCCTTTTCATTTCTGACATCTTTCACTGTCCAATTGGTTCAGACTTTGAGTCTGTTGGTCGTTGGTGGCTGAGTAATTCTAACCATGTGGCTTTGAATATTTTCAGTTCAGCAACCCTGTGGTGCTTAGGGAAAACTCGTAATGGTATTTGTTTTCAGGGCCGACAATGGAGGGACTTACGCAGCGTATGGGACATCATGGTCTCTACCATCCATCGCTGGAAAATTCTGTGCAACCCTTCCCAATCGGAGTTGCTGGACTAATGTCTGCTACTGCTAGACCGGCGAAGAGGCGATCTCTTCAGGATTGCATGGATATGACGCCGCACGCCGAACAATGGACGATAGCCAGACTGCACTCATACCTCATGGCCATTGTCTTCTGAGCTGACACTCCAAGAATCGATGCTGGGGAAACGGAAAGTACTTGATGCTGCAATTGGGCTCCCAGAGTTCTGCTTAGAGTGATTGGCTGCTGTGTAATAGGGTCTTCGTTTTTCTCGCTACTCGTTTTTGCTTTTTTCTTTGGTGAACACCCCTTTAGATGGGCTACCTGTACTAAAGGAAAAATGGCACATTTGGCAGGCTGACTGCGGTCAATTCCGTATCTGGCCTCGCTATCCACGCAATGACAAAAATATCACGGCGATTTGCTCGACATTGGATGCGTGGCTCATGTCGGGCTAGCTGAGGGCGACGCACGCTGGTCGGGCCCCGCCATCGCGACACGCCAGCGTCGCCTCCGCCCGGTGCGACACGGTGTGCGGCGGGTCCCAGATGCAGCGACGCAGCCTGGCCGAGGGCGACAGGGGCGGAGCCCGTTTTATGCTCGCTTTTTTCCACACCGCGCTAGCTTTGGCTTTTGGGCAGAGCACGGGAACAAAGTGACTTTTGGGCAGACAAATTGAGCACGGAAACACAGTGAAATTCTTTTTTTGCTTTTGGTCAGTTACGCAAATGAATTTGTTCCCTTAAAATCTCACCCGCCCCCCCGGCAGCTCATTTCTCACTCTCTGGAGTTGGTGCTTCTTCCCACCTCCTATTTTCTTGTGTTCTTGTGCTGCTATATTTGGTCTTCTTCCCACCTCCTGCTTTCTTGTGTTCTTGTGCTGCTATATTTGGTCTAGAGGCAAGAGAAAGAGAAGTAGAAAGAAGAAAAAATTTGGTAAGTAAAATTAAATTTAGCTTTCCGTTTAGTACAATATATTACAGATCAAGAGATAAGTTTTAATATGAGATAATTTATATTGTAAATAACAGTAATAATTAGTTGTTATGTTAGTCAAAAATTAGCTAAATGATAATATTTGACATGTTATTAAACTTTAGTATGTTGTTATTTCATGTGATATATTTGTTATGGTAGTAAAATATTAGCCAAATGATAATATTTGACATGTTATTAAACTTAACATATTGTTATCTCTCTCCTCATCCCCTGCGCCTCTCAAATCTCACTCTCTTCACTTCACTTCAATTCTCCAGTAGCTTGTTGTACTCTTCTCCATTCACTTGCTGCTAGAAGTGGTCCAGAGAAAGAACAGAAAGGAGAAAAGGATAGAAGGAAAAATAAGGTAAGCAAACTTAAAATTAGCATTTCGTTTAGTAGAATATATTGTAGATCAAGTGACAAGCTTGAAGTGGAGGTAATTTTTTTCAATAATGATAATGATAAGTTGTTATGTTAGTCAAAAAATTAGGTAAATAACAATGCTAGACATGACAGTTAAACTTTGACGCGCTGTTATTTCATGTGATATAATTGATATGGAGAAATATAATAATACTGGCTTAGTTATTAATTTGTAAACTTTGGCACGCTGTTATTTCATGTCATATAATTACTATGGACAAGTATAGTTAATATTGCCTTTTTCGTTCATATTGCAATGATTAATATTAGGACAAGAAGATAGCAAGAAGAGAAGAGGAAATGGTGTAATCATAGTTCAAATCAGCGGTTCTATGGTACAAAAATTGTTGATGAAGTGAGAAGCTTCAGTGGAGGTAATTTTTATTTGCATGATAATAATGATTAGATTTTTGGTTGTCAAAAATTAGCTACATATCAATATTAGACATGGTAGTGATATTTTATATGTGCAAATAATAGAAGTGAAAATTTAAATGAAAATGAAAGAAATACTGTATAGGAATATTTTATATATGCCAATATATCGGAGAACATGTTAAGAATAATCAATATTTACATGTTACAGTAGCAAAGGGTCGTTATTTAAAATCTGTTGCGCGTGTACATAGGTATGATGAATCAGTTGTTAGTGTTCTGTGGTGGAAACGTAGTGCGGGATGGGCCTTGTGGGCTAGATCTGTCGCAATGCCAATACAAGGTTGCACAAATTGAAGGGTTGGAGGAGATAAGCTACTGGACCTGAGGAGGTGTATACGCCGTGAGTTCGATCGAGAGACAGCACACAAGAAGCTTGTGATTGAGGTAGTAACGTGTAGGAGTCCGGATGATGGTTTTCTGACCCCTTCTGGGAGCTACACAAGGTGACAGGCAATGCATCATGGCTGGGTACATGCGGCTTGTCAGCACTCCTGGAACCGCGATGTACGGCCGACCGATGGTGTACGTTAATTTTATTGAGAGGCCTCTATTGTTGACCGGCGAAGAAGGCTGCAGTGCAGTTGGAGAGGGACAACTTACTGCCATAGATCGAGTAACTGAAGCAGTGGCGGCGGTAGATGCCAATCCCATGGTGGTTGACGATCAGTTCATCATGAATGAAAATGTTGGTACATTTTGGTCAAGTAGTATCGACTGCTACGAAATCATACCAAACATGGTGAACAAGTTGGATGAAGATGAAGAGGCTAACGAAGGATCTGATGACAACGAAGAGGAAGGGGGTGGTGGTCCTTCCCAAACTGCGGTAGCATCCGAAATGGATGAACTAAGTATACAACGCCTAGCCATCTCGCAGGAGGACAACTCGCACTGGGACTTTGATGACTCCACGCTCATGATCGGACAGCAATTCACAAGCAAGCATGCCGTGCAGACGGCCATCACTAGACATGCCGTCGCCATCAGTCGAGAGTCTAGAACAACAGGTCAAACCCGACAAGTTTGAAGGTTGTATGCACAAGTGCGGGTTGTCTAGGAAGAATCCGTGCAACCCAGGGGGTGGGGATTATGAAGAATTTTGAGATAACGGTGCTTGTAGATCACACATGCGAGCTATCAGAGCCGTTGACACAGCACCGCAATGTCACTGCTGCATATGTGGCGGAGAAAGTGTACCACTTAGTATCGGAGGATAAAACAGTGGGCCCGAAGGCACTAATGTCGAACGTGGCTAATGCAGTTGGGTTTCCAGTCAGCTACAGCAAGGTCAGAAGAGCTAAGCAGAAGGTGATAGAGAGGATGTTCAGGACATATGAGGATGGGTATAACTATGTCCTGAGAATGCTCCATCAGATAGCAGAAGCAAATCCTGGCACTTACATAAACAAGCTTGATAGGCCACATCCGGATGGAGTACCCAGTCGTTTAATACTCGATCGTATATTCTGGGCATTCAGTCAAACTACACATGCATTGCAGTTCTGTCGACCGGTGTTATGCATGAAAGTACAAAGGCACGCTACTGGTAGCTGTCGCAGCGGATGCAAATGATCAAGTCCTCCCAGTTGCTTACGTAATCGTTGAGGCCGAGAACACGGATAGCTGGTTGTGGTTTCTTGTGAATCTGAAGACATCTGTTGTGCAAGATAGGCCTAATGTGTGCATCATAAGTGACCGTAATGCGGGCCTGCTTAATGCAATCAACACATTGAAGACCACCGCTCCAGCTCCTTATAGGTGGAGTGATCTTCATAGCAGGTGGTGCATGAGGCATCTTGCAGTCAATTTCTTCAATCGGTTCAAAACTAAGGATTTGATGAAGACCTTTAAGAAGATGTGCATGCAGAATCAACTCAGAAAGTTTCAGGCCATTTGGGCAGCACTAGAGACCGCAACAGCATCGTATAGTGGTCAGTCGCAGGGGGATGAACAACAGCCAGTGCAACCTAATGCGGGACCTAGTAGGAGAGTTAAGACTCTTTCTGAGTGAATCGCCTGATACGCTCCGGAGGTGGAGAAATGGTCGCTAGCTCACGATACGGACGGCAGAAGATACGGCATAATGACAACAAACATGTCAGAAGCTTACAACGGCGTGCTTAAAGGTGTTCGGTGCCTTCCAATAACTGCCATCGTTGATGAAACCTGGACCTGGACCGTTGGTTACTTCTATAACAGATCACAGGCTGCTAAGGAAAATATGGACAAAGGAAAACAGTGGTCTGAAGTCATGCAGAGGTACATGGATAGAAAAATTAAGAAATCTCAGAGCCATGACATCAGAGTTATTGATGGTTTCAGGAGGAAGTACGAGATTCGACTATGGCAGAAGCAGAACAGTCACGTGAGAGGTGACAGAAAGCACGAATGCAAGCTGGACGCTACTGTCTGCACATGCACCTACAACAAGCCGAAGCTGCTTCACTATCCTTGCTCGCATGTGTATAAGGCGTGCGCACACATGAAACAAGCCTCGCAGCAGTATGTGTCTCCATACTTTGATATCCACCATCTCCTGGGGACATGGAGTAGTGAGTTCAGTTCGTATGGCTTAGACATGAGCTACAAGGATGTCTGGCCCTGTGGCGTACCCGGTTTTTTAAGCCGGATACTCCCTCGTGATCACTGTACCGGTCCCTGGATCAGTAGCCGATACACACGAGTTAACCATGTATATCATTGTCATACATGCGTAAACAATTAAATAGACCGTTAAGGTCGATAATCTGATACCTGTAGCCCAACGGCTATAAACTTGCAGTGGAAATCCAGCGGAGATGTGGCCCATCAGTATGCCATACCCGACAGGCAACTGACTGAGGTTACGCACTAGCTTTCGCGTTCATATACGTATCTTCGGATGTTGATGTCTCCTTCGTCTGGCCAAATCAACAAGCCAGGTGAGTACATTGAATGTACTCGCAAGTTATTCCCACAGGAGGAAATATGCGGCGATATTTCATGCAGGGAATAGATCAAGGAATAGCTCTACCCTAAGTTACAAGTTGTGCGGAAATGTAAGTTCTTATTTTAAATACACGTAAGTAGATTGTAAAAGCATTTCGAAATCAAATTTGTCTCAGTCGAGACAGCATTCGGTGCTGGATAATCCAGCAAAACAGTCGTCAACTAGAGGCCGGTAGCTCCATCTACCGCCTCGAACAATCTTTACAACCTACCCGCGCTACCGCCCTCGCGGCCCGGGCTAGGTTTTCTCTTCTGCAGTTCCTCGCTACCAGATTGTAGCTTAAACTGTTCACTGTGGACACATCATGTCCACGTCCTTAACCCCCGTTTCCCAGCTTTCACAAACAAAACTCAGTCTAACCAGTGTGTGGCCTTACCAGTTCATGTCCATGACCGAGGACGCGGCTATTCGAATAGTTTTAACCCTCTGCAGAGGTGGTACGGCTTTACCCACAAGATGTAAGTCACCCTAGGCACACTGCGCGCCGTGTACTGACAGGGATATTACAACGAAACCTTTCGCCCGTGTTCACACTAGAGCCGGACCCGCTAGGTGGGTAACCCAACTTTCGCATCCCGGATGTCGAAAATGGGACTCTCCACCTTTGTGTCGAACCATCATTTCACGTACTCGTGAGACCTACCGAGTGCTTTACCTCCACAGCGTGGAACTCATCGAGGGCTTTACCCCCACGCAGTCCCGTGAAGATCCTCTAGGGATCCCGGATCCACCTAGCACATCACCCTAACTTCCCACGGTTCTGAGCTCCAGCATTAGACGAGGTACCGGGTCAAGTCCTTCCCATAAAGGACATGTGGACGTACGGTAGGGGAACTAATTCAGTGGCACTTAGGTTCGGTCCTTAACTGATTCGAGCAAGACTCCATGTCCAACCATCACCCCAGGTAGCAACCGGCTACCCTGCCATTCCAGGCCTCAGGTAGCAACCGGCTCCCTACCCTTTCCTGATTCAAGTAGTGACCGGCTACTCTACCACCTCCAAACACCCTTAACATTCTTGCCCGAATCCAAAACCTCCATCATCGCATTCAGGGTTTAACAAACATTCCTTTTAAATGGCACCTCGGTATGCATTTACAAACCGAGGGTTTTGATCCCAATCCCATCGTATCGATAAAACTTCATTTTTACTACAGCAGGGCTAAGCAGGGCTATCGCCTATACTCCTAATTAAATTGCCGATCGTCCACTGATCAGCACTTAATACTAGGGTTACGAGGATATGGTTTATCGGGCCTAAGCCGTGCATCTAATAGGAATAGCTTGGTCTACATAAAATAATGATTTTATCCACATAGCATGCAATTTTATAAACAAAATAATTAACTTCACAAATATAGGATTCCAACATGGTCAAGGTGGGAATGCTTGCCTGGCAATATTAGCCAAGTCTTGATCTTGAACTTGGTACGACAATCGTTTGAATCCTTTGCACGGTACTCTTAACGTCGGTATCTACACGTCAAGAGAACGACGAATAAATCAACGTTGTGAGGAAGAGCCAAATAACATTGAATCAGAAACTTCAATACATGAAATCATAACGTGCTTGACCAGCTCTTTGATTCTAAGGAGCTACAGGAAATGAAAAGGGGTGCGGGGATGGCTCGCTGCCGCGGCAGGAGCAAGGTGGCAGGCGACGATGGCTTGACACGGCAGGAGTTAGGCAGCAATGACAAGGTTTTGCTGCGGTAGGAGCAATGCGGCGACGGTAGAGGCTTGCCGTGGCAGAGGAAAGTGACAACTGCAGTTGCCGCGGCGGGAGAGAGAGGCTGTCGTGGCGCTGCCACGGTAGGGGCATAGCCGCGGCGGGGAACTGGCTTGTCGTGCAGAGAATGGCTTGCCGCGGTGCTGCCGCGGTGGACAAAAGGGCTGCCGCGGCGGGGGAGAAATGGTTGTGGCGGTGTAGGGGCTGCGGCGCGGTACTGCCACGGTAGGGAAAATAGCAGTGCGGGGCTGCCGCGGTTCTGCCGCGGTGGAGGAAGAGGTTGCCACGGCAGGGCAAGGGAGCTGCGACAGTAGCTTGCCGCGATAGAAGAAATAGCTGCCGTGGCGGCAGGGGCTTTTGGAATAATAGAATCGGGTGCTTCAGGTTATCCCTGTCAAAAACCTCTACCTTAAGTTTCTGTCGCATTAGGGTTTCTGGGTTTTCGGAAAAATTTTGGTATGCAACTGTCGTTAGGGTTTCTGGTGAAGGTCTTGCCGAGCTAGGGTTTAGGGTTTTTGGTGAACATATTATTAGATATCGACTTTCGATGTCAGGTGTGCATTGCTCGGGTCATCATCCCCCTACGGTCTCCAAACAGAGGTTTTGGACTATGGGAGCAATAGGTCGTAAAACCCTTGGCAAGCCTAGATAAGCGTTCTAGAATCATTTGCCATAACATCATAAACCTTTACTTTAGTGTTTTTAAGATATATACCTCTATCCCATGCTCCATGGCTTTTTAAAGTAAACTCTTTGGGTCTCAACACATATTTGAGCTGATTTAGGTTTGGAAGTATTTTAGAGGGTTAGTTGAGATGTCTGATCCTAGTTTACATAACGCCTATGCTTCACACTATGGTTTCATTGCGATTTAGTTTAAATCTAGAATTTCAAATATATTCAAAATTTCCCAATTGACACTGATGGAAAGCTTATGAGACTTCAGAATTTTAGAGAAAGGAAGGAATTGAGCTGGACGATCATTCTTGGAGGAACTGGTGTCCGAATATTAGCTCTATGGAGGGTCTTCGCTATTTAGCTTGGCTGTGGTTTGGGTGATGATGTTGGAGACGCCTGAATAAAATATGCCTTTCGACTAAGGAAACATCTTGTTAAGCGAGTATAGGGGAAAACTACGTGTTCTAATTAGGAAGCGTAAAAACCGTTCTCGTGCTTCTAATTTAACCAGCCGTGAGCCGAATAGCTCGAGTAGCAGGGGCAAAGGTGGCGGCCATGGCTCTCACCGAGGGTGGCGTAGGCATGTGTAGAGCAGTGACTCGGACCCGCGGCCAGGTCGTTCTTTGCCGCGCCTCTTGGAAGTCATATTGCCAGCTGCTGGAGGCGGCCGGGCAGGTGTCTACTGCGGTAGGGCCTCGTCGGCGTCTTCTAGCGGCAGGAAGCTCCGATGTGCGGGCAGCCGTGGCTGGACCTCCTGCTGAAGCTAAGAGGGAGGACGCCGGGAGAGGAACAATAGGGACTGGGCAACGGAGGGCGGCCGGAAAGTCAGGAGTGCCGGCTGCGTGCCGTTTTGGGGCAGCTGGTGGTTCTTACCGGCGGGGTTGGCGGCGTCGATTTGGGGGCTCGCCGGTGGCATGGGGTGTCGGAGTATTATTCCGGCAATACTGAATACGGGGCGGTGTACGCACAGCAGATCTAGATGGGTGCACACTGTTTACAGCATAATTGGCTTGAGGATTTATTCGGTTTGGCCAGATTAAGTATTAGGGTTTGCAGCGTAATTTGGCTTTAAGATTTATTCGATTAGCCAAATTGGGATAATGACTTACTCGCTATGGATTTAGCCTTAACCCTTGAAGTGCAGGTCCGGATACTCGCGTCCCGAGCAGTCCGTAGCTTCCCCGAGTATTCGTCACGAATATGAAGGTGCTCGCAGAAGATCCCGAAGGCCCGAGCAGTCGGAGGCGTTCCCAAGCGTTGATGTCCCGAGTACTACGTCATCAAGTCACGAGCGGCACCTCCGGGCATTCAACAATCGCGACCCCGAGCATCATTAGCCCCGAGCACCATCGACCCCCGAGCGTCATCAGCCCCCAAGCACCATCGACCCCGAGTACTCGTACTCGCGCGCCCGAGTACTGGCGTTCCCGAGTACTAGCAGACCCGAGTACTGGTAGTCCCGGGCATTGGTAATTCCGAGTACCAGCGCGTCCGAGTGCCGAGCACCCGGGCCTATATCCCCGAGTACTGGCATTCCCGAGTACTCAAGTCCCCGAGAAGGCACAAGTCGGACAGAGCCGGATCCCAGCAGAATCAAGCCACGATGCAATCAAATCAACCCGACGAATCACCAAGACTTATCCGATACGGAGACTTAGGAAGGGAGTCCTGGAAAGGAAAGAATTGCTTACGAACTCGGAAGGACTCTCGGTTCGTATGGAAAGATGTCTCGTACTCGGGAAGGAGTCCTGAACGATGGAAAGATATATGTATAAATAGATCAGGATCTTTTTAAATAAGGAAAGATTGTATATCCGTAATCAGTTAGGATTAGGAGTCCGAATCTCCTACGGGAAGACCAGCCGCCCTATAAATATGTAAAGGGTGACGGCCGATTGAAGACATCCAACAATCGATCAAATCAATCTTTTACCTTTTATCTTTTATCTTAGTAGTAGATCTTTGCTGTTTTGCGCCGTAAAACAGTCGTTTCTTCTTCACGTAAGTAAGAAGATCTTTGTTGCTTTGCTCGGAAAGCAATCGCTCGTCGTACGCGTAAGTACGATAGTTATCCTTTGTTGCTTTGCTCGAAAAGCATCCGTTTATCGCACACGTAAGTGCGGTTGGCGACTCCACTTTACCTAGGTGTTCCACGGATCCAATTTCGTGCGAACACAATTGGCGACTCCGCTGGGGACAGAGATTAGAAGACTACATGATGAATTTCCGACTCCAAAGACGGAAGCATCGTCAACCCGGAGAACATCATCGCCGTCACACTCGACGATCTATCCGAAGATGAACGGCGAGAGATTGAACGACAACTCGAAGAGGAGCAGGCGGAGCGACTCCGGCAAAAATTGGCCGGCTACCAGAAGACGAGGAAACGGCGTCATCAAAAGGTAGTCGTGCCGAGTCCACCTCCTGCGCCTAAACCCGAGGTGAGTAAACCGACATGTTCTGATGAAATCGCTAATCTAATTGACGTGTCGGTAGCTAGCAGATATGGCACTGAGATGGATAAAATCGGCGCAATTATTCGCTCGAGTATTGAACAGCCGATTTGACGAGTGAAAGAGCAAATCGCTAAAGACTTACAGAGTAGTCTACGGGTCAGGTTAGATCTATAGTCTTACAAGTCAATGATGAACATCGGAATAAACAACCGATGTACCCCTGACCATAACCGAGTCGATCATCGGGTAGAGGTCGCCCCCGTGATTACGACTTCTGTTATCCCGACTTCGTGTCCCAGAGTTCTCCCATAATGACCGAAGTCTAAACCTTAGCACGAACATCCCACAACCCTGCTATCAAACAGTTGCGTATAGCACACCACCCGATTCCACCTCTCGGTACCAGAGTCCCTCATGGACCGGTTCCGGAGGCACATTTAACTCGCAACAAATCCAACCCGAGTTACCACAGCCGAGTTCGCGTACCCCGCTAGCCGATATGAGCTATAAAGACCAACTCACCGCAGTACTCAGAGAACTCGGCGTAATACCTAAAGATGGCTCTCGTGGTTACTTAAAACCATACCCCGAGTGCTACGACACCATGCCGTACCCCCGCGGGTTCAGGATCCCTGATTTCGTCAAGTTCACAGGGGAAGACAATAGGTCGACTTTTGAGCATATAGGGCAATTCTTAGCGCAGAGTAGTGAAGTCGGCACGTCGGATATCTATAGGATAAAACTTTTTCCCTTGTCATTGTCGGGTACTGCTTTCACATGGTTCACCTCGCTCGCTCCTAGGTCTATTACGTCTTGGGCAGACTTAGAGCGGCAGTTCCATGATTACTTTTACGGTGGTGAGACCGAGCTTAGGCTCTCGGACCTTACAATGGTTAAACAAAAGTACAATGAGCCGGTCTGTGATTACATTAGAAGATTTAGAGAGGTTAAGAACAAATGCTTTAGCCTGAATATAAATGAGAAAGATCTTGCCGACCTCGCCTTTGCGGTTTGCTCGCCCATATTAAGGACCGACTAGAGGGCCAAGAATTCCTAACCATTAGCCAAGTCGCTCAAAGGGCTGTAGCACAGGAGAACCGTGCTAAAGAGGTCAAAACGTATAGCCGGTTCGGGGATGCTAAGGGCAAGGCCAAAGAGAAGTCGGCAATCAATGTTATAACGTATGAAAACAGCTCGGACAGTGAGGACGACGCTGACATATGCATTGCCGAGTGGGTTAATGCTCCTAAGTCAAAACTCTTTGCTTGTCCAGCCCTCAGACCTACACCCACTCGGAAAGAGGAGATGCGGTACACTTTTGACATTAGCAAATGCGACAAGATTTTTGATATGCTCCTGCAGGGAAACATGATCCGAGTGAGGGAAGGGCACGTGTTCCCATCGGCGGACGACTTGGGCAAAAGAGCGTATTGTAAGTGGCATAACTCTTTTTCTCATGCTACTAATGACTGCAATGTGTTTCGTCGACAGGTGCAATCGGCCATTAATGACGGACGATTGACGTTTGCCTCAAAGCTCCAAGATGAAGCTTGACAGTGATCCTTTCCCAATCAACGTAATCGACTTGGAGAAGAAGAAAGTGCTGATTCGGTCACATCAGGCCGAGTCTACCAGAGGGAAGAACGTCATCATTGACAACAATGCTACTCTAAGGATGATCAAGCCGAGTCCCTCTCCTACTCCAGGAACAACCGACTCGGACTCCTCGCCGACCCCAAAGATGATCAAGCCAAAGAACCCAGAGGTCGGCGCCTGGAAGGTTAATCGAGGGAAGATTCAAGCTACGAAGACAAAGCCCACAGTAAAACAGCTGTTGGATAAATACACGACCAACAATGTGTTTCACTCGGCTTGGAGGAGCCAAACGCCCCAGATCTCCTCCCCGACAAGGTTTCGGTGGTCCCGAGCACTGGCAGGAAGGCCCTTACATGCAACCACCATACCTCGCTACAGGTCCGGCATACTGGGGAGGAGCGCACGCTTTCTACCCACAATGCCCTCCATGGGGTTTCAACCCTTGGGCACTGCATCCGGCCGGACCAATCGGCATGTTTCAGCCGAGTTTGGTTCGGGTACAGGGAACAACCCCATGGGAAAAGAACTCGACTCGAGTCGGAAAACCCGAGCGTGGAAACGACTCGCCACTCGGCGCAAGACACCCGACGTACCAAGTCGGCTAGCGACTCCAGGGAAAGTCCAGCGGAGCAACTCGCCGACTAAGCAGGTCTGGGTACAGCCAAGCGCGCCGAGTCTGAAGATCACACGACGACCCCAGCCCGAGTCAAAGAAGGCCGGTGCCATCCGAGTTCCCGAAAAGAGTCAACACAACGATCCGCCGTGTTGATGAGCTCACAAGTCAACTCGGCGCCACCAGCGGGAGCCCGGTATGTACGGTTTGGCACCGTAGATGACTCGGACAAACTAGAATCCAGCAACACAGCGGGACCCGACGCGCGGAAGACAAACGTTGAGTCTATGCCGAGTCAGCAGGTGAAGAAGATCAAGTCGGTTGAACCAGGGACCAAGCCGAAGCCGAAGTGGTGCCCCACAGGACTCACGCACTCTCAGAAGCGGAGGGTCCAACGGCTACGAGCACTCGAGCTCAGGGAGGAGCTCGTCGAGAAGAAACGTGACGAATGGTTCAACCAAGCCAGACCAATGAAGCCCCGCGAAGATGACCTGGAAGGAAAAGCGCATCGCAAAAGAAGAAGAGACCACCATCAAGGATGTCGGAGAGATACCCGCCGACATGGACATCAATATGGTGTTCGAGTTACCTATCGAGTTTCCGCGCTCCCAAGTCGGAAGTCGCAGAACTTCTGCTCGGGCCGAGTGCCGCCTATTCAAGAAGCCGGAGGAGCACGGGCAGCACCTGAAGCCTCTATTCATCAAGGGCCACATCGATGGGAGACCGATTGGCCGAATGCTTGTTGATGGCGGCGCTGGGTCAACATCATGCCTCTTTCGGTGTTCTCCAAGTTAGGCCGAAAGGAGTCCGAGTTAATGAAGACAAACATGGGACTCAGCGGTTCTCGGGAGAGCTATCCGAGGCCAAGGGCATATTATCGGTAGAACTTACAGTCGGAAGCAAAACCCTACCGACTGCCTTCTTCGTGGTCGACGTCAAAGGCCGATATAACATGCTTTTGGGGCGAGACTGGATACATGCCAATTGTTGCATCCCCTCTACCCTGCATCAGTGCTTAGTCCAGTGGGTAGACGAAGATGTCGAAGTAATTGAAGCGGACAATTCGGCTTGCATTGCTTTAGCTGAGACCACGGTCGACTGGCAGCACGGTGACATGAAGTGTCTGTCGGGTAGGAATTTATCCGACTACGACTATGTCAGTATCGGTAAAGACGGGTTTGTACCGATACAAGCACAGCCGGCTTGTATAGCTCGGCTTAATAATTTATCTTTATAAATGAATAAAGAAGATAGCGTTAAATGGCTACAAAAGCGTACCGAGGAATATCGTTCGGGCAAGAACGATATGCATGAGACTATCGAAGATTTTGACGATATGGAGAAGCTCAGACAAGGGTTCTCGTCGGCCGACCCACTTGAAGAATTGATATTGGCGATGGAGGCACGCCTCGACCAACATTCATCAACGCCATATGGAAGTCGGCCAGAAGAATAAGGTATGCGCGCTACTCAAGAGTTTGTAGATTGCTTTGCTTGAAATTATACAGAAATGCCCGGGTTGAGTCGAAGCCTGGTCGAGCATAAGTTACCTATCAAGGCCGGCTTCAGGCCCTACAAGCAACCACCTAGACGATTCAACCCTAACTTGTATGATCGCATCAAAGAGGAAGTCGACCGACTGGTGAAGGCAGGGTTCATTCGGCCATGCAGGTATGCCGAGTGGATTTCAAACATTGTACCGGTCGAAAAGAAGAATACCGGGAAGATTAGGGTATGTATAGACTTCAGGGATTTGAACAAAGCCACACCTAAAGATGAGTACCCGATGCCTATAGCCGACATGTTGATAGATGACGCCTCCGGACACAAAGTGCTTAGTTTCTAGATGGCAATGCCAGATATAACCAGATCTTTATGGCCGACAGAGGACATGTTTAAAACTGCCTTTCGTTGCCCCGGCTTTGTCGGATTGTTCGAGTGGGTTGTCATGACATTCGGTTTAAAGAATGCAGGCGCCACGTATCAGCGTGCGATGAACCTAATCTTCCATGACCTCTTAGGCATTGTGTTAGAAGTCTACATTGATGACATCGTCGTCAAGTCGGACGGCTGTGAACACCACTTGGCCGACTTGAGACTAGCCTTTGAAAGGATGCATCGGTATGGTTGAAGATGTACCCGCTCAATGTGCGTTTGGCGTGTCGGCTGGAAAGTTCTTAGGGTTCATATTCATGAACGAGTTATAGAGATTGACCCTAAGAAGATAGAGGCCATTAGAAAGTTAGGAGAGCCGACATGCAAGAAGGACGTGCAGAGTTTATTAGGAAAGATAAATTACTTAAGACGATTTATATATCTAACCTGGCGGGTAAGATTGAATCGTTTGTCCCTTTACTTCGGCTAAAACACGAAGCCGAGTTCACCAGGGGGGCAGAGCAACGAGATGCCTTCAATAGTATCAAGAGATACTTGTCGAGCCCTCCAGTGCTTCGAGCACCTAAGTCGGAAGTTTCGTTCCGACTATACATCGCTGCACAAGATAAGGTACTCGGCGCAGTGCTAACTCAGAGTCGACAAGAAGGAGCATATCATCGCATATGTAAGTCGCCGATTACTCGACGCCGAAAGTCGGTACGTATTCATCGAGAAGCTATGCTTATCCTGTTTTACGCATGCACCAAGTTTCGGCATTATTTACTTTCGAGTACATGTATAGTGTCTTGCCAAGTCGATGTGATTAAATATATGTTGCAACAACTGATTCTTAGCGGACGAATTGGAAAATGGGCTTATGCACCGATAGAGTTTGATTTAACATATGAGTCGCTGCGTGCCATGAAAGGTCAAGTTGTCGCCGACTTCATTGTTGATCATATGGTTAGCGATGGAGAAGATGTTAATTATGTTAGCATATGCCCATGGAAGCTTTACTTTGATGGATCGGTTTGTAGAAGTGGGCAAGGCATTGGCAGTGTTTTGGTTTCACCAAATAATGTCATTTATGAGTCATCGGTCCGACTAGAGTATCCTTGCACCAATAACCAGGCTGAATATGAGGCGCTGTTGTTTGGTTTGCAAAGCTTAATAGATATGGGTGTAAGAGATGTAGATGCTTTTGGAGATTCATTGCTAATAGTTCAGCAAGTCAACGGAGAGTTTCAATGCTTTGATGGGTTGCTGAATAGCTATTTAGACCGATGTTTAGATATAATCAATACATTAGATACGTTTAGTATCAATCACGTCCCCAGGGAGGAGAACTCTAAGGCCAACTATTTGGCACAGCAAGCATCCGGGTACCAAGTGAGAAGAGGAAAGTTTTTTATATCTAGAGAGCCGATGCTCGTTGCCGCTAAAGGCCAGGTCGACTTGCTGGAAGTCGAAGCCGACTCATATAGGTCCGGTACCGACTCGGGGGGCACAGTTTAACACAGGTTGCCGAGTCGTTAAGCGGTTTGGAAGTCAATGATTGGAGGGCACCCTTAGTTAATTACTTGAAAAATCCGAGTCAAACGAGAGATAGGAAGTTTGGCGCAAGCTATATAAGTACACCTTGTTTAACGACGAGTTGTATCGCCGACAATAGATGGAGTATTATTGAAATGCTTAGACTTCCGACCAGTCAAGGGTAGCTATGGGAGAAGTGCATGAAGGGATATGTGGACACATCAGTCGGCTCCCAAGATGCAATGGTTGTTGAAGAGGGCAGGATTCTATTGGCCGACTATGTTAGAAGATTGTTTTCGTACTATAGAGGGTGTGAAGCATGCCAGAAGTTTGGGAACATACAGTTAGTACCCGCGGCTAAGATGAACCTATTATAAAGCCGTGGCCATTTAGAGGATGGGGTTTAGATTTCATTGGGGAGATACATCCTGCTTCGTCGAAAGGTCATCGTTTTGTCCTTGTAGCTGCAGATTATTTCACTAAGTGGACCGAAGCAGTTCCTTTAAGGAGTATGACTCATAAGGAGGTGATTAGCTTTGTTCTAGAGCATATCATTCATAGGTCAGCATCCCTCAAACCCTGACGACTGATCAGGGTGCATCCTTCATGTCTCACCAATTCAGTGAGTTTGCCGAGTCCTTTGGAGTCAAGTTGTTGAACTCGTCGCCCTATTATCCCAAGCTAATGGACAGGCCGAGTCTAGCAACAAGACTTTGATCAAGTTAATAAAGAAGAAAATTGAGGAACATCCGAGAAGGTGGCCTGAAGTCCTTTCGGAAGCGTTATGGGCCCATCGAATATCTAAGCATGGGGCTACCCGAGTGACACCATTCGAGTTGGTGTACGGGCAGGAAGCAGTGTTACCCGTGGAAGTTAAATTACAAGCTCTTAGAATAGCACGGCAAGACGACTTGTCGGTTGAGGATTATAGCCACCTGATGATAGATAAGATAGATGATGTTTCGGAAGAAAGGTTGAAGGCCTTACGAGAGATCGAAAAGGAGAAGTTGAGAGTTGCGAGGGCTTACAACAAAAGAGTAAAGGAAAAATCATTTCAGATAGGAGACCTAGTATGGAAGACGATTTACCTATTGGAGCTCGGGACAAACAATTCGGCAAATGGTCGCCGAGTTGGGAGGGTCCGTTTAGAGTTGTCGAGATAGTCCCCGGGAACTCTTATTTGGTAGAATCTTTGCAGGGGGAATGGCTATCTAAGGCTCTCAATGGGAAGTATCTGAAAAAGTACTACCCGAGTGTATGGCAAGTAGCTTAGCAAAGTCTATGGCCGATATGATTTTTAGAATATCGCCCTAAGCCACGTTGTAGTTCAAAGTGTTTTTGGCAAATACAATTATGCCAAAAAGCAGGGGGGCATGTGTTTACAGCATAATTTGGCTCGAGGATTTATTCGGTTTGGCCAGATTAAGTATTAGGGTTTGCAGCGTAATTTGGCTTTAAGATTTATTCGATTAGCCAAATTGGGATAATGAACTTACTTGCTATGGATTTAGCCTTAACCCTTGAAGTGCAGGTCCGGATACTCGCGTCCCGAGCAATCCGTAGCTTCCCCGAGTATTCGTCACGATATGAAGGTGCTCGCAGAAGATCCCCGAAGGCCCGAGCAGTCGGAGGCGTTCCCAAGCGTTGATGTCCCGAGTACTACGTCATCAAGTCACGAGCGGCACCTCCGGGCATTCAACAATCGCGACCCCGAGCATCATCAGCCCCGAGCACCATCGACCCCGAGCGTCATCATGCCCCGAGCACCATCGACCCCCGAGTACTCGTACTCGCGCGCCCGAGTACTGGCGTTCCCGAGTACTAGCAGACCCGAGTACTGGTAGTCCCGGCATTGGTAATTCCGAGTACCAGCGCGTCCGAGTGCCGAGCACCCGGCCTATATCCCCGAGTACTGGCATTCCCGAGTACTCAGTCCCCGAGAAGGCACAAGTCGGACAGAGCCGGATCCCAGCAGAATCAAGCCACGATGCAATCAAATCAACCCGACGAATCACCAAGACTTATCCGATACGGAGACTTAGGAAGGGAGTCCTGGAAAGGAAAGAATTGCTTACGAACTCGGAAGGACTCTCGGTTCGTATGGAAAGATGTTCTCGTACTCGGGAAGGAGTCCTGAACGATGGAAAGATATATGTATAAATAGATCAGGATCTTTTTAAATAAGGAAAGATTGTATATCCGTAATCAGTTAGGATTAGGAGTCCGAATCCCTACGGGAAGACCAGCCGCCCTATAAATATGTAAAGGGTGACGGCCGATTGAAGACATCCCAACAATCGATCAAATCAATCTTTTACCTTTTATCTTTTATCTTAGTAGTAGATCTTTGCTGTTTTGCACCGTAAAACATCGTTTCTTCTTCACGTAAGTAAGAAGATCTTTGTTGCTTTGCTCGGAAAGCAATCGCTCGTCGTACGCGTAAGTACAATAGTTATCCTTTGTTGCTTTGCTCGAAAAGCATCCGTTTATCGCACACGTAAGTGCGGTTGGCGACTCCACTTTACCTAGGTGTTCCACGGATCCAATTTCGTGCGAACACACACGGGACACGATGTTTAGACAGGTTCAGGCCCTCAAGAAGAGGTAATACCCTACGTCCTGTGTTTGGTGGCTGGTATTGATGTATCCCGTATGAGGGTTTATGTCTATGCCTATGATCAGATGATCTGAGAGCTCTATTTTTTTGTCTACCTATCCGGGGATCCCTAGCCAGCCTTATATAGGCGGCCGGGATAGAGTTACAAGAGTCTGAATCGGCTTACAGATATGTTTCCTAATCGGTTACAACTACCACCCCGGGATTCCGGGCAGGTACGTGTCCATGTCTTGTACTCCAAGTCGATGATACACCCCGTGTTGTAGTCGGACTCTGAGTAGTCGGCCTGGCCCACCCTATGCCTGGATGGCCAGTTTTGTCCTCCTTGACGATACCCGGGTGCTATGTCATCGTCAGTAGCCCTCGAGCCTTCAGCCGACTGGATTAGTCGGGCAGAGGCTGCTTCTGTAGACTTCACTCTGGGGGCACGAATAGTGCACCCAGAGGGTGTAGCCCCCGAGCCTCTACTCGGTTCGAAGAACCGAGTGGAGGGTCCTTATGACCTTTCCCGAGTAGCTGATTTTTGTCTTGGTTACGCTGAGTGCTTTTGCCTTCTCTCCTGAGCAGGCTTCCCGAGTGGCATCCGCCTGAGCGGGCCTCATCGTCACTTGCAGAGAGAGTGTGAGGGACTTTAGAACCTCATGAATCCCGACTGAATCGCCAAATGGTATCTGGTTTCCCGAGTGGCTCAGGTCCAGCTAGTGTCCCTCTGGGGGAATACCCTCGGAATTCCGCGTCAGAACCAGAATACAGGCTGTAGTGCTTCGGTCCCGAGTTGTTCGATGTCCGACTAGAGCAGTCGGACAGAGATTCCTTGTTGTCTTGTGGATTTCACACTGGGGGCACGAACAGTGCACCCAGTGGGTGTAGCCCCCCGAGCCTCCACTCAGTTCGTCGAATCGAGCGGAGGGTCCTGATGATTTTCTCGAGGCTGATGGAGGAGGAGGAGGTCCCATGCTGCAGCGAAACGCCTTCGCCGACTGCGTTAACCTGTGAAAGTAGGAATAAATATATGAACCGTTCGCAAATGCATGTTAAGTACTCGTGAAGTCCGAGTGTGACTCTGCGTGTTTTGGTGAACTTGTGTCATGTTTATTAATCTCTTCTTTCGTAAAGATTCGTTCATGTGTAAGTTAGCCCTTTGTGTGTGCTCTTGCTGACCCGTCGTATCCCCCATTGCGTTGAGATTAGCCGTGGGCTGTTTCCCGTGTAGCGTAGGGTTGTGGCGTAGACCGGCGATCGAAGACGAAGAGTTAACGCCGGGCTGTTTACACAGTACTAAAATAATTGTTGAAAGAGAGGAGCCCGAGTGCGTTTAGGCGCACCCAGTGTGGTGTAGCCCCGAGTGTCCCTATGAGTAGCTGTGGGCACGCATAGCGGGCAAGTCGGGAACCCCAAAGTTACTCGGGTGGAGCAAAGAAATATTATTCATTTAAAGTATGAAAGTACAAAGCTTAAGCATAGAAGCGACTTAGCTGTTCAATGTTCCAAGCGTTGGTGACGAGGTTGCCGTTTTTATCCTTCAGTCGGTAAGCCCCCGGGCGTAGTAGGGCGGCAACGTACGGCACATCCGAGTCCACCATGAAGTCCTCCCGAGAAGGATTGTGGCTTCCCGAACCCTTGAAGCCGTCCGAGTCGTAGTCGAGGACGGGTAGAAGGGACTCGATCGTACCAACCAGTCGGGATCTCTATTCAACGGGTGAAGACCCGTTCCCGAGCAGTAGATCCGATTCGAGTGCGATCAGGTTGTTGGAGTTGATCGCCGAAGTAGTCAAATCAGATGAGGTTCCGAGCACTAAAGGTGATGAAGCCTCCGGCAACTGGCTGGAAGCCGAGTCGCCGAGGTGGAGCTTGCCGAGCAAGTCGATGATGAAGTCGGTGACAAAGCCCCCGGGCAACTGGCTGGAAGCCGAGTCGCAGAGGTAGAGCCTGCCGAGCAAGTCGGCGTTGAAGTCGGCGATGAAGCCCCCGGGCAACTGGCTGGAAGCCGAGTCGCCAAGGTAGAGCCTGCCGAGCAAGTCGGCGTTGAAGTCGGCGATGAAGCACCCGGGGCAACTGGCTGGAAGCCGAGTCGCCGAGGTAGAGCCTGCCGAGCAAGTCGGCGTTGAAGTCAGCGATGAAGTCGAGCTTTCCGAATCGGAGAGCTTATCCTGGAGCGGCGGCGGAAGTCCGGGGGTCGAAGCTCATGACCAGGCTCGGAACGAAGTCACCGTCGTTGTTGAAGAAACCCATCTGGATCTGTTCAGATGGATCTACGCGCACAGCCCCTACCTGGCGCGCCAACTGTCAGAGTATTATTTCCGGCAATACTGAATACGGGGCGGTATACGCACAGCAGATCTAGATGGGTGCACACAGGACACGATGTTTTAGACAGGTTCAGGCCCTCAAGAAGAGGTAATACCCTACGTCCTGTGTTTTAGTGGCTGGTATTGATGTATCCCGTATGAGGGTTTATGTCTATGCCTATGATCAGATGATCTGAGAGCTCTATTTTTTTGTCTACCTATCCGGGATCCCTAGCCGGCCTTATATAGGCGGCCGGGATAGAGTTACAGAGTCTGAATCGGCTTACAGATATGTTTTCCTAATCGGTTTACAACTACCACCCGGGATTCCAGGCAGGTACGTGTCCATGTCTTGTACTCCAAGTCGATGATACACCCCGTGTTGTAGTCGGACTTTGAGTAGTCGGCCTGGCCCACCCTATGCCTGGATGGCCAGTTTTGTCCTCCTTGACGATACCCGGGTGCTATGTCATCGTCATGGGGAGTGCGGCGGTGCGGTTCTCAACCCATCAACAGCGGCTCTTCTCCGATGGTGCTCTGGTGCGGCGGTCCTTACCGGATGTAGACGGAGGCGCGAGCTGGAAGGGCAGTCCCGGGCGCTTGGTCTGGTAGCGGCAGAGGGTTTTGTCCTCGGGCGGCGGCGATCGAAGAGGTTGCTCGACGCCGGCGGTGGACTGGGGCTTGGCGGCCAGCGGCGACTTGCCCGGCGGCGGACCAGCGCGTGTGGTTGGCGGCGATAGGCGGGGACGCTCGGGGCTCGTCGGTGGCGAGTGGTGACCAGAGGAGGATTTTGGGGGAGCTTGGGTAGCCCGAAAGGGTGCCCGCGGCGGCGGCAGGGCCTGGGCTGAGACAGGGCAAGGAGGAGCCGCGTCGGGGTCACCGGGTGGTGGACGGTGTGGTGGGTGAGCGGCCCACCGGCGGCGACGGCAGAAGGAAACGGGAAAGGCTTGGAGCAGTGCAGCTTGGGGAAAAATTAAATGGCGCTGACGCAGGGCAAAGAGATGGGGGCAGCTCGCCGCGCGTGCTTGGGAGGCCGTGGCGGTTGCTCAGCCACGGGAGGAGGCGGGTGTTTGGCCTGCTGTTCCAGGAGGCAAGAGGGGGCTTGGCTCGATGTTTTGGCTGCGGCAGCTCAGCTGCTGAAGGAGGAGCTTTAGGAGGGAGGGAGCTGGAGTGTGGTGCTGCTCAGCTTGGAGAAGTAGAGGGAGCTCCAGTTGCTAGAAGCTGCTGCTCGTCTTGCAAGAAGATGGGGAGGAAAATATCTCTGCCTGGTGCTGTAGGAAAGGATGACATGGCGGGGAGAACAACGCTACGTGTTCATGGAGGAGCAGTAGGGCTGCCTAGGGCCAAGGGGGTTTTTCCACGTGGAGTGAGAATACATGCAAGTCGGTTTGGTACAACCTAATGTAGATTTAGCAATTAGGTTGGACAATTCAACAAGGAAAGCAGGGGAGAAAAGAGACTTCACTAAATTTTTGAGCTCATACCACTAATGTTTGCTTATGATTGTGGCAGAGCTAGCAACGAGTTAGGGTTCAAGAAGGAATTAGGTTTTAAAAAGGAATAAAGAATCGGAAGCTCGGAATTAGGGTTTCAGAGCGCGGCAAGGGGTGGAGGAATATGGAACTGGCGGGAGTCCCTTCATCTCGTTTTGGTCCAGCCGTTGGCAGGGTGCCGCCGATGCACATTAGCGTATATGATGTATTGAGGTATTCTTGCGTTAGGGTTTTAATGTGTATGTGCTTGTATAAAAGCAGTATATATGTGCACGCGCTCACGATATGACCTAGCGAGGTAGACGGCAGAAGATCACGGCATTCGGAAGAGATTTGTGCCAGGTATATGCTTCAATTTCACAGAATTACCGTGTGGGTACTTAGCTGCAGATGTCGTCTAGTAACCGACTAGGGAAGAAAGGGGGTGGATGCCGGAGGTGCATTTGTAACGGGAAGCAAGAGTAAGTAACCACATATGGAATCAAGTGTTGAATCGGAATTGTCCGCGTTGTCGGACGAAGTTTCGAGGAATTAGGGTTTCGATAAAACGGAGGATCGATAGAGAGTAAAGACAAGGGTTTTCGTGTTTGGTATTTAGCTTCATCATGATTTGAACTAAAGTTTTAATTAAGTGTATTTTCAGCTGACATTATTAACGAAAAAGTTTTTGTTAGCCCTAATTTTTGGGTTCTGGAAAATCAGGGTGTGACAGGCCCAGTCTTGTCCGAATGGGTGCCCAAATGTAGCTTTTGAAGCAACACAAGAAGGGACGCCGTCAATCGTCTCGTTTCAGGAATGATATGGACGAAAGCACTGGGAGAACGACGCAAGTGTAAGATTTGCATGACAGCTGGCCACACCAGAAAGAATTGCCCGAATCAACCGCGTGGATTGAGTCGTCACTAGTGATTGATGTGCCTTTATGTTTGTACCATTTCGTAGAAGTTGTAACATCTATGTGTAATTTGTTTTCATCTATGTGTAATACATTTATGTACAACTAGAGTTATTCCAAAAAATTGTTGGCATCTCTGAGTAGATTGTTTAGATTTGCGAGGAGAAGAGAAGTACTTCACGGATGGATAGCGACGATAGAGGTAAGTGTTGTAATATTATTCGTCCTCATATGCGTCAAAACATTAGCTGTACAATTTCTGTTATGTGGAATAATAATTTTTCGTGCAAATTACTAGATGCCAGTGATGTTGTCTGGAACCCGAGAATGGACTATGACTTCTTATTGCTGCGAGTACGAGGAGGTGGAGTTGTACAATTATGTGTTCGCAGATCTTTGAGGAGGTTTCCTTGGACAGAAGATCATATAAACAGCGTCGCGCCTGCAGGGTTGTCCGTTCAGTGTTTCATGGATAGGCATCTCTGGTTGACAACTTCGCACCTTGTATTCTCACACATGGTGGAACCGTATTCACCGGGACGTGTCATGAGACAATTTGGTCTCTTCCAATATGTCCCCCTTCCAGATAATAGAGAGCTCGAGAACAAGGTTCATGAGTAAGTCGCAATCGAACTTTATAAATATTTTCATTTCTGTACAGTGCTCTTTGAAATAGCCTTTGTCATGTCATATTTGTAACACAGCAGGACAAGAAAAGCAGAAAAGATGACGATTGGAGGGGGGTGCAACGCGTATGGAAGGACAGTTGGGATAATAGGACTCCACTAGAGGTCATCCGGGAAGAATGGTAAATAGCTTCCATGTGTGCCAACAATTATGTAAATGTGGATGATTACAATATGAAGTTATATGCAGGCAGTACGACGAGCGCACGTATGACGATACATACGCTGGTATGTGCCGAGGACGCGCACTAGGCTCACTTCTAATCCACCATTGAGACCAGCTTCACTCACGCATTCACAGCAACTACGGTTAGCGATGGATCGGCACCGAGCTTCGGTTCGTGATGACACGGTAAGAAATCGTATGAGGTTGTGAGTTACGAATTTCAACTCTCAAGTACATGACGATCTTTTCACGCAGTTCGATAGGGCGTTGCGCATCCAGGACACTGCCACTTCCATCATTCGCACAAGCCATAATCAGGACCCCTCCCTTATACGAAAGGTGAAACAAATGTACGAAGATGCGAAGGGCATTTTGAAGAATTTAAGATGCGGTCGGTCTGATGACATAATACACGGTGCGTTCAACATGCCCGAGCAGAGGTCCGCGCGTCCAAGTGAGACACGATCAAGCCTAGCGCGTCCAAGTGAGGCAGGACCAGTCAGGCCCGCGGTTCAGTATCCGCTTCTGGACGTCGAGATCGAGAGGTATGTCTTTTTATACGTCGGAGGTTATCTTACTCATGCTCATGTTAACTTTACTGTACTGCTTGCATCCGTAGCCGACCATGCGAGCTGACACGACGCTCATGCGGAACTCGTCTTGGAGAGCTCATACAGGATTTCCGAGGATGCACGAGTAGGGCCAGAGCTCTCAAGGAGGTTCAAACACAGAGGTACGTGTACTATCTTGTAATCAGTAAAGAAAATAAGTGTTAAAATTATTTTAAATTATTTTTGGTATGCAATTTATCACTTTGTCGCCTCAGTACGACATGGAATCGCCGTACGCGCAGGGCCAGAGCTCTCATGGAGGTGCAAGCAGAGAGGTACGAAGTTTAAATTTAACCTACCAACTATTTGCTTGCTTAAATTTAATCTTACATATTTAATTACGATTATTTTTTTGCAGACAATGCACCACCTCGACTCGCCGATGGAAGAGAGTCCATTTCCTGTGCAGAACCCGTGTTTTCTTTCAAATATTTAGTATCAGTCCCTCGTTGGAGGACTTGCTTACCAGGGTGCGTCGTCCCACGATATGGCGGAGGGCTCTCAGCGCCATCACTGGATAGACAATTTGTTTCAAGCTGACGAGCTTCCTTACAGCCAGATTCCTACACAGCCAGATGTTACGCAAGACAGTCAGCAAACTCCGCCCTACAATCTCCGGACCAACCCAACACCGCAGTCACAGTTTACCTTCCCCTCTGATCACATGTCACCAAGGCATAAGAGAGGAAGAGGCTGATTATCGTGAGTTTGTTTATTTCTATGCAATATATCACGTTATTCTCGTTCTAAAAGAATTTATTGGTGGGTTTAATACATGCTATAGCAAAATATTAAAATTTGTTAGAGCTCTTCAAAATTATTTTGTTCTACTTATGCTCATGTTTTTCTCTCTAAACCAACTAACATAGTTAGTTTTTTTTTGCAAAATAGCAAACAATTTAATCAAATCTCATCAGTGCTCCAAATTGAAAAGTGAAAAGCGAGAAAAAAACGCCGCATCGCGTCGCCGCAGCGGGCCCCGCCGGGCTGGGTGCGTCGCACCGGGCGGAGGCGACGCTGGTGCGTCGCACCGGGCAGAGCCGACGCTGGCGTGTCGCGATGACGGGGCCCGACCAGCGTGCGTCGCCCTCAGCTAGCCCGACATGAGCCACGCGTCCAGTGTCGAGTGAATCGCCGTGATATTTTTGTCATTGCGTGGATAACGAGGCCAGATGTAGAATTGACCGCAGTCAGCCTGCCAAATGTGCCCTTTTTCCTGATATGTTTTGGTTTCATCCCAGCTATGAAACCGGGAGCAGTGCTCCTATTTTTCTAAAAAATAGTCTCGAAAAGGTCAGTTAATTGAATAATCGTAAACAACTTTTTGCTCGCTCTTCAACCAAATTCTGTGTAGAAACACTCTTAAAGTTGAATGACATGACAGCACCAATGCACACTGAATCAGCCTCGCGGCAGAAGAAAAAAAGAAGGTACACTGAATGGATCCCAAAATCCCAAAACAACGAACGTTACATGCTGAAAGCCTGAAACTGATCAAAAGACAGAAGAAAAGATCACGAAACAACGAATCCCATCGTCAAAGCCGCACACGTCGTGGTCAAGCACGCACCGGTCTGGCTGGCTACATGCTCACCACGTCCTGACCCTCCTGCAGTTGACGCGGACCTTGCCCGGGTTGCCGGTGCGCATGCCGCCCATCTTCACCATGGCGGCGGCGAAGCTGTTCACGAACATGCCGGGGTTGTCCTTGAGCTGCCTCACCCTGGCCACGGTTTTTGGCGAGTTGAGCGACGCGTCGGACTCGAGCACGGTGCGGTTGGCGAGCACGTTGGCGTAGTAGCTGCTGTCGAACGCGTACTGGCTGCCGGCGTCGAGCGCCACCACGTTGCTGGGGTTGTAGTTGCACTGCTGCCTCAGGTTGTTCCGGAACGCCGCGTCCATGCCCTTGTCCTGGTCGTTCATCAGCCGGTACCCGAACGTGCCGCACCGCGTCACCCCCAGCGTGTGCGCGCCTGCATGTCATGCGAATGCGTACGCGTGGACGCAAAAATTAGAACGGGGACACGATAAAGATCCATCGATTTCGTGGCGATCGATCGACTGTCAGTGTTGATGCATGGTTGCAGTTGATCGTGTATACTATACCTGAGAGGACGACCAAGTCGTCCAGGGACAGGCCCTTCCTGTAGAAGTACGGCGCGAGCAGGTCCACGTTCCGCTGGTTCGACGGCGGGAGATCGCTGGTCATGCTCACCCGCGACACGGTGCCGTCCGGCCTCCCGCCAGGAACGGCGTACACGAAGCCACCAGTCTGCGAGTGCCATTTCGGTCGGTCAGTGACAGGTGACAAGCCGAAGCTGGTGTCAAGCTAGCTATCACGCACGCCACGCACGTACCGCGACCCTGACGCTGTCCCTGGCGGCGTAGGCGACGATGTCCGCGCAAGAGACCGTCTCCTTGCATGCGACCTCGATCCTCGCCTTGATCCTGTCGATGACGTCGTACCCTCGGAGGCTCTGGTTCGGCCCCGCGTTCTTCTCCGCCTGGTTGTCGCCGGACTCCAGCAGCACCGACCCGTCGCATCCCTGGACGAACAGACGTTGCAGTCATGCACCGAGTCAAACAGCAGCCGTACGTACGTGCTCGCGTTAGTTAACAGCAATACAGGGACGCGCGCGCGCTTACATTGACGAAGCAGTCGTGGAAGTGCAGCCGGATGAGGGCCGCCGGCATGCGCCTGTCGGCGTTCCACGCCTTCTGGACCTCGTCGAACACGATGGACTCGGCGGCGCGGCACGTCTGGTCGTAGTACCCGACCCTGAGGGTCTGCGCCTCGGCGACGCAGGCGGCGTGCAGGAGCAGCCCTGCGACGACGGCGACCAGCATTCTCATTGCCATCTCCGGTATCACCAGTGCGAGATGGCCGATCGATGCAGCTCTTAATTAGCTAGCTGGTACCGTGAGCTAATTAAGCAGGAGCACGGCTGTTAACGACGAGGGTTAGGTGTATATATATACACACACGAGGTCGAGGAGCTGATTAGGACGATGCAATGTTGTGGGTGTTTGCATTTGAGGCGCGCACGTTGCAAATAATGGGATCACGGAAGTTCGTGGCGCCGTGCTGTATTAATCTGTGCCGTGATCGTCAGGCTGGCTCGTCGTGACCGTGTCTCGGCTCGACCGAAGACGTGCTTCCGTGTTTAGATGCCGTGGGATGGAATCTGCATTTTCTGGTCCAATAATGAAATCGCCCAAAGGAATTCGTGGGAAACCACGAAATGGAGGGAACAGATCCATTTTTTTTGATGAAATCAGAGCAAACAAATAATCCTCTCCACTTGCCTATGGCGATTTCTAAGAAATATCCCACTTGCTTATATTGGATAGTTTTTGTGGATATAATAAATATATTTTTAAGGATATGTATAATATAGTTTTATAACGGTAGTAAAATAGAATCCAAAATTGTTTACCTCCAATATAATGCAGAGGATAGTGGCGGAAACGGAAGCCCACGTCCACATCCAAATCCATTACTATACTAATTACATACTTTAGAGATTCTCACGTTAATTAAAAAGACAATATAAGTCATATATATGATAGGACTGAATTATAATGGTCCAGACTAAAAGAAGCTTTTGTAACTATGTCCTTTGCTAAAACATCCCTTCAGATTAAAACAACCATTAGTCACAATGGCATTCAATGAAACGTGTTGTCAGAAAAGTAACATACACTTTCAGATTTCCTGGCAAGGCCGACTCATATCCTTGCTTCTTATCTTCAAAGAAATCGTGTAATAACAGTATTCTGTCTCCTCTCCGTCCCCTAGATGCTTTCTTGCCGTAGCAAATATCCCTCGACACAAAGTTATCTAATTAGTCGGCCGGTCGCAACCTGGGTGAATCAAGTCAAACACATCTACCTGCTCCTGTGGTTGAACTTTTGCAACACCGCACGCATACATATTTTTCTTTTAACAAGCATGCATGTCCTACATCCTCAATTCTCTCGGCATGGACTCCTATATGACATTTCGTACGTCTCTTTCTTCTTCGTTTATCCTAGCTTATCTTTAAATCCCTGAGATGTCACATAAAGATTTCCAACAGCTCAAACTAAAAAAAAACAAATCTACATGACAATTTATGTTCTTCTTTCATTCCCAACTGTATATCTCTCTACACTAATTGCAGACTCAGAGAAATTGTAACATTTCTAAGTTTAATACCTTGTTATTTGTGCATCATGGCATGGAATTCATGAGTCAAATTTGAGTATAATTTTAAAAATTTTAATTGTCAAATAAAAACCCTAATTAAATCATAGTCTTGGTTAAGAATCTTCAAAACGGAGTGTTTTAAAGTTAATTTGAAAGTATTAAAAAAAATCTAATTTGAAAAAAAATTGTTTTGAAAAGGAGCTAAAACAATTTTTAAACAATTTTTTTGGAAGCAGATATTGTAAAGAAAATAGAAAAAGAAACAGAACAAAAAAGAAAATAAAATAAAAACCTAATCTAAACAAAACCCCCCCCCCATGGGCCCTCTCGGGCCCATTTTCTTCTTCTTTTTCCCTTGACTGGGCCGACAGCCCAGCCTTCTCCCTCCTTTCGGCCCGCTCGGCCTCCCCTCTCTCCTCTCTCCGCCGCAGCCTGCCCCGCCCCGCCTAGGCCTCCCCTTCCTCGGCCCAATCTTTGCTGCACCGGCCCGCTTGGCCTGCTCCGCCTTCCCATCCCTATCGCCACGCCCCCCTGCCTTATCCGCCCCTGCCGCCGCCAGCAGCTCGCCACCGAGCTGCTTGCCGTGGCAAGCAACCGGGGCTCGAGCGCCACCTCCTGCTCCAGTAAGCCCGCTGTCTCCCTTTATTTCTCTTCTCACTCCCCCCTCCCCCGGACAGAGCACCCCCCGTCCTTTTCTCTCCCTCGGCTCCTCCCTTCGCCACGCCCTCCTCGTAGCCCTCGCCGCCGACGTCTCGGCCCGCCACCCGAGCCACCCCGTTCGCCTTGCCTCCCACGCCGAGCTCCACCGCCCGTCTACCTCGCCACCGGAGCTCTCCCGACGACCCGGCCGCCACCTCGCCGCCCCTCCGTTCCCGACGACCCTGCCGCCACCTCGCTGCCCCTCCACTCCCGACGACGCCGCCGCCACCTCGCCGCCCCTCCACTCGCGACGACCCTGCCGCCACCTCTGTTGCCCTGTTGCTCCGCCATGCCCCGGTAAGCCCGCGCCGCCGCTCGCCTCATCGCCGTCACCCCACCGACCTCTCCGCCGGCGGTAGCCCCACACCGGTCGGACCGAGCGGAACGGCCAAGTCCCAGCTGCTTTAATTAGGGCATTAATAGCCCATTAATTTTGTTGTTAGGGACATATTAATGATAAGCATTAATTAATAAATACCAACTAATAACTATGATTAATACTGTTCTGACATCATTAATATTGGTGATTAATACTAATTCGACACATTAATGACTGTAATTAATGCACTAACTTGATTTAAAACATGGTACTGTGTATGACATGTGGGACTCGCACGACAGTTTTAAAACAAAGAGAATAAATAAAATAGAAATATATGACAAGTGAGCCCCACCTGTCATTAGCTCGGTCAAATTTGACTAGAGTTGACCATGGGGCCCACATGTCATTCTCTGAGGCTAAGATAGAGATAAGTAATAAAAATACTTATTATTTAATATTATTTATTTTTATTGAGAAAAATACAAAAAAGGTATTTAAATTGATTAAATCTTAGAAAATTCATAGAAAATTCATTTTAATCAAAAAATGCAAATAATATATCAAAATGTTCAAAAAATGAGATCTACTCAAATATGTCATTTTCATACATGTTTGCATTCTAGAAAAAATTTAAAAGGCTAAAAACTCAAATTAGGGTTTTTCGATTAGCCGGGGGTCGTCGGATCACGATATCTCGAGCATCCGGACTCCGATTAAATCGATTCCACTTGCATTAGTCTTCATTTTAAATCCTCTATGTCATGGCATGCATTTCATATCATGTTGATGTTTATCATTGCGATATTTATTATTGCATCTTCTTTTTCTGGTGTTCTCTTTCTTTCCGATAGAGCCGGAGGATTCCGAAGCGTATAATCTTGAGCAGGAACAAGACTTAATAGCCAAACCGCAAGGCAAGCAACCCTTCGAACATCTTGCAATCATCCTACTATTTGCAAATTATTAATTATTTCCAAAACCCTATCGCATGCGTTCACCTTATACTTTCTGTTAAGTGCTAGCTCTATTCCTTGCATAACTTACTTTGTCGCTCAATCAACACCACCACACCCCAACCTATTTAGAGTAGTATAGTGTTGATTCTAAATTACTTATATGGCTAACGATGCTTAGACATGCTTAGATATGTAGAAGTCATAATTCCTTGGATGACAGACAAAACACAACACTCTGGGTGGGTTAAGTGGTAGGTGGGTGTTCACCAGGAAGTAACTAATGAACTTGATTAATAATGATCGGGTTTAGACGAGAGGACATAGCTGGGAGCATGGTGGGTTGTCTCGTTTTCCCACAAGGACCGGTTCCCAGTGTCCTTTTGAACCAAGATTTGTGTACTTCTACACAGATGATATAATGGATCACCCACGACTGAATAATTTGTCTAGACTTGAGTTATGAGCTACATAGTTTGCCGTTTTCATTTGCTGGGTGAGTGAAAAATGATATGATGTGGTGCCTCAATATAGGTGTAAGGGTTACACACAGTCCGGGACCGGGGATGTATCACCTGCTACGAATTTTGAGACCGTGTCGGGGTACCGGCCGGACTGGTGTACACGGATTAGCCCATTAGGGTGGCTCATACTTAAGTCGAAAATATTGTAAAGATCGTGTTCGATCACCCTCTGCTAACACACCTCGTGAAGTGTGTCTTCGGCCTAGCATTAAGAGTCGATCGATACGTGTAGATAAAGATGTACACCCCTGCAGGGTCTGACCTATTCGAATAGCCGTGTCCACGGTTATGGACAGCTTGGTAAGAATCCACATCGAATTAGACAACTACAACGACACTTTAAAACATACCAACTCTAATGTTGAGGAGTTAGCGATTGCTTCCTCCCTGGTGGTTGGGCAAGAATCGAGGGTTTAAGTGTGCGGTAGTCTGCAATAGATTTCATTGTGAAGCTTCGACTCATCTTCTTTAAAAGTAATCTAGTAATCGAGTTTCATCCTACTTTAAGAATATTATCGAAAGAATAATCAGCTTTGCGCAAAATAGTCCACAAATAACCCTTATTGAAACCTGTTGCATCTATTACTAAATTCTGTTGTAAATCTTGTGGAGTACAATTTTGTACTCACCTTGCAGTTATTGAAAATTTTGTGCAAAGGAAATCATCCCCTCAACGGATGCTTTCTATGTAGAGATCGACGCCCACAACGACTAGTCGCTGGAAATCCCAGGCAGTGGTCCTGCCCAGGGTTTAGCAGCTTGGTTTGATTTGCTACCATCTTTTGGCCCTACTTTTCGGCTTCTTAGCCATATTAATCTTCCGCTGTGTAATCAACTCTTATATGAATTATGTTGTTAAGTTTTAAGAACAACTAGTATTATTACAGTTTCAGTCGTAGAGTTGCTGTTGTGATACTTGTTTGTTCTTACCTACCTCATGTGCCTTGCGTGTATGTTATTGGAGCACATGGTGCGGGTAGGGTTTCAGAGTCTATATCATAGAATTATTAGGTTTAATTACCCCTGTGAAGTGACTATTTCACTGAGAGTTTGGGAACTCTATCATCCTACTCCAGCCAAGCATTAATTTACCGGGACGAGTTTGGGATTGATATTCCGGCTCAGTGAGAAAAGAGTGAGGAGACCATATTACCCTACTTAATCTGTGAATTAGTTTACCGGAGCAAGTTCGGATTGACGTCTCGGGCTATTCGAAGCCATATCACTCCACTCCTCTTGGAATTGATATCCAAGGGTTGAGATCGGGGTTGACGTTTCGACTTAGCGGTGATTTCACTTAAAATTCTCTATTATGGATTTTGGGTGTCCGAACAGAAATTTCTCTGTTAATTGTTGAAAAAAGAGAAACTATGAGCTGTATATCTGTTAGACCGAGTTGTCGTGACGTAGATTCATTATAGAAAAGAATAGAATTACACCCATTATGAGTCACGGCTTTATGGATTTAGTCGGCATGCATACCGATTTCGTTACCCTTTGATGCTCAACGATGCGCGTTGGCTAGAGCCGAACATGGAATGAAAGCCAAGTCCTTAGAATGGACACGTCAACAGGCTATACAAATCCCTTATCAATATATAGCACCAGATAGGTATACATTGGTTACCTCTCGGCTAGATGTATGTACCTTGATACATACGGTATGGTTTTATTCTAAACACCTCGGCAAATCTATTTAGCATGCAAGTTTGAGCTATGCATGTCATGCAAGGTTGGAATTTTGACTTCACCTCTAATGTATATTTCTATGTACAAATTCAATATGTGAAATGAAATATGAGTTGACCCCAATATGTACAAGTATATTTAATTTAATTTGGATTATAACCTGAATCCAGTTTGTTGAAAATAGAGTTATATTAGAATAAAACTTTAGCTTCTTCAAATTGAATAAAAAGCAATGATCCTTGAACTTCTCTCTTAATCCAACTGGATCGTACATGTTCTTTAATAGGAAAATTTTACGTTGAAAGAAAAAAATATGAGCCACCCATCAGGTAGTTCCACGTAATAAGGTACAGGACTCATCATAGAATTGTAGAACCTAAGACATAAGTCCAATATCCCATGAAAGGAAAAAAATGATTGTAGTTGTGATTCAGTTGGAGTCTGAAGCGATTAAGCCCATGCCTCACTTGGAGTCATCTACTTTTATGTCTTAACTTCTGCTATCACATCTTAGGCCTATCCAAATTTTGGGCCAAGTCGAGCCAAAAAAAGGCAATCATTTTTGATCGGCCTGAACCGGCCTAAGAAAAGTCTGAATATTATCACTTTCTAAATAAACTTTACTATTTAGATCCTTTCTAGATTAAGTTAATTCATTATTGAAACAAAAAATAATGTAAGCATATCAAAGTTTGATCTTGATATAAACATCTTAAGAACTATTCTTTCAAGACAGAGAAAAATACCATAGCATCAATGGAACCAAGAGATTGCATCTATGGATACAAATAATTCTAATCCGTTATAACTTGAATGTCACACCAGAACTAACAGATATAAATATATCATTCACTCTTCTAACTAAACAATACAATAATACTTTTGAGCATCTAACACAAGATGGAATAATTCTAAAACAACATATATCCTTTTTAAAAAACTAACCCGTGCAAGGCATGGGTTGGCAACTAGTGTAATAAACCCTCTTAGCCAACAATCCTCTGGGGGCATAAGTAGCTTGATAGGTTTCAGCTGCCATATAGGTTTTAGCCGGCACATATAAATGTCTTTGTTGGACAAAAGATATGTCGATACTTTTCTGTGCAGGGTTTGACCTAAGACACTATATTTTTGTGACTGTCCTGTAAAATACCGCGGACTCGAGGTAAGCGCCGTGGATTGTTATGGCATTTAATCTAAATGCTATATTTGGTTAAGTTACCCCACAATAAGTATCCATGTTGTAGTGCAAGTCTAAGCTATGTAGGTGGATCGGATGATTCTCGATCCAAGGACATGATGCACCTTTGTTCGGGCAGCCTAGCCAATCTGCCCCGATATATTTCGGTTCATAGGGTTTAGGGCTAAGTTTTCCGCTTGCGGGCTCAGCCTAAAGCCCGATAAAAGACCAACACAGCAGCATAATACAATAGCATAAAATGAACATTTTACTCCAAAAAAATTCAAAATAATATTTACTTTGAAAGTAACACAGATGGATTTTGGGGGATTTTTCAGGCTTTGGGCTGGCCTTGTCGGGTCGGGGATGACCTTTCAAGTGTAGGCTTTTCCAGGCCAAGCCCAGCCCAGGCCTTGAAGATGTCCACCTCCACATCGTGATAAGCTCAGTTTGTCTGAAATTCTTGTGCTCCAAACGGCAAGCAGACCATTAAGCTGTTTGATAAGTGATAACATAGCATACATTGAGCGCGACGTCGACACCGTGCACTAGTCTGAGAAAGCACGGGACAAACGGTACGATTCGATAGATATTGACTCTTGAGGTAATTTTCCAAATTTTTTATGCATGTAATCAAAGTTTGTTTGACCCTACTGGCCAAGTAAACAAAAAAAGTTGATTGAGCCAGGAACTAAATTAACCTGCGGTTAGTACTTTTGCGCGGTTGCGCTTTTTGATGCAGTAACGGTCTTACATGACATGTCAAACCGTTTCTCATTTTCTCTATCGTGGAAAAGTGAGATCAGATAACTATGATACAACATACGTATCACTGTTCCTCGCTGATATTATATTTACTGATAAGCATCGCTGACATGGGGAAAAACGATAGGAGGAAAGATCATCCTGCGCTATGGTGGCTAAACAGATAAAATGTTATTTATCGTTAATATGTCCAACTTATTTGGATTATACATTTGAGTAAGGATTATATTAGATGCTATGCTGAAATATATATAGTACAGAGAATACAGTAACTGTCTCCCTTGAATTGTGCTTCTCTCAATTGGGATGAGCTTGTGCAAGTATTTCGTCGTTTAGCCGCTGATTATATCCTCATAGATATTCCTGACCTTTGCAAAGAAAGCTTTCCTGCAATACATTAGAGTTGTTTGAGCATATGGCAACCTTAACTAAGGATCTTAGAATTTTTTGCAAGTTGGATAAAATAGCTGTGTTTCATTACCTGTCAGGCCTAAATATCAGGTTCTTGTACGCAAACCACTGCATTAGAAATTAGAACAGCAGATCAGAAGGGGAAACTCCACAGAAAAAATGGCAGCGAGGAAAGAAAGCCAGATGTCTGCAGCTTCTCGGTACAGTCAATCTTAAGCAAATATTGCAATTGCAAATGATAAACATTTCATGCAAACAAATCTAAATATACTTGCATGATGCAACATTGGGTTGCAAATCACCTGCCACATTTGTCATATCATGCAGCAATAATCAAACAGTGTAATCTGAATGTTTTGTTCAGGTGTGGATCTTACCCCACTGTAGCCAATGCCAACAACCTCCATCAGACCTGGAACAACGGGCAGCCTATCAATCGCCTGCAGGTTAGCACCAAAATCACCTTTAGTTACTCCACCCATGCAGAAAATTTGCAGAAAAGTTCCTTGAGAAAGGTATAAAAAAGAAAATGCGACAGTTCAGTACAGATACTACTCCGCCGGCGCTCCACATGCCGAGCGTGGCGGCGACCGCGAGAGTGGTCACCGCGCGTACTTGTCCTCGACCCTGTCCCACTGCACGCAACAACGAGATGTCATGCCACAACGACCAATTCGAACAGTACACTTCGCCAGTTGTTGCCAAGGGAAGGGGACAGATGTTATGCACCTCTTGTTTCAAGGCGTTGACGAACTCGGTGAGCTCGGCGTTGTCGGCCAACGGCGCCGCTGGCTCCCCGGCGGCCATGGCCACCACGTTCCTCGCGAGCCTCTTGCCTGGAAAAAAAAACGCGCGTACGAACGCACGCACGCACGTCCACGCAAAAACATTTCCTTTAATTCCAAGTTCGTGCATGTTCATTAACGTCACGTGAATGTACCATGCCGTCTGCACATCAAGTTCGAGCTTCGTAGCCACACTCACAGAAGGAAGCGACACGGGGCTGGCCGTGGGACGCGAGGCCGGGCAACGGCGGCAGCGCGGGGAGCCCGAGCCCGACGGAGCGCGCGGCGCTGGAGGTCTTCCCGTCGCTCGCGACCGGCGAGGCGACGGCGCCCGTGGCTGGGGCGGCGACGGTCGGGGCCATTATCTCTCACGGGTGCACGGCGGGCGCGGGGTGATCGTTCAAAAGTTTGCAGTCAGGGTGTCGCCACTGGGGTATGCGCGCTACGTCGGCCGCTAATAACGGCCGCGGGCGGGGGCGCGCGCGCACGGTGGGACGGGCGTGATGGGGGAGGGGAGGGAGCGGCCGGGGTCTGATGTGCGCAGATAGAGTGGGGATGGGTGGGATGGGCGCCACACGTTGCGCGCGGAAGAATGATAAGATGGGGTTTGGATTGGGCTTTGTATGGGTGGCCGGCGGCCTGGATGTTCCCCGTTTGCAGTATCTGAAATCTCTGGTGTTTGTTCTGCCAAGATGATCGATCAATGTGATTACGACTGATGGGCACGTGCCCCGCCTGTTTCTGCTTCGTGACATGGGCACCTGTTTCCACCCTGTGGTGGAACTAGAAGATTACGTTTTACGTGTTAGACACCACGTGGTGTGAGCGTGAGATTAATCGGCAATCTTTTTCTTATTTTCCGCTCAGCTCAAATTGTATCCTTTTCCTTCTATTTAGACAAAAAGAGATATAAAATATTTAACTAAAGACTGGATTTTATTCTACTTTCCTATTTCTCAACAACAATTTCTCTCATCAGCTATTTCGTATTTTTCAAAATCATTAATTGTCTCATACCCTATTTTCAATTTCGATAGTATGGCGTAGCGTACCTTATGCAAACAAAATTCTAAGGTTTCTTTATTTTATTATGCAATTAGAAGAATTCTTCCATTCTCTTTTTCTTTGGTTTTGGGAAAACCCAAACTAAAACCTCGAACCATAATAGACTAGTATTATTTGATCATTGAATCGTTTATTTCGCTTGAAAGTGGGTTAATTCTTTTACATACATCTTTTTTTAGGCGGTCGACATCCATTATGCGGCATAGGTGTTACATCGCGTATACAACTTAATCGTACACCACTTTTAGCAATGGCTCGTAATGTAGCATCTCTTCTACTACCCTCGGCCCTTTACCATAACTTCTGCTCGTTGCAAACCTCAGTCTTATGAGAAAGATGGGGGTTCGCATAGAGAGAACAAAATTAGTAAAGCAAACCCACGCTTCGGGAAGGTGAGGTCACACCATCGTCCTGGGCTATATTTCAGGAAAGATCCGGTCTAGTTCTATACGAATACTGATGGGGGATAGGGTTAAAAATTGAAGTAAGTCGTTTATGATTCAAACAAGGGACGTATAATTTATAGACTTCCCCATAAGGATTCAAAGTGTACTGAAGACTCGAAGGATATCGAACTAAAAAAAATAAAAAGTATCACATCGAAAGAACTCATTTTATTTTTTAGGATTAAACAAAAGGGTTTGCAAATAAAATGGTTGGGTGGTATCCAACCCTTTTTTAGTCATTAGTTCCCGGCCCTAAAGGGCAAAATTGAGCAGTTTGCGAAGTCACTTGCCTCCACAAGAAGAACGCTTAAGGCTCCCACAAGTAGGAGCTAATAAATAGGCCCGCGATTCCATAGAAAGACATCACGGTCCCTGTGAAAAAAAAATTTGTTGAGATAGATATAGTATACCACCTAACGATTTTGTTTCCCCTATGAGGTAAAAAGAAAATTAATGAACCTGCAAATATCGGCAAACAACAAGTATTGTTAACCAAGGAAAATAACTCATGATTAAGTGATAAAGACAAGTTATTAGAAACGCAAGACAGGCAATATGAAATGCTAGAAAAACGGCCGCGCTTAGGGGATGTCCTCAGCGTCGAGGAACATGTGCTAGGATGTATGTGCGACTCGTTCAGATCATGACTTCAAACAAATAATTTTTTTTTGAAGTATCCATGATTGGTACCAATGAATAGGATAGAGCTTCTCTATCCTAGATTCCTATGGTGTTTTGTATAAATGTTTTGCCGTATTATTAAGTATTCTTCTTTAGTTTTTTCTCTATCTAGAGGTGGAATAAAATAACCCGGTTGAAGGGTAATGATCATACGTCTATAATGCATTGTATGTCCCAGCGACCAATTGAGTCATGTTTTCATGTTCTAATTGAACACCTTCCATTTATGATATGATTAAAGGAGAAGATTATTCTTTTACCAAACATATGCGGATCAAATCACGTCTTATAATAAGAAGAAATCTTTCTCGGTATCAATCCCTTGCTGACGATGGTATGGGCACCCGGGTATCGTCAAGGAGGACGAATCCGGCCCTCTGGACATAGGGTGGGCCAGGCCGACTACTCGGAGTCCGACTTCTACACGGGGGCGCCTCATCAACTTGGAGTACAAGATAAGGATAAGCACGCATTCGGCAATTTTGGATTCTATTGTAACTAATTAGGAAACCAATCTGTAAGACGATCAGGACTCTTGTAACCCTACCCCGGTCGCCTATATAAGGCCAGGTAGGGATCTCTTGATGGGGAGGCTCTTAGGTTTTCCATAAGCTATCTAGCTCTCATATTCTCATACGGGATTCAAGCAATACCAATCCACCAAACGCAGGACGTAGGGTATTACCTCTTCTCGAGGGCCTGAACCTGTCTAAACAATGTGTCCCGTGTGCACCCATCTAGATCTTCTATGCGTGCGCCGCCCCATATTTAGTATTGCCAGAATAATATTCCGACAGTTGGCGCGCCAGGTAGGGGAGCGTGCATAGATTCATCTGCTAGATCCAGATGGGTTTCTTCGTCAGCAACAGCAGTTTCGTTTCGGGCACCATCATGCGATTGGCCCTCACGAACGCTGTCCTGATCCAGGACAGCTTTTCCAATTTGGAAAGCTGGACTTCATCGCCGACAAGATCGGCAAGTTTCACCTCTGCTACTCGGCTACCCGCCGATCAACGAAGACTCGGCCAACATCTCCACTCGGAAGCCACCACCCCTCTCGGGAGGCCTTCATTGCTGACTTGGACACGCGGACAAACAATGGTAACCAGTCAATCCCTATCGCGGATCTCAGCCGGCACATACGCAGGCACGCGTTCAACGTTGGCGATTTGGTCCTGCGCCGAGTCCAGTCCAACGAGGACAAGCACAAGCTCTCACCACCGTGGGAAGACCTATACGTTGTCGCTGAAGTACTGCGCCCGGGGGCTTACGGATTGAAGGATAAGGATGGCAGCCTCATCACCAACACCTGGAAGATTGAACAGCTAGGTCGCTTCTATGCTTAATCTTTGTACTTCCATATTTTAAGTATGAATACATGAATAAAATATTTCTTTGCTCCACCCGAAAAACTCTTGGGGTTCCCGACTGGCCCGCTATGCACGCTCACGGCTTCTTATAGTGGACACTTGGGGGCTACAACATACCGGGTGCGCCCAACCGCACTCGGGCTCTTCCCTTTCAACAATTATTTTAGTACTGTGTAAAACGCTCGGCGTTAACTCTTCGTCTTCGATCGCCGGTCTACGCCACAACCCTGCGCTACACGGGAAACAGCCCACGGCTAATCTCTACGCAATGGGGGACTACGACGGGTCGGCAAGAGCACACATAAAGGGCTAACTTACACACGAACGAATTTTTACGAAAGAAGGGGTTAATAAACACAGAACAAGCTAACCAAAACATGCATAATCAAGTTGCACTCGGCCTTCCTGAGTACTTCACATGTATATGGAATGGTTCATGCGTTTTCTGCCTGCCTTTACAGGACAAAGCCACGTCAGCAAGGTACTCGGTAGGCTCCGACCGAGCAAGCGCGAGTCAGGGGCTTACTAACGGCGTCGTCCTGAGTAGCTACTCAGGAAGAATCATCAAGACGCTCCACTCGGTTCCTTGAACCAAGTGGAGGCTCGGGGGCTACACCCTCTGGGTGCACTGCTCGTGCCCCCAGAGTGATTTCTATAGAACGACAAGGAACCTCCGCTCGACTGCTCCAGTCGGCCGAAGGCTCAGGGATTTACAATCCTTCTCGGGAAAAAATCGTCAAGACCCTCCGCCCGGTTCCATGAAGCGAGTGGAGACTCGGGGGGGCTACACCCTCTGGGTGCACTGTTCGTGCCCCCAGAGCGGAATCTACAGGCCAAAAAGGACCTCCACCCGACTGTTCTAGTCGGCCGGAGGCTCGAGGGTTTCAACGGTTGACCTCCAGGGGTCCGCGACCACTTGATACATCCAAATAAAGAACAGCTGTAGTGTGCACATTCAACAGACCGCTAGTCCAATACCAAACAATTCAGGACTGAAGCACTACAATTTGAAGGGTTTCAATGGTTGACCTCTAGGGGTCTACAGCCACTTGAATACACCCGAGTGAAGGGCAGTTATGGTGCACCTTCCGCAGGCCACTGTCGGACGCCGAGCAACTCGGAGCTGCCTGTTTTCTCCACCCTGACTTCCCGCGGACTTCGTTCTGGAACTGTCGGGATCCGGATTTCCTGGATTCTGTGGAACGTCTGGGCATCAGGCTTCGTCACTCGGGAACCTATGCACCATAACTTGTGTTCTGGTTCTGACTCGGATTTCGGAGGCATTCCTTCAGGGAACACTAGCTGGACCCGGTCCACTCAGGATTGTCCAGGTGCTACTCGGGAATCCAGTCGAGATTGATGGTATGTCCCCCGCTGGGCTATTACCCGGTCTCTATCCATTAGGATAGACTGGATACCACTAGGACTTACCCGCTATTAGTTCATCACCGATGATATTCCAGCCCTACGGGTGAATATCACTCGGCTTATTATCTCTACTTCATAGGAGTTCTATAAGTCCCTCACAATCTTCCTGCAAGTCACAACAGGGTGCGCTCAGGCGGGTGCCACTCGGGAAAAGGAAGAAGGCAAAGGCACTCGACTTGGATGTTACCCTGACAAGCTGCAGTCAGATCGTGAAGGACTCGGGGGCTACTGACGATGGTATGGCACCCGGGTATCGTCAAGGAGGACGAATCCGGCCCTCTGGACATAGGGTGGGCCAGACCGACTACTCGGAGTCCGACTTCTACACGGGGGGCGCCTCGTCGACTTAGAGTACAAGATAAGGATAAGCACGCATTTGGCAATTCCGGATTCTGTTGTAACTAATTAGGAAACCAATCTGTAAGCCGATCAGGACTCTCGTAACCCTACCCCAGTCGCCTATATAAGGCCAGGTAGGGATCCCTTGATGGGGAAGCTCTTAGGTTTTTCCATAAGCTCTCTAGCTCTCACATTCTCATACGGGATTCAAGCAATACCAATCCACCAAACACAGGACGTAGGGTATTACCTCTTCTCGAGGGCCTAAACCTGTCTAAACATTGTGTCCCGTGTGCACCCATCTAGATCTTCTGTGCGTGCGCCGCTCCATATTTAGTATTGCCGGAATAATACTCCGACACTTGCCCTGGTACAATTCAAAGACGTGCGCCGCCACATGCAGGTATCCATGCACACTTCAATACGCATCGGAGTCGTAGAGCTAGAAAATTATCCCAACGCCCACCGGAAGAATATGACAATAAGGATGTGTTTGGTTAGGCTATGGCTTATTTAAAAGCAGCTGTCGGCTGTCTGCTATGGAAAAGTTGAGTTTCAGTTGTTTTGTTTGAGTGGAAAATATGGGTAATTAATTGTCAACTATAGAAGCAATCTTAGCACAGCATCCCCCAAAAACGGAGAAAGCACATTAAAATGTGTTTTTTACACTAGTTTTGGCTTATAAGTGGCTGTTTGGTTTAGCTTCTAGGGGAGCTTTTCCCTGAGAAAAGCTAAAGCCAAACCAAAGGACCGGCTTCCGGGCCAGATGTTGGCAACAGCCCGCCAGCGGCCAGGTGAAAAATCAGCTACGTGCAAAAGCTCCCCTTGGCCAGCTTCCCGCAGTGTAACTTGCCGTCCCGTCCGAGTTTGCCCCTGGAGTTGAACACAATTTACACCAAAATGCCCTTTTCGTGTTTCAAATCCCCTTTCCTCTGAAGCGTAGCATTTCTTCCCGATCCCCTTCCCGCAGCGGCGGCCACCACCCGCCGGCCAGCACCGTGACGGCCGTCCATCTGCACGCCTGCACCGACGGGAGCCTCCCCGCTGCGAGCCTCCACCGGCGCCCCTCCACCGCCGTTCGTTTCCCCCGCCGCGCGCCTCCACCGCCGCTCCACCCGCCCGCCTCCACCGCCCCTCCACCTGCACTCCTCCACTGGCTGGAGCCTCCCCCGCTGCGAGCCTCCACCGGCGTCCCTCCACCGCCGCTCCTCTCCCCCCGCCGCGCGCCTCCACCGCCACTCCACCCACACGCCTCCACCGCCACTCCACCCACACGCCTCCACCGTCCCTCCACCCGCAGCGGCAGATCTGGGCCTCCACCCGCCGGCTAGCTCCGTTGCCTGTCTACCGCGGCTTGTCTCCCCCCACCGCGCGCCTCCACTGCCGCTCCACCCACGCGCGTCCACCGCCCCTCCACCCGCGGCAGTAGATCTGGGCGTCCTCCCGCCGGCCAGCACCGTTGCCCCTCCACCCCTACGCGTGTACCGACGCGAGCTTCGATCGGCGTTTGTCCACCGCTCGTCTCCTCCTTGCGAGCCTCCACCGGTGGCGCGCCTCCGCTACCGAGCATCGCCGCTCGGCTCGACTGCAGCCGAGCCTCCACCCGCCGCCTACCTCCAGAGATGGTCCACCGCTGACCTAACCGTGGCTTCCCTGGCGTCGCCGTCCTCGCGTGCCCCACCTTCAACCGCCCACTGCATCGAGGTGGCATCGACGGAGTCCGTTGCCTCCACCGACGGCTTGTCGGGGTCCCGCGCGCTCTCTGATGCTGCGTCGTCCTCCCTCGCAGGCCAGAGGAGCACGAACGCTTCCTTCGTCGCCGGCAGCTGCATCGGCGCGTCGTCGTACCACACGGCCACGAGGTACACTCTTCACCTTTGCCACTCCTACACTTTTGCATCTAGGCATTGTTGTTGGCTTGTGTTCCTATATGCAACAAATGAGGATTTGCAATGGTTCTGGGTTCTGCATAGTTAATTTTCTAGATAATATTGCTCTCCTGATCTTGTGTTCATCTTGTAGCTGGATTGCATTGCTGTTTCTCATGTACATCTTGTAGCTAGTGTTGATACACATGGAAAAGTAGTCATTTCTAAAATGTTTGATGAATTGGGGTTTAGTTATGTGTATATACAGTCTCCTTATTTGGTTGCTAGAAATGCTTCCAGATTGCATGCTGTCGATCATCAGGGAAAACAAAACAACCATTCATGATATCAGTTTAGGCATGTGTAGGAAGTATATGTCTCCAGATTGTGAGCTCCATTTTTATTGCGGGGCCTTAAAGACCATGGCTACTTTGATAACAGTCTGCAAATAGACTGGGTTACTAATTTGTTAACAAGTGCAATTGCGAGTGCAATATCCTGTGGCATCTGTGGCAAATAACATGTCGGTGAGGTATAGTTCAGCAGTATCATGTACTGCTTGCTAGAGTGCTGGAAGCAATGTCTTGTGTAGGCGAACTATCAGTACCTATCCATTGTTTGCCGGTGCCGCACTCGTTATATGCTTCTATCATATAAATTCATAATGAAGCTATTGGTCTAGTGTGGTGGGAGCACCTCATGGAATGTCTGTGTAAATTAGGACTATCAATACCTTTATATGTGTTTGTTCTTGGATGCATGGCATATATAGTGCTGTTTGGTTTGCTGATTGACACCATAGTCTTTCTCTGGCTCATTTGCTTTATATATGTTGATGCAAAATTGAACACCCTAGCTAGCTATAACTATTATTTTTATCTCTTCATTTAGCAGTAGGATTTATGGATGTTAGCTACGTGTCTTCATTAATTTGGATTGTGCCATGCTTAAATTGTTAATTGTGTTAGATGTCCACCCCGAAGGCAGTGTGGGATGCTTTTACAACAAGGATGTTTGTAGAGATTTGCAAGGATGAAACCATAGCTGGGAATAGGCCTAGTGGTTGGTTGAGTACGACTGGGTATAATAATCTAGAGGCTAGATTTTTCGAGCGGACAGGGAGACAGTTAACGAGAAAGCAATTCAAGAATAGGTGGGATTTTATGAAGAAGATTACGTCCTATGGGTTCAGTTAAACAACTCAGCAACAGGTCTTGGTATATGCCCGATAAGGAAAACTGTCGACGCATCTGATGAGTGGTGGAACACGCAGATTGCGGTAAGTGCATTTTGAAATCCAATTGTCATGTTAAATTTAATTGGAAGTACCCATAATATCGTAAGATCGTTTCTGTTTGGGATTTCAGCTAAACAAGGAGTATACCAAGTTCAGAGATGGTCCACCGGCGAACTTGGAGTGCTTGCAGGTTATGTTCGATAAGGCTTTTGTGACCGGTGATACTGCTAGAGTCTCTGGGATGGTGTCTGGTGGGGAGCCTAGTGCTATTGATTTGGAGGGGTCTGGTTCTAGTACAGATCGAGCTGAAGAGGGGTCAGGGTCAGGGTCGAAGAGAAGAAAGGGAGGAAAGGGCAAGGGGAAACAAAAGAAAATAAATTTTTCAAAGAGTACAAGAAGGCAGCATGTGCTATATCCTCTCAGTGCACAGGCTCCATCCAATCTCCATCTGTCACCATCCCTACAATCAAGGAGGTCATGGAGTTGATGCTTCAGTGTGGTGTTATACAAGGGACACCTCTATTTTTCACGGCATGCAACCTAGCTCTCAAGCCAGAAATTAGAGAGTTGTTCTTGGCAATACCTAGTAATGAAGGAAGGCTTTATTACCTTCAGACTGCACATGACAATGGACTGTAGTACTTCACTGAGTTAGACTTGTTGTATGTTGTATTTCTAGCAACTGCCTTTTATTCGCACTCCTTGAATGTTGTTGTATGTGTACTATTTGTATGAACTGTCATGGATGTTATATATATATATATATATATATATATGTTGTATTTGTATCAATTGTTAAGCTTTGTTATGTGTTATTTATGTCAGTTTATGTATGTATGTTTGAGCAAATGAGTGATGAGGAAGAGTACGATGAGGAAGATGATGATGAGAATACTGAGGAAGAATTTGCACATGCAGAAGGGAGTAGTGCTGAATGGACATCTCTTATTGGGTTGCAAAATTTAGATCAACTGAGACAACTAGCAATGTTGGGTGAAGATTATGAAAACAAGTATTTGAACAAACAACCCTATCGGTGTCCTGTACAAACTGGATATTCTTGGACGGTTGAGAAGCTCAATCATAAAAAATCTTGCTATAGGATGTTTAGAATATCCAGGAGAATATTTGATGCATTGCATCAAACCCTAGTGCAAAATTATAACTTAATATCAACTAGGGACATGGCATCTATAGAGAGTTTAGCAATGTTTTTGCGGATGGTTGGAGGACCTAATTCTGTTGGTGATGCTAAAGTAATATTCTGTAGATCTACATGGACGGTGCATACAAAATTTTATGGAGTGTTGAATTGTTTATATAGTATGTCCCATGATATCGTCAACCAAAGGATCCAACATTTAGCCAAGTCCATTCAAAGCTACTAGAACCCCGTTTCCATCCACACTTCAACGGTTGCATTGGTGCAATAGATTACGTCCTATGGGTTCAGTTAAACCATTGTCCCGGCAGAGAAGTCAATTGAGTATAGAAATCGGCACGGATACACTTCACAAAATGTCATGGCATTTTGTGACTTCGACATGCGCTTCACATTCGTTGTTGCCTGTTGGCCAGGATCGGTACATGACACATGGGTTCTAAACAATGCACAACAGAAGTTTGCTAATGAATATCCAAAACCAACTCTGGGTAAGTACCTTATTGACTCAGGGTTTAAACAATACTCTGTTAATTCTACTAGCATATAGATTCTTATACTGTCGTATTTGTTGTGTGTAGGCAAGTACTACCTTGTTGACTCAGGATATCCAAACAGGACCGGTTATTTAGCTCCTTATAAGGGAACAAAATATCATCTACCGGAGTTTCGCATATCACGCGCGCCTTCGGGGAAGTGTGACGTGTTCAATCATGCTCACTCATCGCTCCGGAATGTGATTGAGCGATCGTTTGGAGTCCTAAAGATGAAATGGAGGATCCTCTTAGATGTTCCAAGTTACCCAAAGGAGACACAAACTCGTATTGTTCATGCTTGCGTGGCTCTTCACAATTTTATACGGGAAAGCAAATTAGCTGATAAGGAGTTCGATAAATGCTATGCTGATGAGGACTACATTCCTGATGTGGGACAGGCAACCTCCACAGGAAATGAAGATATACATGGTGTTGCGATGGATGGCAATAACATGCACATTACTCGGGAACAAATTGCTGATTCCCTGTATGCTGCAAGAAGGCGTTAGTTTGTGTTTTTTATTTCAGTATGGTTTATATAGCTTGTTCTCTCTATTTACGTACATGTAAACATGTAATATGAATTTTAATTAAGTCATAAACGATTGTTTTGTATTGATTCAGGTTGAAAACACATCCAATATGTTAAGTACGTACTAATACACTCATCGCACAGTAATTATAAGCATCAACGTTCATCAATATCCGATGTTAGAGAGAGAGAGATATAGAAGAGAGAAAGATAGAAGAGAGAGAGAGATAGAAGACAAAAAGAGAGAAGAGAGAGAGATATAGAAGAGAGAAAGAGAGGGGATTTTTCCTTTTTTCTTTTTTATTTTTTTAATTTTTCTGAATTTTTCTATTTTTTGAATTTTTCTGATTTTGTCTGATTTTTTTGAATTTTCTGAATTTTCCTGATACTTTTTAAATTTTACAGATTTTTTTGAATTTTTCTAAAATTTTCTGACTTTTTTGAATTTTTCTGAAATTTTCTGAATTTTCCTGATATTTTTGAATTTTACAGTTTTTTTGAATTTTTCTTAATTTTTCTGACTTTTTTGAATTTTTTTTGTGATTTTTTCTGAATTTTTTGAATTTTTCTGATTATTTTGAATTTATCTGAATTTTCTTAATATTTTTTGAATTTTACAGATTTTTTTTTGAATTTTTCTAAATTTTTCTGATTTTTCTTGAATTTTTCTGACTTTTTTGAATTTTCTAAATTTTTCTTTTTTTATTTTCTGATGTTTTTACATTTTTTGATTTTTTAGATTTTTAAAGATTTTTCATTATTTTTTATTCACAGAATTATAAAATATATACTCTCACAACTCTAGGGTATTTCAGACATTTTCTCATACAACAGCCAACAGCCACAGCCTAACCAAATACGCATGTTCACAGACTCACGTGCCAACAGCCACAGCCACTTCTCCAAACAGCCAGCCAACAGCCGCTTTTGCAACAGCCACAGCCCAACCAAACACGCCCTAAGGCCCTGTTTGTTTGGGCTGCAGCTTACTGAGAAGCAGCTGGAGCTGGTGAGATCTAAGAAGCAGCTAGAGCTGGTCAGCTGGTGGGAAATAGTTAAGCCGTTTGTTTGGGCTGTTTCTAGACGGCTGGTGAACCTGCGGCTGGTGGTAAATGTCTAAAATACCCCTATGTGCTGAAGATCATTTTAAATCCTGATCAAACGTTGATTACTTGATTTTGTTTGATTTAGCACAACTGGCACGTTTATAACTTATTTTTCCATGTGAATTTACACAAATTCTTCATAATTTGCAATATATCATGCAATATATTTAGATAATCCAAAAATAGCCATTGATACATTTAGATAATCTAAAAATAAAAAAAATAAAAAAATAAAATAAAATAAAAACCCTAGCCGTCGCCACCCCTGCCTCCGGTGCGTCTACCCAGGCCCATTGGGCCCTGCCGCCGCCTGCTGTCCATCCCCGTCCCCTTCGGCCATCGCCAGCGGCGGGCTTGGGTGCTGGAGGCCGGTGGGTCCTAGGGCCCCGGCGGCGGGCTTGGGGGCTGGAGGCCGGCAGGTCTTGGGGGCCGGCGGCCTGGCAAGATCTCGGGCGGCGGCGAGAGGTGGGGAGGAGCTCGGGCGGTGGCGGACGGGGATCTGGTCGGGCGGATCTCGGGAGGCGGCGGGCGGAGGCGGGGAGGAGCTCGGGCGACGAGGATTGGAGGTGAGGAGGAGCTGCTGGGGACGAGGGAGGCTGGCGCGGGGACCGGAGATGAGGGGGGTGGAGAGGCCGGCGTCGGGGCGACGGACTGGAGGCCGGCGTCGGGGGCGATGGAGGCCGGGCTCGGGCGAGGCAGGCAGGTCCTGGGGGCCGAGAGAGTCCGGTGGGCTAGAGGCTGGCGTTGGGGGCGACGAACTGGACGCCGGGACGGGAGATGGCGGCTGATGAGGGAGGCGGAGGAGCGGGAGATGGCGGAGGGGCGGGAGATGGCGGCTCCGGATGCGGCGGAGAGGCCCTTCCGACCGACGGCAGCGGTTGATGAGGGAGATGGGAACCCTAGCTTCCAAGGGAGAGACACGAGAGAGATTTGGGGGAGCACGGGAGAGAGATGAGGGGTGCGGGGAAGGGAGGAAAGAGCAAATTTGTGAAGGAACTTCAGTTTATATAGTCAGTGGCAATCCACTGTAACTAACTAACAAAGTGCGAGGGTAGTTTCGTATTTCCGGGTGCGAGAAGCTGGTGGAGGCAGCGGGAAGCTCCTCTTGGGGTGCTTTTCCACTTTAGTGCAAATGTGACGAGTGCTTCTGAGAAGTTTATTTGAGAAGTTAGGTGTTTATTTGGGCTTGTGCTTCTAGAGGGCTAGAAGCACCAAAAGCTGAAGCACAAGCCCAAACAAACAGGGCCTAAGTAGTCAAAGCAGCTTTTAGATATTTGGTGTTTGGTTGGGCTTTTGGTTTATAAGCAGAGAAAGCCACAGCAAAAGTCCAACCAAACATCCCCTAAGTCTATGTACAATCCTTGCAAGAGAAAAGTGCTACAGCAGCAGCAACGCGTGTGGTTTCGCCTAGATTAGCACGGAGAGGCTGATGATGCTAAGAATATTGTCCAATGACAGTAACGAACTAATGATCTAACTACTAATGGATGGTTTAACCTAGGGTTGAAAACGATACAGAAATGGTCAGAAAAATACCTTACCGTTTCCATTTCCGCACTCTTTTATCGATACGGAAACGAATACGAAAATTTCGAAAATAAAAACGAAGACGAAAACGGGAAGTACCAGAAACCGATACGAGATGAATACGGTCGAAAACGAAAACGATAACGAATATTTGTTGGAACACATGAATCTCTTGAACCGTGCACAAAAACACAACAAAAACAACATGGCATAAAGAATATATATTACATAACCAATTATATTTATTCGGAGTAGGAAGGGTTAGCCAGTTAGGGATAGGGGATCCGAATAGGCTGTATGGGTCAGAACTTTTACACGGGCTTATTCAGAATACTCCGTTTTTCTTATACGAAATTTCTGTTTCTGACTGAAATAGCTGAACCGTTTCCACATAAAATTTCTGTTTCCATTTCCATACCAAGAAATTCTATTTCTATTTCGGTGTAAAAGCTTCCGTTTCCCTTTTTTTTAAGAAACAGATGGAAAATTTCTATTCCATTTTCAACCATAGTTTAAACTTCAAAGCACTAATAGCCAACGGTGAAGGCACTCGCCGACACACACCCTCTTGCAGGTATGGGCGTGACGCGTGACCCGCCGGTCCCAAATCCACCTGCCGCGCGGTGGAACCAACCCGGTGCCGCGGCCGCTCCATAGCACCAGAAGCGTGCGCCGTGGATTCGACTGGGGACTGGCCGGGGAAGCGAGGTGGGTGGCGCCGTGCCGCCGTTCCTCTTTCTTCTGTCCGTCCGCTGTCGCTTCCCCCGTTTCCCCGCATGGACCGTTAATCGGTGAATGACACGACCAAGGAGGCCCGTCGACGAAACACACAAGAAAACAAACAACCAGGCGGACATGCATGGACCAACAAGATCTGCCGTCTGCGCCGGCTAAATGGTTGCAGAGCGACGCCGGCCGCCCATGTGCTGCTGTGTTAACTGTCACTGCTAAACCATAAAACATGCAAGACCTCATTTTGTTTATAGATAAAAATGTTAATTAACCGAGGATAAAGAGCACACCTTTTTTTGAAAGGATGGAGCTTTATAAATTAAGGAAAAAAAATAATTAATCTTGCAAAACTATGTCCGACGCGCAGGAGAAAGCGCTACCGCGCGTGCAACACCTCCACAGCTCAACTCTCCCATGACTAAAAGAGCAATAAGATGAATTACTTGGTTAGCTATTCTCTTAACATGTTTCACTTGAACTTTAGGCATAACAGACATAAAAGCTCCTGACTCCTTAAGCAAGCTGCAGAGGTACGAACGGTTCTCTTTTGAGGAGCACACACATTATTCTGCTTAATGTATTATTGATCAACATTTATCGCTTTCTTTAAAAAAAACTAGGGCGCAATTGTGTCCTTTCCTTAAAAATTACTGATCGAGGCGGTCATGTACTCATGCGGCATAACCACGAAAAACAGTTCCTCATTGTTCTATTGTAATCTTCTGTAGAGCCGGAATTCTTTATTGCGAAAGTTCAGGAGGACAAACAAAATAGTCGCAGTGAACAGTAGCGAGTTCATCACGTTTGCTGTAGACCTGCGAGCGTGCATGCATGCATGCTGCGATTAATTAGCTAGGTCCTGAACAGCTCCAGGCAATGCTCCTGGTCCAGATTCCTGCTCCAAAACTTGCTGTAGTACTCGTCGTACGTGTAACTCCTGTAAACCGCCGGCGACTCTTCGGTGAGGAGCTCCTCGGCGGGGCCGAGCGCCACGCTGTTGCACGGGCATAGGAACGACGCCACGGACATCCTCTCCCTGTCCGAATTCACCACCGCGCGGTGCCACACGCTCCTGTACTCCCCGTTGCTCAGCGCCTGCAGCTGGTCGCCGAGGTTGACGACCAGGGCGCCCGGGTGCGGTTCGACGGCGATCCACGTGCCGTCCCTGAGCACCTGCAGGCCGGCGACGTCGCTGTCCATGAGCAGGATGGTGAGCGCGTTGGGGTCGGTGTGCGCCGGGAGCCCGTAAGTGAGCTCCGGCGCCGGGCACCGCGGGTAGAAGTTCACCGCCATGTGCTGCTCCTGCTCGCCGAGCTTCTCCCCGATGTAGCCTACCTCCAGCCCCAGGCTCTCCGATATGGCCCCGTAGAGCTTGAGCCCGAGCTCCCTCACCTCCCTGCAGTACGTGCTCATGGTCTCCCTGCACGCACGTACGTACGTGGCACATGCAGTTGTCAGAAATTAATTAACACTCAGTTGTTGGTTACATCACTGATCTGACCGTAGCATATAAGATCATTACAACTTGCAGGCCGGAGGAATCAATCTAGAAAATTGACGTGACAAGATTCTGGTTCCTGGACAGGTTATTTTCGCAGTATGTTTCACGTGGATATATATTTCGGTTGTTTTTTCGATATGCATGCATGCGATTGTGCATGCTTCTAATGAGTTGTTGCTGTGAACTTAACAAACTAATCCATATGAGATTTGTGTGAGCACTATATATGCAGCCCCACTTAATCACATGGCGTGCGTGCGTGGAGTCATGCACGAGGCAGCAGAATAGTGGTCAGCTTGATCGATGTAAAACCATGAATGCATCGAGACGTCCTGAATCACGTGGTTCTAATGCTGATCGATCGTTGTTTCCTTTTGGTTTTTCTTGGATCGTCGTATCATCTTGCCTATCTATCTCCATCTATGATGAGAAAAGGAAATGGATCATATCTCTTAGGTTCTAGCTAGCTGACTGCACTTGCCGAAAGTTTCTTCGGTTCTGATGCTGTACACACAGTACGCCGCAGCATCAGAGTCTGCATCTGTGTGGACGCATTTCTAGAGAGAATTTCTCACTTTGACTTGGCAAAAAAGGGTGGTACGCACTAGGCATAATCCGTCAGACACTAGGCATAATCCGTCAGTTGTCACGTTAGGATTTCTCTGTGTGTGTGAGGCCCTAACTTTATGTTCCGAACTCAGACGAACGACACATATATATTGTCCTAATTGATGCTGCATTAGCTGAAGATTCTGATTCTGTCACCACAAAAAACAAGGTCCATCGACAACTAATAGCAAATTACAGGTACTCTTTTTTGCAGTGGAGTTGCTAATGTCCGGTCAAAATTTATTCTGGAACAACCGAACAAGCGTCCAAACTGGTTAATTGACAGAGAGCAGTGCCTTCATGCTATTCCGCACAAACCTTAAACGCATTTCTAAATTATATGCAATCCAGAAAGGAAAATTTGGATTTGCTCATGGAACACTCGAATGATTTTTCCGGGGATGGGAAAAGTTTAGGTGAAGCAGGGATGGTGATGGAACGTAGTGCACGTTCAGTAGGACTGCATGCACTCGTCTGATTTATTCCTAACATGCGTCGGAGATGCATGTGCTTGTGCGTGCACGAGTGACATAGTATGGTATGAGTGGGTCATGTTCATCTGCCTCGTACTCTTAAAAGCATAAGTAATACCTTTTTTAGAGCAAAAGGACTATAAGGGAGTAATATTAAGGCAAAGAAAGAAATGATTGGAGACACAAATATTTTTTACTTGAAAGATGCCGGGTTCGATGGCCAGTCCGGGACGAACTGGTCAAGCGGGTAGCAGTGCAGCCGGAGGTAGTCGCGCCAGTTGCGCACCGTCTCCTTGCGCACGTTGAAGCTGGTGGACAGCCGTATCTTCCGTGCCGGGTCGTCAGAGTAGAGCTTCGCCTTCTCCTCCGCCGGCAGCCGGAAGAACTCCCGCGCCACCGCCATCACCGCCGCCATCAGCGTCGCGTCCACCCCGTGGTTCAGCACCTGCACGCACCGCATGCACCGCACGGCTTTCAGTAAACGAATCTAGCTGTGCCACGGGAATGTATGCCTGCCTCGGCAGCAATTAATTTTTGCCACGCGCGTGTCGCACCTGGAAGAAGCCGTGGGAGCGGCACGCGGCGCCGACGGCGGAGACGACCGCGGCGCGGTCGGGGCACGCGAGGTCGACGACGGGGATCCGCGCGCCGGCCACGACCTCCGCGAGTCGCGGGCGCTCCGACTCCGGCCGGACGTACCTCCCCGGCATGGCGTCGTGCACGGCCGTCGAGAGGAGGTGCTCCGCCATGCTCCTCAACCACGCACCACCGCACCAAGCGCTAGCTTCTGCCACGTCGATGACGCGTATATATATGTATGTGGTGACCAGCCGGCCGCGCGGTTCGACGTGTGCTCTTATAGCGACGACGGCCTGCTCTCTCGGTGCCGGCCGGGTCAAGCGGTCGGTGGAGTTTCGCGCGTCATCGCCGTGGGGGGCACATGACATCAGGGTCTTCGCGCGCGTGGCGTCAAAACCAAAACGCCGCCCGCCGTTTAACTCCGGAAACCAGGCAGGTCATCACGCCTGTCAGGTTGTGATCCATCCACCACCATGCATGTGCAAAGTTGAACGATATTTTGTCGCTGCTCGATCTCTCGCTATAGATCCCACGATCCAAAGCTAGATGACAGAGCTGGTGCGTAGATAGTTGCACGGGCTCGATCGGTGTGGTGGTGTCGCACGACCTAACTGTTGCTGTAGACCTTTTTTTCCTCTGCTTTGGACGTCCAGCGCACCAGGACATGTGACTCTTCTTCATCTCCTTTTCTAGTGGCTGTGCCAGCCCAACGGCACGTTGCGCTTCCTTGCGTTTCAGTTGAATCAGTTTCTGGTGTAGGTCATTGTCTAAGAATATGTCCAGAGCAAGGTGGTAACCGGAGGTGAACAGGGGAGATTTCGAAATGAGCGATGGCGATGGGTCTCTCGGACTCCGACGAGCTGCCTTGCCCTCCATTCCGGCGGTGCTGCGCATGTTCTCGAGGAGGTGGAACCGTGGAAGGCAGGTGAGGGACAGACTGGCTAGATCTCAAGTTAGTTAGCTGCACTGCACTTATTTGCAGAAAATGCCAAACAGAAAATAGAGATTAATATGGTGCCGGCACTTGAAATTCACGTTACCGACAAATTACAGAATTTTACGGGACAATGAATTGTTACACCATTGACCAGTAACGTAACATAGTAATCAGTGTTAACCATTCAAACAGAATTGACCGGGTGCACGAGGAAATAAACAATTAGAGTATGAGGTTTGATTTGGCTAATCAGTGCAATTAAGCATAATAAAAGCGTGATTTTAAGGGTAAAGATCCAACTTCATATGTTTACTTATGTTGTCGTTATGAAAATAACACAGAAAAATAGGTCTTGATAGCTCGATAACTATGTCATAATAGTTATGGACCATGTGCGTTGGTCTTGTTAGAAGGTCACAATACACTCGACAATATAAGACATGTCGATATTTTTACATAGGTTCGGCCGTCTTGTGGAGCACAACCTAGTTCTATGTTGAGAGAGGAGCCCAACACGAGACTTGGCTAGCGACTTGGGCCGTCGATGACTTCCCGAGGTCGCCCCTAGAGCTCCTCATTCGAGACTTAGAGCACTAGACCCCTCTCCGTAAGATTTCTTATTTATTGGATGGATTTCACATCCCCATGGCTGAGGAGGTAGGGTTATGTAGGCAAAGGCCCATGACAAAGAACCATACGTACCCTTGAGGGATGAGAAAGAGAAGGACAATGAATTGGTCCATGTGTTCATGGTGGACTAGAGAAGTAAGGTGGTGCATGTCCATGGTGGACTAGTCCCCTCATGCACGTCCAAATGCCATTGACTTGCCTTGACTTGCTTTTAGGCGTCATGTGGGATTTCGCAGGTTACCCATATAAGAATAATTATGCTGTAGTCAGGGTAATGTCCGCAGGTTAATTTTTCTGATGTCGGCGAAGATTCCCCTTCTGGTATCCTGATGGTTGGATCCTTTAAGAAGTTCCATACTGGTTGGGGGAGACACTACACATCTGATCTCTGTTGCCAAGGGTGAGGGTATTTTTGCTAATGGGAAAGGGGAGAAGAATCCCCTGTTCTTTTCCCTCTTTTTTACTTGGAATTTTCCTAGGCCAAAAGCTCATCCTTCATGGTGGAAAAGAGGTGGGCTCCGGATCCCAAGATGACGGAGATACGGTATGGGACGTCCCAATTTACGTGAAGCTTGCCTTGAAATTGGGGATCGATGACCTTCTTGAGCACCAAATCTCCTTAGGAGAATGTATTGTCCTTTAGCCTGGAGTTGTAGAAGTGTGCAATGCTTTACTTGTACGCGGCATGTTTGAGGAGGATATGGTCTCGCACCTCTTCAGTGAAGTACAACTCGGCTTGGTGGTGTTCTTCATTCTTCATGAAGCTACGTGGAGTGGCTTTGCAAAGCATCTTAATATGGAGAGAGTGGTGTTCGTTCTCTACGGGGAGCACGGCTTCTGCTCCGTACACCAAGGAGAAGGGCGTTCATCCGATAGAGCGGCTAATGATGGTGCACATCTCTTAGATCATGGTTACAAAACTCTTTGACCCATATTCCCTTGTTTATGGAGTTTTCTTTAGCATGACGACAGAGCCCTTGGAGGATGAGACTGTTGACTCGTTCCACAACTCCGTTGCTCTTGGGGTATGCTATGGAGGCAAAGCGCAGAGTAGTTCCCAAGGAATTACTGAAGTCTATAAATGATGAAGCATCTATTGAGTTTGTTATTCACGGTTAGCTTGCATGGGACATCAAAGTGACAGCTGATCTTCTTCCAGAAGAATTTCTGCACTTCTCTCGTGGTGATGGAGGCAAGCGGTTCGGCTTCAACCTACTTGTTGAAGTAATCAATTGCCACCACCACGTATCAGTAGCCCCAATTGAATGGTGGGAATGGTCCTAAGAGACCCATTCCCCATCGGGAAAATGGCCACGTGGTCGGGATGTTTTTGAGTATTGAGATCAGCACATGGACAGATCTTTTGCCATTTTATGACACACCTCACACTCCTGGAATATGCTAATGGCTCCTAGAACATGGTTGGCCAGTGGAAACTTGCCTCAAGCCTATGCTATCGTGGACCTTGGCAGCAAGTGCTTCCATAGAACTTGGCGTGAACCTCAAGTAGAAGGTTGGCACCGTCCTCCTTTGAGATGCACTTTAACAGGGCTACTGCCCCTTTCTTGTAGAGGACATTGTCGAGTAGGATATACATTGTTGCTTTTGCGAGTAATGTTTGGCCTATAGTGTGTCCTCGTCACTAATTTCTCCTGTGATGGCTTGAATGATTGATGTCATCCAAGATGATGTTTCATTAGAGACCATGAGGACTTCTGGTGTAGTTTCTTTGGCTATGCCTTCATCTTTGATTGATAGGGGAAGGATGATCTTGAAGAAGATGTCAAGTGGGAGTGGTTTCTTAGAGCTGGTGGCTCTAGCCAACTTGTCAGCCTGGCGGTTTATCTTCCCGTGGTATGTGGCGCGCCTCTAGCCCGATGAGATAACACGCCATCTTCCGAATTTTTTCCATGTACTTCGTCATCCTGTCGTACAAGCATTGGCAAGACTTGTCCATTTGGTTCATCGCCAGCTAGGAGTCTACATGGATAAGTAGGCGACTATTGACGCAAGATATTTTCGATATTTAACCCTGAGATCCTCGTTAAAGGTAAGGTATTGTGGTCTTTTTATACAATTTAGCATCTATATTAATCTAATTTCACAAGTTTTGGTGCTTGAACTTGTTTTGCAGGAAATAAAGACTTTCTCCCGAGAATATAAAAAATATAATATGTAACATCCCTGTTTTGCTACCTCGTATTGCGCATAATATGCATTTCATGGCATGAACATCCGCACTTAAACTCGAGTAAGTTTTTGAATTTTTATGAACAGTCTTGATCTAGTCCTAACTCGAAATGCGGATAACGCTTTGAGACTTTATTGGTCTTGCGAAGCCTTGAAGTAACAAGTCCCGAGGAACGTCTCACGAGCTTAATTTATTGATCGAGCTATAGAACCCTAGGTTTGAAATAAGTAAAAGTCCGGAAGGTTATGCTGAGGGGGAGATCAATCGTTGGATTGAACTTTGAAATGGAGCTCTAATTAGAAGTAGAGCTTAGAGGTCTAAAAAGGGGATTTGGAATTGATTCGGAAAACTTATTTGAAAAAGAAAGAAGCATTATTCGAATGTTCTGAGATTTGATCTTAAATCTTGAGAGAACCTTGGAAAGGATTCTAAAGGTTTAAAAATAGGATTCAAGCCCATTTTAGTATTTAATTAAACACCTAAATCAAGAAAGCTAAATAAAACCAAAGGAAAGAATCCCCCAAAACTTTCCTTCATTTGAACCTGGGAGAATAGAGGCTTCAAACTAATTTGAATTCCAAACTCAAGAGTATAAAAACAAACAGAAGAGCAAAAAGAAATTCAAAACCCTAATTTTACCCTACCCAGCCGAATGGGCCTTCCCGGCCCATCTTCTTTCCCCTGCTACCCGGCCCAGCCCGCCTGTCTTCCTTCTCCTCTAAGCTAACCCCACCGGCCACCTCCCGTGCCTTATCCCGCCGCCCTCTCTCTCTTCCTCCCTTATCTTCTCCTACCGCCGGTCTTATCCACCGCCGCCCCTTCTCTCTCCCGTCGGCCCCATCTACTCCGCCCTCCTCTCGCCGCCCCACCGTAGCTCCCCACTCCGCCGCTCCGCCTCATTCCGGTGCTCCCCTCGCCGCTCGCCGCCCTGAGCACAACCGCGCCGCCCCTCCTCAAGCCCCGCCGCCGGCTTCTTTGCGCCCCCTCGCCGCTGACCACCGAGGCGCCGCTTGCTCCCTTCCCCGTCCCCTTCAAAGCTCCCCGCGCCGCTCGGTCCCGCCTGCCATTCCGGTCGCCGCTCGCCTTTGGCTCCACGTCCCGGAGCACCACCGCCTCCACCGAAGCCCTCCGCCCGAAGCTCCCAAGCCCGGTCGACGGCCTCCTCTCCCTCTCGCTTCGCCGAGCCGCCCCGGTGCAACCGCCGCTCCCGAGCTCGCCGCTCCCAAGCCCCGCCGTTCGACCTCGCCACCGTGCCGCCCCTTGCTCCATCCGGATCCCCAAGCTTCCGTCGCCATCTCCTCCGAAGGACGCCACCGCCGGCCAACTGAGCTCAGACAACGCCTCCCGATCGGTTAATGAGCGATTAGGTTAGTAGGGTTAGCTCGGTAGTTAGTTAATTGAGTTAGTTAGGGGTAATTAGTAGTGTGTTTGAATGTGATCTATGTTTAATGCTGCTAATGATTTCTGTTAATTCGGTTAAGACACGTTAACAACAGTCCTAAATGCTGGGCGCATCTAATGAAGTACTTAATACCTGCAATCAATGTTCAGACCGATTAATTACTTCGTTTATTGCTAATCATCAATTAGTTAATGTTAATTGGTATGTTAATGATACTAAATAACTGCTAGCAGTGTGATGAATGAACTCCTTTGTACCTGTGTGTGTGACAGCCGGGCCCCACATGTAAGAATATGACCGTGGACCCCACTGTCATTGACCTAAGTCAATGTTGACTGAAATTGACCTCGGGCCCACATGTCAGCCTCTGTAGCTATTGAATTAAATTAATTGTTATTTTTGCTTAGAAAAATACAACAAAAGATTTAAGATGATTTAAATCCTGGAAAATATATAGAAACTCCATTTTAAATTAGAAAAATGCAAATAATATATCGAAATGTTCAGAAAAATGAGAACTAATCAAATATGTCATATTCATACATGTTTGCATACTAGGAAACCTACAAATTGCTAAAAACTCAAATTAGGGTTTCCGATTAGCTGGAGGATTTTTGGATCGCGACATTTTATGCGTCCGAACTCCGATTAAATTGATTCCACTTGCATTAATGTTCTTTTTGCATTCCCTACACCATGACATGCATTGCATCTTGTATTGATGTTTGGCATTTTGGGTGTTTACGATTGTACCCTTGTTTCCGGTGTTTTCGTTCTCATCCGTTAAAGCCGGAAGGTCCAGAAGACGGTAGTCTCAATCACTAGCAGGGTTTAGTTGCTCGGCAACCAGGCAAGCAGCCCCTTTGGTCACATTGCTAAACTCCTATTATTTTGCAAAGTATTAGTTGTTTTCAAATGCAACATTACATGCGTTCAAATGTTATTTTCTCGTTAGTATTACCTCTATTCCTTGCACACAGCTTATTTTGTCGCTCAATCAACCCCACTACCATCCTAACCTAGCTAGGGTAGTCTAGTGTGTAACCTGCTATTGCTTATTATATGTATTTGCTTAGACATGCTTAGAATGGTAAGAGTCGTAAGTTCTGGGATAGCAGAGGTTCTCACACCATTGGATGGGTTACTTGGTAGGTGGGTGTTCACCGGGATTACTTAATAAACTTGCTTAATCTTATCTGGGCTAGACGAGAGGCCGTGGCTGGGAGCACGGTGGTTTGTCTCGTTTTCCCGCAAGGACCGGTTCCCGACGTACATTGACCCAAGATTTGCGTACTTCTACACGGGTGGATTATGGGGCCACCCCCGACTGAATAATTTGCCTAGACTTAGTGTATGAGCTGCGATAGAGTGCGGTTTTCTTGGGGTAAAAAGGCATTCTGTGGGGTGGGCACACGGTCTGGGAGGCCGGGGATGTTCCTCGATTCACAACGCATGGGACCGTGTCTCTGTGCCGTCAGACAGATGTACATGGACTAGCCTGTACGGGTGGCTCATACCTAGGTCGAAAGCATTGTAAAGGTCGTGTTCAATCACCCTCCGCCAGCACACCTCGTGAAAGTGTGTAAATCGCGTTGGCACTAGGAGACGATTGATACGTGTAGGTAAAGATGTACACCCCTGCAGGGTTTGAACTGTTTGAACAGCCGTGTCCGCGGTTATGGACAGCTTGGTGATTACCTGCGTCGAATTAGACAACTACAACAAATTCTAAAACTTGCCAACTCTAAGGACGGTGTTAGCGACAGCTTCCTCCCAGGGTGGTTGAGGATGGGTCGAGGGTATCTAGGGTGTGGTGTTCTGCAGGTAGGAATGTTCGCGAAGTGTAGACTTATCCCCTTTCAAAAACCTTCTGGTAGTCGATTTCCATCTAATTACAAAGTATTGCTAAAAGTAAAATTGGCTTTCCGCAAATAGTCCACAAACCCCTTTTATTGATACCTGGCACAACTATTACTACTTTCCGCACTGTAAGTCTTGCTGAGTACAATTTTGTACTCACCCCGCTATTGTTGTTGTTTTTGTTGCAGAGGAAACTACCCTTGGGAGGGTGGTTTCTATATAGAGATCGACACCCACGACGGTTAGTCACTGGGAATCCCAGGCAGTGATCCTGCCCCTGGGATTGGGCAGTTAGGTTTGTTTTGCTGCCGCTTTCGGCACTACTGTTCGGCTTCTTAGCCCTATTTAAACTTCCGCTGTGTATTGCACTGGGATCCTCGGATCCTTTGCAGGTATGTATTGCTATATTGCAGTTCTGTTGTAGAGTTCTGCTGTGTTAGCTGGTTGTTTTCGCCTACTCATGTGCCATGCGTGTATGTGATGAAGCACATGTTGTGGGTAGGACTTTAGAGTTCATATCATAGAGTCATTAAGTTTAATCTCCCCTGTGAAGCGACTCCACTACTGAGAGATTGGGAACTATATCATCCTACTCCAGCCGTGCATTCATTTGCCGGGACGAGTTCGGGATTGAAGTTCCGGCTCAGTGGAAAAGAGTGAGGAGACCATATTACCCTACTACTCTGTGCTCCGACCAGAGTAAGCTTTGGGGTTGACGTCTCGGGCTATTCGGAGCCATATCACTCCACTCCTCTTGGAATTGACACCCAGGAGTTGAGGTCGGGGTTGACGTTTCGACTTAGTGGGTGATTTCGCTTAAGCCTCTCTGTTACGAATTCTGGGGTTCGACATAATATCATTATTTGTGTCCTGTGCAACATTGTGAAAAAAACCAGTCGAGCTGTTCAAGAAGTGTCTAATCTTGCGTATTGCTCCAGGTGAAATTACATCCTTTAATAGCTAGCTCTGTAAGAATTTGCGCACGGATTATCTCGTTGAACAAAAGAATATCTAAAACAAGGTGGATTGGGTGTCCTTAATCTTAAGTTGCAAAACAAGGCCCTGCTAATGAAACAACTTGACAAGTTCTGTACCAAGCATGATCTTCCCTGGGTTCACCCCATTTGGAATACATACTATGTTGACAAGGTTCTATATGAATCTCTACAATGCAAATATTTTTGGTGGTGTGATATCATGAAGATCAACCCTATATTTCAGGTATGCCCCTTGCTTGGTGCAATCTGGCACCATTGCCCTGTTCTAGAAAGATTCCTAGAACAACAGTCATATCATAGTTATATCCAAGGCTATATACTTTTGCTTTGATGAGGACATTGCAATATGTGAATTCTTTACTACCCAACACCCTCAGGATCTCTTTCAATTACCTAAGCTCCAACAGTTGCTATCATGTATTCAGTTGAAAGTGTAGCTACGCCCCTAGATGTGTGTTTAGTGGTTTTGATGATTAATGACAACCGGGTTTGTGGACTAGTCGTTTCCTTGAGCTTGGAAAGTGTGTGAGTTAAGTACCACTCTGTGAGGCTATATAAAAAGGATGAGCCTACGAGCCCGTGAAGCCCGTGTTTGATGAGTTGAGGTGTTCATAAAGTTGAGAAGAATGTGATCAAGTCAAATGTCACATGAGAACAAAGGACTTGAAGTAAATATGAATCTCAAGTGAGATTTAATGTTGATAAAGCATAATGAGATGACGACATCAAGTTGACAAGGATGTGATCAAGTAAAATGTTATGAGAGGACATTTGCACTTGGAGTGAAGATCCCGCCTTGTGGAGATGGACAAGCAAAGAGTGGGTTTAAGGTGTGAGCCATAGTTGATCATGGTGAAGATCAAGAGAAGATAAAGTTTGACCAATATGAGACTCATGGATTCGAGATGATCAACATAAAGTTTAAAAATATGCCACTTATGATCTTGTGATCAAGTGCATTTGGTATGCAATTGTGAACTGCATATTGTAGACTAACCCATTTTCTATATGTGAGAAAAATGAGTGCGGGTTAGGTACCACTTGGTGAGATGACAATAAGATGATGATATAACAAAGCTCGAGTGAAGGTTAATATCAAATAATGATTTTCATCAAGATGTAAGGATCATGACCACAAGCTTCAGTGGACAAGCATCAACAGATGGTGATAACGAGATGAGCAACACAAGTTCAAGTCAAGTTTCATGTGTGCGAGATGTACTTGAAGCTTGCAGTCCATCAAGTATTGATGGACATGAGAATATAATCTTCAAGAGAAGGCTTCCTATAAAGGTATTATGGGGGAGCCAAATAAAAGACTCATCAAACAATGGTGACCAAGGTGATTCTAGCTTGGAGCGTGGATGATTACGTTCATCAAGACGCAAGTGGAATGTGCAAGGCAAAATTATGTATAGGCTAGGTTTTTCTAGTTTCACCAGTCTCAAAGTGTTGGAGGGAGACCGAATTATATGATAGATAGTCGTACTATCAAGAGGGGCTATCGGGCTAGTAGCTTGAATGAGTCGCGTATCGACTGCTAAAACCTTTGCATAAGTTGCATCCTCCTCTTTGTTGATATTGGTTTGAATCATGTGTGATTCATTCATTTGTTAATCTTGGTTTGAAACTTGTGCGATTCAACCATTCCTTTGTTGGTCTTTGATGACTTGGTTGCACCGTTGCATCAAGGGGAAGAAATTTCTCAATTACGATCAACTGTTTGCTCTCTAGGCAGTTTTTTGTTGTGCTGATTTTTGCAATATCGGAATATCCAACATTAATTACAGAACCTCGAGATTCATTCCAGAACCTTTGAGATTGACTTGGAATATCCGAGATTAAGTCAGAATCTCCGAGTTTGAATCCGCGGAAGCTTCAATTTTGAAGTTGGAACCTCTGAGATTGCCCTCTGAAATTATGTTTCCAGCTGAGCGTTTTGAATCTCAGAACCTCTAGGATTGAAAGTCAGAACCTCCGAGCTTCCTTGGATATAGCCTTTGGGTTGAATCTCGGAACCTCTGAGTTTTCTCTCTATCTTGTAATATAGTCATTGGTTTGAATCCTGAAACATCTGAATTTTATGCAAAAAGTAACGGCTAGTTTTTTTAGGGTTAACTATATATAGCCCCCTTGGCTAGTTTGGGGAGGTAGCTCTTAGCCTTGGGAATCATTTGTTGACTCCTTCCTATTACTCTCGTCCACTTAATAGCCTCTAAGGCATGAGTTGCTCTTGGTGAGGTGTGAGAAAAGTTGTGCTTGGTGTTGCACTTGGTAATTGCATTGATTGCATCGGTTTGATGTCTCCGCGTCGATTGTGTTCGAGTGGAAGTCCAGGAGCTAGTTGTTCTTGGAGGCCACCGCCTCCTAGACGGCTTGGTGGTGTTGAGCTTGTTGATCTCTTCGAGAAGATTATGAGGAGGCCTAAGGATTTGTGAGTGGTTATGGAACTTACCATCTCTGGGATGGAGGAGAGAGCTGTCCATAGTGAGCAGTTCTTGCTAGAGGCAATGATCTTGAGGGAAGAGTTTGGTTCAAAGCTAACTTGTCCGTTGGAGCAAGTATTCTCAACGCGACGTACGATATCGGTGGATATCCGAACTTCGAGAACAAACATAGTTTGTGTCTCTTGTCTGCTGTACTTTCTTGCAAACTCACTTGTATATTATCTTGTGTGGAAATTGATTTGCTTGATTGTCACCCTAAGATTCTATATCATGTCTTACACTTAGGCAGTGTTTGGTTTAGCTTTTATATGGCTTTTGATTGAGAAAAGTAGAAGCTGAACCAAAGACATCGCTTTTTAGCAGACTACTTGGAATAGCCGAGCCTCCTCAACGTGTAAAAATTGCCACAGCAAAAAGCTCCCGATACCTAGCTTCCCGCAGTAGCAAATAACTGTGCACGGAGTTTGCCCCTCGATTTCGAAATATTTACAGCAAAAATGCCCTTTCTTCTTTCCCTGATCCCCTTTCTTCTTCCCCCGAACCCCTTTTCCCAGCGAGAGATCTGGGCAAACTCCCGTGCGCTCCACCGAACCCCTTCTCCACTGAGCCCCTTGAAAGATCATCTAGGCCCTAATATGGTTTTGATGGTTAACGGCAACCTAAACTGGAATCTAATGTTTACATTGAGTGTAAGCAGAGTTTACAGGTTCCATGAAGTAGGGTTATCCAGAGAAGGACGGCCACCAAAAAGGGTACAAGGTGGTTCAAGGACAAAGAGATGGCTGTGCTAGGCAGCTGTGTCACAGCTGAGAGGAAGCCGGTGCTGTGCAGGGAGATGCAAGCAAGGTGATGGTGGCTTGATGCGTCAAGGGCCGTGATTTCAGTTGGTGGCAGGTAAAGCCTAGATTTGCTAGTTTCTTTGAGTCCATAGGAATCACCCGTACTATCAAGAGGGATGAAACAGTAGCAGTTGTCTAAGGGAACCTTGCTCATTGCTCAGAGTGTGGTCAAGGGGATTGGTGCTTTGAGGCCAATTGCCCTGTGTCAATAGCTTTGCACAAAAGTATGTAGCTGTTTTGTGTTAGTGCTCTGCAGTACTAACAGTGAAAACCCTAGAGCTTTAGGCACCTGTGTGACACAGCTGTGTCACAGGTGGTCTTCCGCTCTATGACTCAGGTACATCTCTGTACCAGGGGAGAGCTTGTAAATGCTAAGGTACCTGCACTGCGATAGGCGGTCTGATGTGTCAGAAGTCTGTCGGAGGTTCTCTCCTTATAGGTATTAGAGTCTGAAGTACGCTGAGGGCATGTCATGTGCCAGGACCGGGCTGAGTAGTACGGCTATCAGCTAAGGGTTCACCTATGTGTGCCGCCGGTGACACAGGTGTCGGTCTGCCTGAGCCGGGTACAGTTGGGCGTAGGGTGTAGCTGTGTCACCGGTGGTTGACACCGGTGGCTCACTTAATCCTACGTGGCAACAGGGTAACGGTCAGGTGCCTGTGGACCCTATATATAGGGGACCAGGGGAGGACTCTGTCCTCAACCTTGCTCAAATCAGTGATTCACATACGACCGTTGCAAAGCCTCCAACCACTCCACAAGAGCCAAGAGCCTAAGGGTTAGTTCGAGTGGGTTTGTGAGCTAGAGCACGAGCAAAGGTTTCTCCAAGAGATTGCTGCTGCATCATCTGTTACTCTTGGAGTTTGTCTACTCCTAGATGGGTGTAGGAGTTGCTGGTATCACCCAAGCTTGTGTGGGCTGAACCAGTAGTTTGTGAAGGTGTTATGAGGTCTACCTGCTGCAAGGCAAAAGGATCTCTACAAGCAAAAGGAAGAGTCCTGAAGGATCAGATACTCGGAGAAGAAGCACGTTTTAGTACTGGCCAGCTCTTAGGAGTGGTCTCTCCAACGGAGACGTACCATCTCTGCAAAGAGTTGGGAACTTCGGTAAAAAACCCCTGAGTCTCCTTTACTTCCTTGTGTTGCATGCATATCTGTTTATCCTTGCTTGTTTGTGTCTTTTAGACTTGATCTGCTAAGTTTACCTTTTCACCTGTGCTAGATTACCTTTATACCTGTGTGTGTTCATCTGTTACACAGTTGCTTCATTCACTTGTATTCACCTGTATCAGCACCTGTGTCACAGGCAGTCTAAGTAGAGCACCTGTGTTAGGTTAACTCTTCACCGGTGTCTTCCACCTGTGTGACAGCTGTGTGTTAATTTACACATAGTCTCCACCTGTCTCACTCACCTGTGTCACAGCTGTCCACTATTAACTTGTGAAGTTAATCTGACAACTAAATAAAAGACTAAAAGAGGGAAATTTTATAAGCCAACTATTCACCTCCCCCTTCTAGTCGGCATCTCGGTCCTTTCACCCCTTCTCCACCACGGCCCAGCACCGCTGCTCGCCTCCACCGGCGCCGAGCCTCCACCTGTCGCGCGGCTGGACCGGTTGCGGCCCTCGACCGACGACCGCGTCCACCGCCGGCCACTACCGCCACGCAGGGACCGCCGGTCGGCCACAACTGCCATTTAGCACCGCCGTCTAGAACCGGTGCTCGGCTCCACCGTGCCCCTCCACCCGCCGCGCCCTTCCACCGCCGTGCGCCTCCACCCGCCGCGCGCCTCCACCGCCGGCCACCACCACCGCGCAACACCGCCACTCGCCCAGCACCGGTACCCTCCACCGCCGTGCCCCTCCACCCGCCGCCCACCACCGCCGTGCGTCTCCACGGCCCATCTCTGCTCCCGCTCTGCCTCCCGCCACGCTGGCCTCCGTTCGTGCCGGCCTTTCTCCCCCTCCAGGACTCCCTCCAACCGGCGCCAGGAAGAACGCCTCGCAACCGGTGGACCACCCCAGGCCTCCAGGTCGCCGGCGTCCTGACCCCAAGCGTCCTGCCACCCTCGTCCCAGCTCCCTACTGCCCAGGTCGCCTGCAAAGGTTGAAAAAAACAATCCAGCATTATCATGTGGCATGTTCAAGAGATACATCATGTTATCCCTTTAATTGCATACTGCATTTCTAGTTTAATGGAGAAGTTGTGGTACTTCTTCATACAATTGTTAACAGATGTGGCATTGTAATCCTAAAAGATGTTTCCTTAGCTGACAGATCATACTTGTGTTATAGGTTTTAGTGATGCATCTATAGCCTGTCAGATTTATTAGAATTGTGTAATTGTTGCATATGCTAGTTCTCTGATTCTTGTTTTAATTAGTTGCATGCTTTAGCCCTGTGTGATGCGAACCAAGTCATGCATATGATATATGGTACGTCAGGTGCATGGTTTTATGAAATGCTTGAGGGTGCCATGACAAGTATTGAGCATGGTATTATGATATGCTTGTATAGAATTCTTTACTATTTGCTATGATTATTCAATCCACATGATTCTTTACTAGTTGCTTATATGTTAAAACTGTGATTGCATTAGATGGCAACCCCAAAGGCAAATTGGGATGCTTTTGCAACTAGGGCATTTTTTGAAATTTGCAAGGATGAAACCATAGCTGGTAATAGGCCTACCGGTTCGTTGAGTGTCACTGGGTATAACAATCTAGAGGCCAGATTTTTTGAGCGGACGGGGAAAAGTTTACAAGGAAGCAATTCAAGAATAGGTGGGATTTCATGAAGAAATATTATGTGCCATGGGTTGAGTTAAACAATTCAGCAATAGGTCTTGGTAGATGCCCGATAAGGAAAACTGTGGATGCACCCTGATGAGTGGTGGAAAACGCAGATTGTGGTAAGTGCATTTTGAAGTTCAATTTTGAAGTTTAATATATTCTTAAGTATCGGTAATATCATTAATATCATGTATTTTTGGGATTTTAGCTAAACAAGGAGTTTGCCAAGTTCAGAGATGGTCCACCGGCTAACTTGGAGTGCTTGGAGGTTATGTTTGATAAGGCATTTGTGACCGGTAATAATGCCACTGTCCCTGGAATGGTGCTTGGAGCGGAGGCTAGTCCTGTTGTTCTGGAGGGTTCTGGGTCAAGTACAGATCCAACTGGAGAGGACTTGTCTGGGTCAGGGTCAAAGAGAAAGAAGCGAGCAAAGGGCAAAGGGAAACAAAAGAACAACAAATATTTTCAAGAGTACAAGAAGGCAGCACGTGCTATATCCTCTCAGTGCACATGCTCCATCCAATCTGGAGCTAGCCCCATCCCTACAATAAAGGAGGTGATACAGTTGATGATTGAGTGTGGTGCTATACAAGGGACTCCTCTATTTTTCACGGCATGCAACCTTGCTCTGAAGCCGGAAATTAGAGAGCTGTTCGTGGCAATACCAAGTAACGAAGGAAGGTTTGATTACCTTCAGAGGTCACATGACAATGGCCTGTAGTATTTGACTGTGTTGTACTATTAGTATCTTGTACTATTTGTACGAACTTCCATGTATTTCATTCGCACTACTTGTATTGAGTTATGTGTTGACATGTTTTTTACTTGGATTATTATGTCATATTTTATGTGAGTTTTCGTATGTATGTTCGATCAGATGAGTGATGAGGAAGATTATGATATTGAAGATGATTATGAGAACATTGATGATGAGATTGCACATGCAGCTGGGAGTAGTGCTGAATGGACATCTCTCAATCGGTTGCAAAATTTAGAACAATTGAGGCAACTAACAATGTTGGGTGAACAACATGAAAGAAGGTTTCAACAAACAACCTTATCGGTGTCCTATGCAAACTGGCTATTCTTGGACAGTTGAGAAGCTCAATCATAGAAAATCTTGCTATAGGATGTTCAGAATGTCTAGGAGAGTTTTTGATGTATTGCATCAACATCTAGTGCAGAATTATAACTTAACATCAACTAGGGACATGACATCTATAGAGAGTTTGGCAATGTTTCTGTGGATGGTTGGAGGACCTAATTCCGTTGGTGATGCAGAAGTAATCTTCTACAGATCTACGTGGACAGTGCATACAAAATTTTATGGAGTGTTGAATTGTCTCTACAATATGTCCCATAATATCGTTAGACCAAAGGATCCAACATTAAACCAAGTCCATTTGAAGTTACTAGAACCCCGTTTCCATCCACACTTCAACGGTTGCATTGGTGCAATAGATGGCACGCATGTGAAAACCATTGTCCCAGCAGAGAAGTCAATTGAGTATAGAAATCGACACGGATACACTTCGCAAAATGTCATGGTTTTTTGTGACTTCGACATGTGCTTCACATTCGTTGTTGCCGGTTGGCCAGGATCGGTACATGACACACGGGTTCTAAACAATGCACAAGATAAGTTTGTTGATGTATATCCAAGACCACCTCCAGGTAAGTACCTTATTTTGTGTGCATGCAGCTTTTTAAATTCTAATACCATATAAATTCTTATATTGTCGTATTCGTTATGTGCGGGAAAGTACTACCTTGTTGACTCAGGATATCTAAATAGGAGTGGTTATTTAGCTCCTTATAAGGGAACAAAATATCATCTACCGGAGTTTCGCATATCGCGCGCGCCTACGGGAAAGCGTGAGATGTTCAATCATGCTCACTCCTCACTCCGGAATGTGATTGAGCACTCCTTTGGAGTCCTAAAGATGAAATGGCGGATCCTCTTACATGTTCCAAGTTACCCAGAGGAGACACAAGCCCGTATTGTTCATGGCTCTTCACAATTTTATACGGGAAAGCACACTAACTGATAAGGAGTTCAATAAATGCGATGCTGACGAAGGCTACATTCCTGATGTGGGACAGGCAACTTTCACAGGAAATAAAGATATAAATGGTGTTGCGATAGATGGCAATAACATGAACATTACTCGGGAACGAATTGCTGATTCCCTGTATGCTGCGAGAAGGCGTTAGCTTGTAATTTTTATTTTCAATATGGTTTGTATAACTTGTTCTCTCTATTTATCTACATCTAAACATATAATTTCAATTTTAATTAAGTCAAAATCGATTGTGTCGTATTAATTTTCTGAATTTTTTTGAATTTTTCTGGAATTTTCTGAATTTTTCTAAATTTTTGAAAAATTTCTAATTTTTTTAATTTTTCTTTTTTAATTTTTTTTCTGATTTTTCTATTTTTTAGAAATTTTCATGAATTTTTCTGATTTTTTGAGTTTTTTACGATTTCTTATTCCTAAAATTATATAATATACATACTCTCAGCACTCTCGAGGCATTTCAGACATTTCCTCATACAACAGCCAACAGCCACAGCCCAACCAGACACGTACAACTATAGACTCACATGCCAACAGCCACAGCCGCTTTTCCAAACAGCCAGCCAACAGCCGCTTTTTCAACAGCCACAGCCCAACCAAACAGGCCCTTAGGGTGTTGGTGTACTTAGTTGAGCCTAGACCTTTTAGGATTTGATCTTGTGAAAATCCACCGAGTTAAATTCCGCATTAAGAATTGTCTATATTGTAAAAAAAAATTAAAACACTGATTCACACCCCTTTAGGCGACATCCTAGGTCCTTTCATTAGTCTATGGATCTTAACCCAGATGGATCTAGTGTCTGGTCTTATACTTGGAACAATGCCTGGTCTTATACTTGGAACAATGCCTACACCTCCAGCCGATTCTATAAATTTTACTTCCGTAATTGCACAACTTCGGAGGCTTGTCTTTGGGGAAGAGAAAATGCACAATGAAGCTCAAAGTGTTTGCTTGGCTCCTGCTCTCTGATAGGCTCAACACTGGAAACATACTTAGGCGAGGACGCTTCAACATTGGCAATGACTATAGCTACATACTTTCCTCTAGTCAAGTGGAAGAAACGTTAGACCATCTTTTCTTCAACTGCATCTTCATTGTGTAGTGTTGGAGCACACTTGCCATCTCTTGGTCTCCTCAGAATATATGACCGCCTTCAACGTGCAAATCTAATCTGGCAATGACCTCTGTTCTTTGAAGTTTTTGTGGTTAATGCTTGGAGCATTTGGAAGGAACGCAATCTCAACCTCTTTGAAGGAGTGGCACCAACAAGAACTTTCTAGCACCAGTGTTTCAAGGCCAACCTTCAACTTCTTATGTGTTAAGGAAGAACATAAAGATGTATTTCCAGTTTGGTGAATTCTTTGGTGTGATTTTTGGTTTTGGTCCTTATGTGCCTGTACATGGATTATGTGTAATGTCTCTTTTTAAATATATTTATCATAGTAGGAGCCTCTCCTAAAGATTCTCCTCCGACCTTTGATCCAAGCATTTCCGCACTTGCATGCGTTGAGCTTGTGCGCAGAGAGCGGAGGGGAGGGATGCGAGGACCAACCTGCTAGTGTTCGCAGTAGATTTGAAACGAGTTAGAGGGGATGTACAATCACCACCAACTCTCATTTATAAGATAATAAAGATGCACTAGGAACGGGATGAGCAAGGAATGGAGTGAGCTCACGGTGGTGTGGCCATGGCTGCTTATGTGTGAAGAAGAAGATGAAGAGTGAGGCACTGGTTTCAGGTTTCCGAGTGATTTGAGCTTTCTTTTTCGTTCTTTTGTATTTTCTAGGAGACATAACATGTTTCTATAAGTTTATGGTAGAATCAAAGTTGAATTTGGTATTAAGCCTGCCAAGCATCTATACATAAGCGGCAACAACTCATTTTACATAACAAAGTATGGTCTTGTTTCATAGTCGCTGAGTTAAATCACGTTGATCTCATTCCCCCCATTCTCACATATTCCCCAACCCTAAAGCTATGTTCTCTCTGTGAAGCTCGCATTTCTCTCATCTTTTGCTTTGGTGGCCGGAGGCAGATGAGTACAAAGTAAGAACCAATTTAGATACCATATGCAGGGATATGTTTGTAAATGTCTCCTATTGGTATTTCTCCATCTTCCTCCTAAATGTCAACTCCATTTGAGAAATAATATTGGCCTTTGTTCCGGAAAAAAAGTAACTCAAACTTTGAAGAACTCTATCAAACAACTTTCTTTTCTATATGAGCATCCTGAATTATCCACCCGATATCTTAACTACTGACAATCAGATTGGAGACGTGTGTCGTTCTCACCGACCTAGCTCAAGTACACTAGATTATCCACCCAATGTTTAACCACCAACAATATCGGATTGGGCACGTGTACTGTTCTCACCGTTCTGGCTTTCAAAAATTTACAACACATAGGGTATTCCAAAGTGGATAACCCATCAAAATGAAAGTACCACGCAACTCCAAACTAAACCACTCATACACAAAACTATCAAATCAAACAAGAAATATATGTCTTTGAATGACCCCACAACAAGCAAACACACAAGAAAAGAGTTTGTCATGCACTTGCCTTTAACCTAACAGAGCAGAGCGATATGTTGTTGACTCAATCCCGGATTGAGCAACACCACCACTTGAACAAGCCATCCCCAACTCAAACATTGCAATAATGATAGCATCCAACGCTAAATAAAATTAATGACGTTCTTGCGTGCTTTTCAAACCCAATTTCCCTATTTATCCCTGTTGTAAGACCAACTCGTTTGGATAAAACAACACAACTCCAATATAATTTAAGGAGAGCTCTAGCGTGAAATGTCTATGTTGTGCACCACGCTTGAGCAGCAATTAGATGTCTAAGGTCCAGGTACGATAATTACCCTCAAACTGAGAAGAAGTCACTACACAGCAGGTTTCTTTAATAAAATAGCTCAAGTTAAAAAGTGTCATAGCCTGATGTATCATTCATGCTACCATTATTTTGCTGATTCGAGCTCTAGCAACCTACTGGAGCAAAGAATTGATGGGCTCAAACTCGAAAAGAATTGTGCCCACAAACCCAACCTACGTCCACTATTAAGGTGAGCCCCTATTGGTTGCTATTGGGGTAGGGGTCCCCGCGCTAGCCCCTTTTTGAAGTTTTCCGCATGCGCCGTCAATGACCAAACTGACACCGTCCAGGGCAGCCACAGTCTTCACCATCATCACGGACTACGTCCACACCGCCAAGGGTAGCCTCGACGTCCGTCACCATCGAAGTCTACGTCGACACCGCCAAGGGCAACCTCGACGTCCGTCATCGTCGAAGTCTACGTCGACGACGCCAAAACGAGGACTACGCCGACGTCACCAATGATCGTCCCGATGTCCGTCGCCGTCAGGGTCTGCATCGGCATTGTCAAGGACTGCATTGACGTGCTTATGAATTTCTCCAAAGATGCCAGAGAATATTCCCTGAAGATGTCTGGAATATTCTTCCAAAATATCTTCTATGCATGGAAAATGATGACCATGCCCTTGTAAAAGTCCCTCTTGTGTGAGAGCAAAATTGTAATCTCACATTATCCATCCTCAAACCCTATAAATACCCCCCTAAGGGGTAGAGAGAGGAGGAGAATCTCTTGTAACCCTAATTCAACACTTCAATAGAAGAGTGACTTTCACCCCATCGTACACGAGGGGAGTTTCACCTCCTTGCAGACGGCTCGTGTTTCACCCCCTTGCAGACGGCTCGTGTTTCACCCTGTCGTACGTGTTTCATGCCTCAACTCGACGGGCGTTCGGAAGGTCATACACGCTCGTATTTCTCGTACATCGTCGATGGTCGCTGTAGCCGTTCGGGGGTGCCATAAATTTACTGTCTAGACTCGTATCTACGACGGTTGCTACTGACAACACTGGTTGCTCCAGAAAGATCAAACGGTTGAGTACTACACATGGCTGAGCAAAACATCAAACGCTTGGTGCGCGGTAATGCATGGCAACTAGTACTCGGATTTTTAGAACAAAAGCATCAGGATGTAAAGGGCTACACGCTTTGGCTATCTCTCAAATTTGTGAGGCACTACAAGATTTCTTCACTCCTAATTATACGACCGACAATACTATCTCCCAAATTTGTTAGGCACTACAAGATTTCTCTAATCCTAATTATACGACCAACAACCTGGTGCGACTACTACCGCACGCCACCGTAAACCTCTCCGCCAGGGGGAGCCACCACCGTTGACCCTTCGTGCGCTCTCCTTCCTCTCTCCCTCCCTCTTCTGCCTCGTCACAGCGCGTGCGCCACGTCGTGGACATGCTGGTCGGCATGCCCGCGCCCGCCCGCATGCCCTCGGCCCCTTCTGCCTCTGCGTCGCCCCTGACGCTCGCGCACTTTGCTTGCACCAGAAGGCAACCGCGCAGCTCTCCTTATCTCCCTCTTTCTCTCTTCCTCTCTCCTTGCCGGGGAAGAACACCCGCCCGGCTTCGAGCCATGTCGTGACGTGCAGCTCCCGGATTCCTGCGATAAAGCAGCTCGCCTGCTCTTCTCCCTCCCCCTGCCCTCCCTCCCTGCACTTCTCTAAGCACACCTGCGTCGCCGCAGCCTGATGCTCGGGGCATTGCTGGCGCGCTCGACCCGCCCGTGAGCCCAGCTCACAGTGCGCCGACTGCGGGCCTATTTAAGGCCATCCCCTGAGCCCCACATTCCACGCCACCATCCTCCTCTAGCACCCCGACAGCTCGGTCTCATCCTGAGCAGTCTTCTTCCCCACCTCCAGTGCAGAGCACCGCCGCGGCCAATCCGGCGAATTCGCCCGCTCCGGTGAGATAAACACCGATTCCTCGCATCTCTCACCTCCCCAACGTCCTATGGGTTCATCCCCCTCATCAATTTCAGGAACGAGACGACGACGGTGAGACACCCAAATCTACTGCCGCCGTCACCACTGGTCCTCACCGCCGCCGCTGCTACAGGCTCTCTGGCGACGATCTTCGCCACCCAGAGGTTCGTCCTACCCTTCTGGTCACCCTCGATCCTCGCGCACCCTCACCGCTCCGCCGCTCACGGGCGGCGAGATCAATTTCATAAATTATTCTAGAATTTATTTTGTATTTATTTGTGTTTATTTACTTTCTTGGGAATTAGAGAACGGAGCACCAATGTATTCCAGAGATGGACCTGAACAATGCCAAGGCACACACAAGCCAGCCAAGCACACTTTGGCCAAGTTACATCCCATATTTGCATTATAGATTTTTTTACCAATTGTTGCATATTACTTTATTACAAATGGCTATTTCATGCTTAGTAAATGGTTAGCCCTATCATTGTATGTGGTATTCCTATGATAAATTGTATTCCAGAACCTTTGTCACTCTAGGATATACACCCACTGGTCATGGTACCACTGGTGGTATTTTAGATGTATTTATATAATATTGCTTAGCGATGCTTTATAGTATGAAAAAAAATAAAAAGTTTTAGATCACTCAAAACACCTATGGGATGTAACCCTGGATGTCATTTTTTTCCAAGGGATATTTTTGAAAATACAGTTTTATTATGAAAACAAAATGAAGTGGAGATGGTGGGTTTGGATTCGGGCGAGAGAATAGTTGGAAAAAGGAATCGATGCTCAAAAGGTAGTCTCACCTAAATCAATTAAGGACCAGGCCTAAAGTGTTGCCAATCCTAACCTTTTCGTACAACCACATAACCCCATATGGGAAAGGACTTGACCTAGTATCTTGTTTAGTACCCTAGCTTAGGGCCCGCACTTAGAAATAGGTTTTATTCATGCGAAGGAATGATATTTCTTCCCTAGAGGGCTACGTTTATGTAAGCGAGCTTCACTGATGTTAGAGATATAGTAGGATACATGTTGTATTCTTGTATTCGTATTGGCATAGGACTCTCCTTGCCTTGTATTCCAAGTCTCTTGTACTATATATATGCCTATTGGGCTGTGCAATAGATCCAAGTTGCATAATCTTAACATGGTATCAGAGCCCTAGGGTTTTTCTTCTCCACCGCGTGCTGCAACTCACGCTCACCTCCGATTCGATCTAGCCCGAGCCGTCGGCCCCCGATCCAGGCCACCCACCGGCCGTCCGCCGCCGCCCTGCTCGTCGCCGGCCGCCGGCTTCGGCCCCGCTGGCCTCGGGTCTCCGCCAGCCGCCGGCCCGCTCCTCCCCGGCCGCCGGCTCCCCCGCCCGCTGTCGCCCCAACCCGGCCCCTCCCCGGCCCGCTCCTCTTGCCGCCGGCCGCCGGCTCTCCCGCCCTCCGCCGGCCGCCGGGTCCTCCGCCCGCCGCCGGCTCCCCCGTCCGCCGGCCGCTCCCGAGCGCTCCTCCCCGGCCCGCTGCCCGAGCCCGCCGCCGGCTCTCCTCCGGTCGCCGCCCTCTTGCCGCCGGCCGCCGGCTCCCCCGCCCTCCGCCGGCCGCCGGGTCCTCCGCCCGCCGGCTGCTCCCCCGCCCGCCGGCCGCTCCCGAGCCGCGTGCTCTGTTTTGGGTAACAGAGTAACGCGTGCGTCCGGTTTTTATCCAAAACCAGCAAAAAAAAACAGGTACAATGTCTTCATCGGGCACCGTTTCTCTCCCTCACTGTCCGGTGATTTTTGATGGGGTCAATTTCACCGACTTCGTCTCGCATATGCGCATCCACATGCGTGGTCTTCGTCTCTGGGGCGTCCTCTCCGGTGATATTCCGTGTCCGGCTTGTCCTGTGGCGCCGATCGAGCCTACACTTGGTGCTCGCCCTACCGATGCTGATCGCGCTGCCTATGATGAGGCTGTCACCGCTTATCAGGAGGCTCTGGATTCCTACGGTGCTCTGCTGACTGTCTACACTCAGTGGTTTGATGATGATGCTCGCGCTGCTGCTGTTCTCGTCGCCAGTCTTCAGCCTCAGTTTTCTTCTGAGGTTGTGGGATTCTCTACGGCATTCCAGATGTGGACTCACCTTCGTCAGCGTTATGAGCCCTCTGGCGACGCCCTGTTCCTGTCCGTGGTTCGCCAGGAGCACTCTCTTCAGCAGGGCGATGCCACCGTTGATGAGTTCTATGCCCAGAGTTCTGCTGTCTGGCGCCAGCTGGATTCTCTTCGTCGTCCAGGTTGTGGCTCGTGTCAGTGCTGTCAGGATGCTCGTGCTGACCGCGAGTTCCTGCGCGTGTACGAGTTCTTGACGCGGCTTCGTCCTGAGTTTGAGTCACGTCGTGCCCAGCTTCTTGCTCGTCAGCCTCGAGTCACTCTTCTGGAGGTGCTTACAGAGATCCGTGCGGAGGAGACTCGCCTGCGTGGCTCTGGTCTACTGCCACTTCCCTCCGTGCTTGCTGTTCGTCCACCGGCTACATCGACTACTGCTCCCCGCCTCAGCGGCTCGTTTCCCCCAGCGGCCTCCACAGGTGGTGGTGGTCGTTCCTCGTCGGGTGGTGGCCGTCCTCATTGCACCTACTGTGATAAGGATGGCCACATGGAGTCTACTTGCTTTCAGAAGAAGCGTCACCTTGCACGTCGCTCTTCATCGGGCACTGGAGTTTCTTCCTCGACTACTTCCTCGACTCTTTCAGCTGCTTCGACTACTTCCGCCACCTCGTTCACTGAGCAGGAGATCGCTCGCCTTCGACGCCTACTAGCTGCGACAGGTTCTGCCGGTTCTGCTACTCCCTCTTCCAGCAATGAGAAATCACCCTCTACACAGTCAGGTACTTCCCCATGGATTCTTGATTCTGGAGCATCCTTCCATATGACTTCTAATTCTTCCGCTTTATCCTCTCTTCGACCTCTAGATTCTCCTGTTCATGTTCTCACTGCTGATGGTACTCCTCTTCCTGTTGCTAGTCGAGGCACTCTTAGCACTTCGGTGTTTCATGTTCCTTCTGTTGCTCATGTGCCTCGCCTTACCATGCAGCTTCTTTCTGCTGGACAGATTACTGATCTTGGTTGTCGGGTTATTCTCGACTCTGACTCTTGTTGTGTTCAGGACCGTCAGATGGGCACTCTGGTTGGTTCTGGCCCTCGCCGCCTTGATTCTCAGCGTCTCTGGGAGCTTGACTGGCTTCACCTTCCCTCCGCTGCCGCCGCTGCCAGTCTCTCCGCTTCTGTCCGCTCGTCCACCGGCTCTTTCCAGCAGTGGCATCACCGTCTTGGTCATCTGTGTGGATCTCGTCTATCGTCGTTAGTTCGTCGTGGTCTTCTGGGGTCTGTCTCAGGAGACGTGTCTTTAGATTGTCAGGGTTGTAAACTGGGTAAGCAAATTCAGTTACCTTATCCTCATAGTGAGTCTGTGTCTCAGCGTCCTTTTGATCTTGTTCACTCGGATGTGTGGGGTCCGGCCCCCTTCGTTTCGAAAGGGGGTCATCGCTACTATATTATCTTTATAGATGATTTTTCTCGCCACACTTGGATATACTTTATGTCTGCTCGTAGTGAGGTTCTCTCCATCTATAGACAGTTTGCCACCATGGTTCGTACCCAGTTCTCCACTCCCATTCGTGTCTTTCGTGCTGATTCTGCTGGCGAGTATCTTTCTCGTCATCTTCGTGGTTTTCTTGCTGAGCAGGGCACTCTTCCTCAGTTCTCTTGTCCTGGTGCTCATGCTCAGAATGGTGTTGCTGAGCGTAAGCATCGTCACCTTCTTGAGACTGCTCGTGCGCTCATGATCGCCGCTTCTATTCCACCTCACTTTTGGGCTGAGACTGTCTCTACTGCCACATATCTTGTTAATATTCAGCCCTCTTCTGCCCTTCAGGGCGGGATTCCTGTTGAGCGCCTTTCTGGTTCTCTTCCTGACTATTCTACTCTTCGTCTGTTTGGTTGCGTTTGCTATGTTCTTTTAGCTCCTCGTGAACGCACCAAACTGACTGCTCAGTCTGTTGAGTGTATCTTTTTAGGCTATAGTCCGGAGCATAAGAGCTATCGCTGTTGGGATCCCACTGCTCGTCGTATGCGGGTCTCTCGGGATGTGACCTTCGATGAGTCCCGTCCTTTCTTTCCACGTCCAGCTTCTCCTTCGCCTTCCCTTGTTGAGCCTCTATCTTTTCTGACCTTTCCTGATACACCGATCACTGTTGTGCCTTCTTCCACTCGTCCTATAGAGTCTCCACCTCCCCCTGAGTCTCCACCCACTCCTGTTGTTGACTCTTCTCCACCCACTCCTGTTGTTGACTCTTCTCCACTATCATCTCCTCCAGCTCCACCGGCACCCTCTTTTCTTCCGTCCTATCCTTTTTTCTACACACGTCGACCGCGTGTTGAGCCTCCTTCTGATGTGCCTTCTACTTCCTCTGGGCCATCTCCGTCCGATGAGCCATCTTCTCTGGGTGACTCATCTTCTCCGGATTCGCCACCTTCCCCTCGGTATGGCCTCCGCGCTCGCCCGCGACGGCCTCCCGATCGCTTTGGTTTTGCTGGTGCTACTCTTGCTGAGCCTACTTCTTACCGTGATGCTGTTGTTCATCCCGAATGGCAGCATACGATGGCCGAGGAGCTTGCTGCTCTTGAGCGCACCGGCACGTGGGATCTTGTCTCTCTTCCTCCACGTGTTCGTCCCATCACTTGTAAGTGGATCTATAAAGTTAAGACCCGCTCCGATGGTTCTCTTGAGCGCTACAAGGCTCGTCTTGTGGCGCGTGGCTTTCAGCAGGAGCATGGCCGTGACTATGACGAGACATTTGCTCCTGTCGCGCACATGACCACTGTTCGCACTCTTCTTGCTGTGGCCTCTGCTCGCCACTGGTCTATTTCTCAGCTTGATGTCAAGAATGCCTTCCTTAATGGTGAGTTGCGTGAGGAGGTCTACATGCACCCCCCACCTGGGTATTCTGTTCCTGAGGGCATGGTTTGTCGTCTTCGTCGCTCTCTTTATGGCCTTAAGCAAGCCCCTCGTGCCTGGTTCGAGCGCTTCGCCTCTGTGGTCACTGCTGCTGGTTTCTCAGCTAGTGCTCATGATCCTACGCTGTTTGTCCACACTTCGTCTCGTGGTCGGACTCTTCTTCTTTTGTATGTGGATGATATGATCATCATCGGAGATGATTCTGAGTACATTGCCTTTGTCAAGGCTCGTCTTAGTGATCAGTTTCTTATGTCTGATCTTGGTCCTCTTCGCTACTTCCTTGGGATTGAGGTTACATCTACTTCTGATGGTTTCTATATATCCCAAGAGAAATATATCCACGATCTTCTTGATCGGGCTTCCCTTACTGATCAGCGCACCATTGAGACTCCGATGGAGCTCAATGTTCATCTTCGTGCCTCTGATGGTGAGCCTCTTTCTGATCCGACTCGCTATCGTCACCTTGTCAGGAGTCTTGTCTACCTTGCTGTCACTCGTCCCGATATATCCTATCCGGTTCACATTCTGAGTCAGTTCGTCTCTTCTCCTACTCAGGTTCACTACAGTCACCTTCTTCGGGTTCTACGATATCTTCGTGGGACTATCTCTCGCCGTCTTTTCTTTCCCCGCTCCAGTTCGTTACAGCTTCAGGCATATTCGGATGCTACTTGGGCTAGCGATCCCTCTGATCGTCGCTCTCTTTCTGCTTACTGTGTTTTCCTTGGTGGTTCTCTTATTGCTTGGAAGACGAAGAAACAGACTGCAGTTTCCCGTTCCAGTGTAGAGGCTGAGTTGCGAGCTATGGCCTTTTTGACAGCGGAGGTTACTTGGTTACGGTGGCTACTTGAGGATTTTGGTGTTTCTATCACTACACCGACCCCTCTGTTGTCTGACAGTACTGGTGCTATCAGTATTGCTAGAGACCCAGTGAAGCACGAGCTCACCAAGCATATTGGTGTTGATGCTTCTTATATGAGGTCTCAGGTTCAGGATCAGGTTGTTGCTCTTCAGTTTGTGCCTTCCGAGCTTCAGTTGGCTGATTTCTTCACGAAGGCACAGACTCGTGCTCAGCACAGCTTCTACCTCTCCAAACTCAGTGTTGTTGATCCACCATGAGTTTGAGGGGGGGTGTTAGAGATATAGTAGGATACATGTTGTATTCTTGTATTCGTATTGGCATAGGACTCTCCTTGCCTTGTATTCCAAGTCTCTTGTACTATATATATGCCTATTGGGCTGTGCAATAGATCCAAGTTGCATAATCTTAACAACTGACACCACGATGAGCCCCTCATTGAAAGTATCGGTACACTCTGGTCGGCTGTTCATCGTGTCCTAGCATTGAGGGGGTTTTACTCATCCGCAAGTCCCTTCGTTAGTACGAAGCGGAAGAAAAGTCATGTGTGGATGTTCAAAACGCATACACTTGTATGGTAGGACATGGCTGACATGATGAGTATTCCATATCTTGTGGGTGAAGTATACAATCTCTGCAGAGTGTAAATCTATTCGAATAGCCGCGTCCTTGGTTATGAACATGCTTGGCAAGGCCACACTTCCTTAGATTTGGTTTTCAAAGTTATTTCAAAATTGTTAGTTCACTTGGGAGTGAGCCATGTATATGATTTTTAGGAGATATGATGTGGTAGGTACCACTTGGTGAAAGTGTTGATCATGTAAGTACATGAGTTATTGTGATAGGCTATGTTACTTATTTTCATATTCGGTTTTCTTTATGCTCTTCTATTGTAATTGAAAACTTAGCTTCCACACAACTTCAACATAGTATATAGCATTTCCTTTGTAATAAGTCATGCATGTATATCTATTATCACTTCTTCTGAGATGCTTGTGGTTGCATTCAATGTACTCACATGACTTATTGATTTGGTCAAAGATGAAAAAAGACATGACTAGTAGCAACTACTACGACAATTAGTACGAGAACTAGGATGCAACCACAATCAGTTGCCTATCGGCTTGACATATTGTTGGGCCCATAAGTTATCTATTTGGTGTTTCTGTTGCAAGACTTTATTTGCTATTCCACACTCATGGCATTTATGTGTAGGACTTTGACCATAATGGTCTATGTCATGTAAGAACTATGTTCACTTATCTATGGATGTGTGATATCAGTTCGACCACGCACAATGTTATTTGATCAGGGGACCGTTGCTTGTACGCGCAGAGGGTATTCCAGTTGTTAGATCGGGTTCTCCACAATGGCCAGCACCGTTCTGCATCTGCAACCTCACCGCGGCGATGGCCTGGAGCGTTGATAACAAAGCTCCTCCATGCTAGGGCTTGCTAGGCGATGGCGGCGGACGAACCTCACTGGCGGTGATGCTCTGAAGTGGCAGCGATGGTGCGGCATGGGAGCCAACGATGGCGGCACTAGGGCTTGATGCGGCTAGGGCTAGGGTTCTATCTAATGGAGGGAGGAGAGAGAGAGAGTTGGAGTGCGGGTGCGTTTTATGGATTTCCTTTTCTTTTCTGGATTTCAAAGGTGAATTGGCATTGGACTCTTAAGTGAAATTCAATGGTTGAAATTTATCGGACTCTCTAAATTTCACTCGAACTACTATTTGATTATAGTTTATATCAATTTATTCGACGAGGTGAACGTAAACACGGTCTCTGATCGTCCATCACGTACAGGTTCAAAGTTGGATTTTCACATTCTCTTTACTAATCTAGTCAGGTCCTTATTTCAAAAAAATTGGGGTACTACACCTTTAGTACCAAAAGAATAAATTCAAGTTTCCTGAGCTTGCATCACTACTTTCGGAGAGGAAAGTAGGGACTTTATGCATTAGCAATAGCATTACAAACATCGGAGGCGAGCCAAGCCATATATGCCGGCCCAAATCCAGATTACAAGCGTGTTTAGCAGTCGAATGGCATCCCCATTCGAGTCCCTACCCTTATGCACAAACTGCATAGAACGAAAAGAGGTAGTCATGTCCTTTATATCACGCAGGATCATCATGTAGGCACACCTCGGCATCTCCTCCAGATTCTTCACAATGTTTAGGCAATCTGAAGCCAAACAAGCACCGCGGATGGCACAGTCACGAGCAAGAACCAAACCTTCTGCACACGCCATCGCCTTGAGTATCTCATGATCCTGAAGACTGCAACGTTACAGCACTAGCAGCAATGAAAGCTCCATCTTCACTTCGGCAAATCGCCGCAATTGCTCCTTTGCTCCCTGTCCTCAACAAGGCAGGATCCACATTTAGCTTGGCCAAACCCCGATCAGGTGGTATCCATCTCCTGAACCTGCTGCTTATCTTACTCATTAATGCCTTCTTTGGTTTTGATAATTCAATCACCTCCAGATCAGCAACAAGTCTCTTAACAATCCCCACCGTGGCAAAAGGATACTGGAATTCACCTTACATCACTACTGTTGACATATGTTTTTCACCCTCCAACTTCCCCTAGTCCTCTGCTTTAACATACGGCTACAAGCCCAGAGGTGCGCGAGAGTCGAACGCTCTCGACGGCTGGGCTGGACATCATTAGACCAGTGCCCTGAAAGTGAAGCACAAATTCGCAATCTCTTCTTCGCCTACTATTTCCAAGGAAAAAACAACATTTTCTTAGCCTGGGCTCAGCCTAGAAAAGGCTTAGCTGAGGATCAAACATAGCTTGGTTGGCTGGGGCTGCTGTTGAGCATGCAGCCCACCAGGGTCTACGCCTAGTTTGCAGGCGGAGCACGGCCCAGACCCAACTCCAACAAGCCCCACGCCAATAGCTTTACCGCTAAGTTTTCTTGTTCTTTAGAGGTTGGACGACATGTGTGGTTCTCTGATCCTCTTTGTATCGTTGAATCTTATATTTTAAATGATCAAAAAGTGCCGGTTTTTCCTTTAAAAATGTCCATGTTAAACCCTAAACTATGACGTTTGGTTCAACTTGGACATTAGACTATAATACCGTTTATATTAAACTCTAAACTTTGCAAAACCATTTGACTTAAACTCTAGCTTGGTTTTGGATAATGGTTTCCATTTAGGGTTTTTAGAAAAAATGTGAAAAAAATTAGTGGCTGTAGAGCATGCTATGAGTTGATAACCTACAAAATTTTATCTAAAAATATCATTATATGTGTCCTATGCAAAAATGACTCAAGAGAATGTTATTTACCTCTTGTCCTTTTTTTTTAGTAACACAAACGATCATAATATTTGATGAAATTTTGTTTGTTCTTATTACATACCATTTCCCACACCTATGAATTTTTTCAAAGAATTTCAGAACCTTGGGAGACAAAACCACCCTCAAGAACCTTAGCTCAGTTCTTTAGGGTGGTTCTGCACCGCTGAAATTTTAGAAAATTTTGAAAACCTTCATGAACGTAGAGAATGCTATAGAACGGGAACTTGCAAAGAGTGATTCAAAAATACAACCATTTATTTTCTGTAAAAAAAAAGACAATATGTATCTATTTATCTCTTGTCATTTTTGTACCGGGCACAACTAGTCATACTTTATGATGAGTCATACTTTATCATTAATAGCATTCTATACATCCATGAATTTTGTCACATTTGTAGAAACTCTAAAATGCGAAACCACTATCTAAAACTAGGTTCGGAATCCAACAGGCACAGCAGAATGGGCAGCTACAAAAGCAGCACGGCATGAACACACAGATGGATGCGCCCAGGCATCAGACAAAGCTTTTGCCTGTTTTTGGGAGAAGAAAAAAAGATGCGCCCAGGCAGCTCTACAACACATTCAGATACGATCCTGTCTCCTTTCTTTTATCTGCCTTGTACTACTTAATCTTCAGTTCATCGCAAGTGATCAACAGCAACTTCATATTTATATATACACATTCAGACGAAGAAATAGTTGATATTTGCTGGGCGTTTCACTTTCTGATCTCGGAGAGGTTTGCTGCAGGTTTTGTGAGATATTGCAGATTTTGTAGACACAAAATTACAAATAAAAACAGTGGACTGCTGCCTGGGCACTTCATGCGTGCAGGTGCAGGTGCAGAGAGCTTATTGCTATGAGCTGAACCCTGCCGGTTTGACGTTGCACGCGCGCGGCGGCTGTGGTTGCATCGATCGGTTGGCCTACTTGGCTTAACCTGACTGCCGGTCCCTGCCGGGCAACCCTATGTGGAGCTCCGTCTCCACGTCGTTGTTGCTCGGCTCCAGCTCCGGCGCGTCACGCGGCTGCAGGGGGGCAATGCAGTTCAGGTTGGGAACCACCAGCGGCGCCTCAAGATTGCGCTGCTGCAGCGACAAGACCGACGTCAGTGACTGATCAGTTACATGGTGGCTGTGAGATTAATTTGGTATGCTCTCTTGCACATAAGATATCAGGTACTTTGCAGTTTTACTTGGAAAAACAGATGAGTAGTTTGCAGTTTGCACTGATAGGAAGTGGTTCATTGTCTTTACCTTTCCGCGTAGATCTTCATTATATTTGAGCAGTGTCCTCTCCTGATCATAGAGATGCAAGGAACAAGTAACATGCAGAATTAGCTGGGGTGTAATACTAATATGGGTTATGCATAGTTGCTATAAGAAAGAAAGAACATACAGTCACCATAGGCTACTGTGGCCTGTGGGGTTATGCATCAGTTAATTGGGGGTATATATACCTTCTCTTTTAGCTTAGCTATCTGCTGCTCCAGCAGCTGGGTCTGGTGGCATTGAAGTGAACACATAGAAGAATACATGTCAGTTGGTGTAGAATTAAGCTTCGATATTCTGTAGCAATGCAGGAGTCTTTTTTTACCCAACCTTCTTGACTCTGATCTTGTGGAGGCTCTTCGCAATTTTGACTTCCAGACTGTGCAGTTCTTCAGCAGAGCATCCTCCTAAATTTTCGCCCAAGATCTTTCTGCATCTCATGTAACTCAGCATTTTTGGCTGTCCAAGGATAGTCTGTAGTCTTCAGAACGTGGCAAGATTGCTTACCGTTTCAAATCTTCAAGAGCTTCAAGTTTCTTTACCAAGCTTACAGTATCAGCTTTGACTTGCTGCAGTTCAGAATGCAGATGATTCAGCCTTAGAATGTATGTCATGCATCACATACATGCTATACTATACTGCCCAGAGCAAATATTTGAGGTCTTACTATACTGAAAACAAATGGGCAATATCATGTTTTTGTTCTACACATTTGTCCATGTGATATTGCAATTGAGATCTGACATAAATTATTTACAACAACATTGATGCCGCCTGATGTTTAATTGTGTTTAATTGGCATAATCCTCCTCGGGTTAGATACATAAGCCTCATGTAAATATTAATTTGAGCTTAGTTGTACCAATTGAAGATGCAGCAGTGTATATGGTGTGCTCAGTAGACAAATCAGTCAAGATGGCAAATTAATATTATAAAAAATATGTTAATTTTGGTAAATATATAAGGCTCACGCAGATGTTAATTTTAGCTTACCTGTACCAATTGAAGATGCAGTAGTGTGGATGTGTTTAGTTGACACGTCAGTCATTGACAAATTAATATACTCTAAACAACAGCAATTAATTGCGTAATTACTATACGAAGTATGTTCTGAATAACAAGGCCTCAATATAAAATGAAGAGAAGTAGTTATCATTTATCGCTTGATATCAGTCATCGATCGATATTCACACAATGTACATGCATGATTCAAGTCTTCATCAGGCAGGAAGGTCATATTGAGGATCTTCACCTGTATATCTTGTTGTACTGTCTTGTTATTGACGTAATCCTTTGTGTATGCCTTATAGCGGTCAATCGTTTTTTGCACACTGAATTGCAGATACAGGAAGAGAACTAAAAATTAGAAGACAATAATCGTTTATGACAAAATTCTAGATATTAGGCATCCTTTGATCGAGTGCCAACAGCGCCATGTTACCAGAGAGTTCACTCACATCAAGATATAAAGAAATTGGAAATGCTAACTATATTTCTACGACAACGGAGGTCAATAACGAGATACTAAAGAATATAACATCTGGCTGAAACTATGCATCTTGTGATGTGCTGTAATCCTCTCAAGTCTGGATTTTTTTTCTCTCCCTGTTTTGTTATTGTGCCAACAATTGATGTTTTACACTTTCATGTTGAGATTTTAAGCCATAGAAATTAAATAAACACGAGGGACGCAGATTTAAGGGCATAAGCATGAACATTGGTGCGGGTACTGCAAGTATATCCGTTCTTTAAGTGATAATGGATGACGGCATAACGCTAAGGGTTTCTTTAGATCGAAGGATTTTCAAATGAATGAATTTTAAAGAATTTTAATTCATAGAAATTTTTTCCAGAAGACTTTTGGGATCGCAGGAATGAAGTTACAGGAATCTTATGAAATTTCCATGGAATGACCCGACCCGTAGAAGTTTTGGAGAAATTCTAACGTGAGCCTAGGAAAAATCCATTTGTGTCTTACATGCACCTTCCCTCTCTTTAAATTCCTGTAAAATTCATGTGGAACATCCAAAGAGCCAGTTTTGCAGATTTCTGTAGGATTTCACAAGCCATAATATCTCAATCCTACGTTTTTTCTATTCCTACGTTCCAAAGAGACCCTGAATTATTAGTGTAAACCTATCTTTCGGTGCTAATTTTCGAACGTAGTTCAGCTGTTGGATCTAGTATAGATGAACCACATGTGAATAACATATCCACTGCACGGACCATGAAATCATTTGTGAGAAATCCAATCTCACGTTCCCTTGTATAGATTTCATTTAAATCTCTTTTTGATGGCTTAGGCCTTAGGTGATGAGCTAACATGCTAGCCCTATATTATGCTCTATGTTCTATATATACTTGTAAAAGTGTGATGTGTTAATCGGTTCTAAATCCATTCATCACCCTTTGACACGTGCTACTAAAATGTTCGTAGATATTTCTTCTGTCATGTTTTAAATGGACAATGCTAGGCTCAGAATGTGCACCTGAGCACTCCAAAAATCATCAAAATATTCGCGGATGTATGGTAGGTGAGCACTTACGCACAACCCCACCCCCCCCCCTCCCCGGGGAAAAAAATTAAGATGACCATACGTGTTCTATTGTTTTTGCACAAAAAATGTAGGTATTAGGTGCAGATGTTTGATCACGGTGGAGCTGGTTGGTCAGATGAAAACTTGCAGCTCCAAGATGGAATAGTAGGTGAGACATGCTACAAGGATGTTGCAGCCGAGGGCCAGGCTTAGTATAACATGTAAGTTTAGTCCTGGTGGGTTTTGTTATTATCGGTTTGTTGTGGTATTTTGGGGTTACTTAGTTTGTAATGTATTCACATATTATTTCAGCTTCACTACAATTTTAACTGGGTCATTTAGGTGTCCTCTTCTTATAGAAAGATGTCCCAGTCCTCGGTAAGCGAATTTAACCCGTTTCCTAGCCTTGACACTCGAGCAGGGGAAGGAACACACCCTTTACCGTGCCCAACAAAGTCTTGGTCCCCACAAACATGCAATCACATAAAAGAATCAAAACTAGCAAAAAACCGGAAGGATGACAGCAACAGACAGATAGGCCAGTGAAGACGAGGTATTGGCACCAAGAACGATAATGCAAAGCCAAAGAGAGCATAAGGAGGTGTTCATTCGTGAGCACAGGTGGCTGTGCTGGTGCTTGGCGATGAGGAAGATGAGGTGGCTGTGACGAAGTGCCGACGGCGCTACTTCCCCTGATGTTGGTAGTGAATTCGATGCTGTGGGTGAGGACTGGACAACCACAACAGAGATAAGGCCACAACAATGAGGCAACTTGGTTTGGAGGAGGCGATGATTTGATCATGTAGGTTGCATGCGATTTGGAAGGAGATAAAATTGGTTTCGAAGTTAGGGTTATATATGCTCGATGCCTCATACGGATGAATAAATGTGCAAAGCTCATTCCTGGATTCAACTGACGGGAAGTGATTTTCCCCACTAACTAACTCCGCGGGGAAAGAAATACCTCATCCCGTCTCATAATGTAGGAACTCCCTGTCACGAAACAGTCTGACATGGACCCATTGCCATCCTACTCCTAGGCCTAGACAAATTAATATCTTCAATCAAGATCTAGTACTTAAGATCGAACTATGTGGAAGGCTACTCACGGACCTAAACAAGAAACTGATATGAGGTAAAAATTACAACACTCTAGCTTAGAAATATCCTGTGAGCCAATTATTCGGTTTAAATATTATAAGAACAATTACATAGATAGGTCAAAGCTTTTTGGACAAATTTCTATTATATATAACTACAAGCTGCAAGCTCCACTAACTAGCTTTAGCCTCTAAGTAATACAAGGTTGTATGGCTCACGCTGGCTGCAAATGATAAAATGTTGTAGATTAGCTTTTACTTGCGAACCCTACCAAGCAAATTTTAGCCGTGTATATAGAAATTATTTCCATTCAGCCCATGTTAAAGCAAATTTGCCCAAGGAAAAAAGATATAATAAATCACTAATAGTAGGACTTCATATGTCAAACGCCCATGTACTTCAAAGGGTTAAGTGTTCAAGTTTTGATGGAAGAGGCTATTCTATTGTATTATATGTTAAAAGTATAACTAGAAAATAGATAGACATGGTAGAAATTCTCATAAAAAGATAAAATATCCAGATCTCTATAACTGTACCTAAACAAATCGCAACCAATAGATCATCATAACTACATCCAACCAAATCACAATAATTAGATCTTCATAATTGTCCTCAATAGGTCATGATTGATAGATCATCATAACTAATCACAACCGATATATCTTCATAATTGTAGCTAAACATGTCACACTTGATAGATCTTCATAATTATACTTAAACATATCATTATCAGTAAATTTTCATAACTATACTTAAATATTATCCGTCATTGATCCGATGTACCTCAATTTTCAATGGCCTACGACCGATAAGTATTCATAATTTTATACCTGATACAAAAGTTACCGAGTATTAAATCTGCATATTGATCTAATATCAACAACCTGCGATTTGAACATTAACTCAGCATATTGATAAAATAGAACATGCAAACAATTAGCTACTCGTGATTGAAACTTTAATTCCAAGTGATCTAATAACATATACAAATAATCTATCAGCTCAGTACAAACGACCGAGCGACTGTCTTGATATACTTGTAAATATAGTGAGCTCGATTAATCCCACGTATTAATCTAATATCACATAGAAATGACCAATCGGCTAGCAATCCGAACTCTAGTTACGCGCATCGATATCACATAGAAATGACTTGCCAATACACGTACGAACTACCGATCGGCTTGCACGCGATTCAAACTCTAGTTATGCTTATTAATCTAATATCATGCACAATCGACACATCGTGTGGTAATTTGGTGTTCTTGCAAATAGCATAATAATACATACCTATATGAATTTCAAAATTAAAAATGATTAAAGACATTTCCCATGTAATTTTTGTGCAATGCAAGTTTAGAAAATAAAAACATGTAAACAACCAGCCTTTTAAGTACAAAACTTGCAGTTATAAATGCAAGCAGATAGCCATCAAACGAAATTAAAATAGTTTTACTATTGAATTGTTATGAAAATAAACAACTTTTTTGTTATATGTATGCTATGTGGAAAGTTGGCATGACATGTTCACATGTGGGCTGTGGCCCCTATGGTACAGTAAGCGATTAACATTTCTCCTTTTTTAAGAAGCCGGTACCTTCTTGAAACTTTGGAAGCTCGTCGTCGAGCGTTTGCTTTTGCATGGGATACAAGATATCGATGCATGTTTGATATCATACGGACAAGCTCAGGAATGACATCCATGCATTGCATGCATCTAGACTGAGCTTCATGAGGATAATGATTATGCATACTCTTCCCAGAGAAATATACGTGCATGCGAAGTCATTAGAATCAGGATCCTGGATCTAATTGGAGACGCTCAAGTAGGATGTGATTTTAGGGTCAAGTAATAGAATATTACAACATTCTGCCTACTTCTACAAAAATATCATTTATTTTCATTTTGCTCTTGTAACGCTCCAGTGTTTACTGGCACCTGGCTGGTTTGATTAATTGTGTCTGTTATTCACGACTAGAATAGTGGGTTTGATTCCACGTCATTCGGAGCTACGACTGGAATAGCGATTTTAACAGTCTTGCTACAAAAAAAGCCTGAAATAAAAATATTCAAATTAAGTTTTATTCTCCAACCCTCTAGATCTTAATCTCTAAACTATTCACCACTTATCACTTACTGTACAACCTGAACTGAGGGCTAGCCGACCACCACACACTTGAGTCTTTCTTAACTTAAGAAGATGGGAGATCTCCACACGATTCTACTGAGGTTCTATGCGATTCTACCGTCATCCTACCAGTTAGGATTCAGCGTTAGAGACAAAATGGTGGCGTCACCCCAGGCCAAATGGCGGCGGTGCCGCGGGCGCAACAGCCTGGACTTCTTCAAGTGTGCAAGTGTCGCACGAGTCATCGCCACACTGCAGGCCCATTTGTTGACCCTATAGAAGAATTTATCGACGTCGGGCTGACCATGTATGCTCCAGCTGGTTGATGGCGAAGTGGCACCTCGCTATTTGGTCTTGACACTGGTGTCGCCCATCATCGTCTGTTATTGTTGATACATGGCCTTTACACCAAAAGCAGGCTAATCTCTTCAATGGCGACCGATTCGTCCAAGGAATGCGTGACATATGGCCTTCATACCAAATGTCATGGATGTGGTTGGGTATGGGGCCCTAGGCTTGATTGAGGTGTATCTGAACCCAAGTGGCGTGATGGCACCTTGAAGTCAGCAGCCCCACAATGACAAGCAGAGGAGATAAGATGGCAAACAAATAATTAATTTTGTCCAAGGAAACTAATCAAACTATTTAGGGAAACATATCACTTGGTCGGGAAGGACAACGATCCTCATCCTCAATGTTAGCCCATTGCTATAGTACCATCGGTACCGTTCATTTTTAATGAAATGTGCACATGAATAATAATTTCTGTATGTGACAACTATAGATCATTAATATAGAAAATATTACCCTATGGAATATAAACGACATTCTTGTTTTTTGTACTGAACATATAGTTTGAACCTTAAGGTAATATTTTCATTAATCCTTGTCTTCTTTTTAGAGATGGCATTTTAATTTTTATACAAAACGATGTTGTATTATGGAAATTTTCCTGCAATCTGCGCCTGTTCTATATAGCTACTTATAGCATCAACTTGTTGGAAAACATGCGACGTGAAAATTATGGAGTCAGCATTAACACTTGATCTCGTGGCACGTACTTAAGCTTCCCCTAGACTGGTTTTGAATACTACAGTGTGATAAGATCTGAACATATTCTTGCGAATCAAAAGGATGATCATTATCACATGCTTCATTCTAGAAAAAAGCGGGCAGAACTGCATTTTCAGTAATAATTTATACACAGCGATGGACCTACGTACAAGGTAAATATACGCTTTGAAATGTCAAACTTAATTCAGATCAAAGAACGGAAATTTTAAAACTAGTATAAAAGCTAGCTAGCTCAATCTAGAAAGTACTCTCGGTATGCCAAACAATTCTTTCCGTCATTGTTTTTTTAATCCATTCCTACTACTGAGTTGTTTGGAAAACATATTTTCGAGATTTCCAGAAAAACAAGAATTACAGAACGAATGATAATTGAACCAAAAAATAATTTATATGCGACGCATGATGTACTCTATACTTTTCTAATTGATCACTCTAGTTAATAAAACTGTACCATATTTTCTTTTGAAGCACTGACTGATCGATTTAAATCGGTTTTATTGTACCTTCTTCAAAACTGTACTCGTAATGCGTACAATATTGTTTCTAAAGGGAGTCAACTGAGCGATCGTACTCCATATCTCAGTACTAAAGAATCTTGAACGGAAGCAAAGAGAGTACATCGTACAGTTTTTATAATTCTCAACGAAAATGAGACGTACTGTTATTATCACATTAACCAAGGACTAGGACTATCATGCACCAATCTGAAGGATATATTTCAACAAAAATTTGATCATGCACAATATGGAGAAGTATTCTGACATGCCTACGTACTTGGTTTGAAGAACCGATATGCTTAAAATTTCAGCATAATTTAACTCGATGATTACCAGATGGAGCATGGCATGGACTTTTTCTTTTCATCACGTACTGTTTGTGCCTAAATATAGAGACCATCGACATTCCCATAAAGACTCGAACAGACTTATTATTAGGATTCCGTACAAATATTTCAGACGTTTGGTTAGTTAATCTATCAAACTAAGTAATTAGTCGTACATATTAAGCCAAATCAAGAGATGAGGGTCAACACACAACACCCTCCAGGTCCAGGAGAAAACACAGTACGTCTTCCTGCTAACAATTAAACCGGAATTCACCAAAAGCTAGATATTCAGAGCAAAACTAGTTGCGGTAGAATCAGAAGTGGAGTGAAAATTCTTGCCAAAACTACAGTATCGCATGTACTCCTACCAGCTGATGACGCACAGTGTCCCGTATAAACCAAGGAGCGCGAAACCCAACGAAGCAAGAAACCAGCGTACGCTGGCTACAGTGCGTCAGTGCCCAGCGTCACGGCAGAATGACCGAAAGACGCAGGCCATATCTGGAACGGAACTGACGAGATTGGAGAGCGGAGGAAAAAGCAGGGTCAATCGGCATTCGGCGGTACAACCAAGCCCCCCAGAAAAATTGCCTAGCGTGGTGCCCGGACATCACATGATTTTGTTTCTCCATTTGTGGCCGCAGCCTTCCTTCCCCGGCTGCACCGCAATTACTGGGCACGCCTGCCTCCTTTTCGTCACGCACGCTCGCTACCATTGGCTGCACATTAATTTCGGTTTTGTGGATCGGGTTGCCTCCGTGTACCGGCCGAGCCGAGTCCTTCTTTTTCCAGAACCTCTTTGACTCTCGTCTCCAGTCCTGGCACCCCTGCAGCCTCGCTGCAGCCCGTGATCGAATGGGAGAAGACAGCAATACTCCTCCAAAGAAAAAAAATCTTTCGAAAAAGAGAAGACAGCAAGGCTGAAACCGAAACCTCCATGAGACTAGCGGAGGAGCTGGTGACAGTGATGCTGCTCGGGAGAGTGAGGCAAGAAGAGGAGGAGAAAGGGAACGAGCAAAAGAGAAGCAAGAGGCGAAGTGTGTGTTGGGGAGAGAGAGAGAGAGAGAGAGAGAGAGAGAGGACAGGAGGAAAGGCTTGTGCTTTGACTGTGAGCTGTGTGCATCAAGGCCGTACAGAAATTTCGAGGAGGATTAGTTGGCGCAGTAGCTAGCCACAGGAGTTCTCCGACTTCCAATAATAGCGACCGCAGCATTACAGGCGTCGTTCTCGCCTTGCCCCGAGCCCCCGGCCGCAGTACCCAATGCGGAAACCCCGGTTCCAACAACCAAATGAACTCGAGTATCAAAGCCCAGATGACCCAAGTTTCAAACCGCGCGCAGCGGAAGCGAAACGCGCACTCAGATTTGTTGCGAACAACGGGAGGTAAGAGAGAGGAGGATGAACGGCGAGTGGTGGAGTGGAGTACGAACCTGGTGGCGCTGGCGAACTCGTAGAGCCTGCCGCGCGGGGAGAAGACGACGAGCGCGACCTCGGCGTCGCAGAGCACGGAGAGCTCGAAGGCCTTCTTGAGCAACCCGTTCCGGCGCTTGGAGAAGGTCACCTGCCGGCTCGTCGCGTTCTCTATCCGCTTCATCTCCATCTTCCCCCGCACCATCCTGCTCTCGCTCGCTCCCTCGATCGATCCCCTCCGCGCTCCAACCCGGAACGGAATCCGATCCCAATCCTCAAACACAGAAAACAACGAAATAAAATAGATAAATAAATCGAAGGAGAGATCGAACGAGACCAAAAGTAGATGGATCTGAGGGGGGAGTGCGCTCACCAAATATGGCAAAGCGAGGGAGAGGAGGGGGACGGAGGGAGGGAGGGAGGGAGGGTAGAAGTAGCAGTGTGGGGGGAGGCGGCGGAACAACGCACGCAGGCGGTGAGCTGCTTGCTGGCTGCACGGCGGCGCGCGGCCTCGGCTTTTCCTTATTCTGGTAGTCTGGTCCCCGCCCGTGCCGGCCGTTCCCGCGGGGTGGGTGTGGCCGTGCGGGGACTGTGCCGTGGATTTATAAGGTGGGGGAGGAAAAAAAAACTCGAGCTTTGGGAGGGAGGCAGCGGCGAGGCAAGGTATCATCGAATCGAAGAGCAAAAAAAGGGGGCGATGCGGCCCAAAACAGAAGGCTACCGCGCGAGGAATTTCCTATCCTGAGTCCGTCGCGCGCGAGCCCCGCCCCCATCGCCTTCGGTTCGCGGAAATTAACGTGGAACCGGTGCAAACCCGGACGGTGCCGTCTTTTCGCGGCCGCGCACCCAGGGATTGAGTTGCCGCATTTGCGGTTCCGGCTACGTCTGCGCTGCCTGCCCATACTGGCAGTTGCGTCGTTTCTTTCACTTGGAGCAACTGGTCTACTCCCCTTAGCCCATAGACCACACTGTTAGGTCATTCTCCGTACAACATCAAACAGTATTTCATGTTTCTTTTTGTTCTTCAGATATTGTGCATTTTAGTGATTGCGACCTTTTAGCTATTTGAAAGAACAAATGACACGAAGACTTTTAGAATATTGGGCATTTTAGTGATTATTTTATTATGCAAATAAATCGCTCTTTCCGAGTGATTTTTTTTAGAACAAATTACACGGAGGTGATACGGGACGATAGCAAGTAGTCCCGCCAAGAGATGCTTCCCAAATACCTAATTCTCTCTTCCTGAGTGCATTACCCAAGGGTGGTTGGTTTTCACAAACCTGGTCTCTTCTACGGCCGGTGCACGTAGCGAAAGGGCGAGATAGACGTGCGTAGGCGCAATATAGAGAAACAAGAGGGAAAATGGTGGGCAAGAGAGAGGGAGATGGTTGTCAAGTCTTTGTCTTTGAAGACACTTATATATACTTATGTATATACTGATGGATCAACCAAAAAGGAAACAACAATTAAATTAGGAGTGGTAATATCATGCCATACATCACATGTAACTCAGATGATTCACTTCCATATTTTCACTTTTGCATTCCACTCCCAGCGGGCATAATTGGGCTTTTAGGATTTATTGGCAATTAACATGTAAACACATATAGGTTGGGCCTATATAATTCAGCAGAGATTAGTCTGACATGTCTCAATGTACCTACTATTTTAATAAAAAAATATAATAAAAAATCAATCTTACGTTAATTTATGTACAAGAGAAGTACACATTTTTTATGATGTCCGATGCCCATTTCAAATCATTGTAATTCAGTTAATAAAATACAATATCTCTTTATGTGTATCAATCCTCAGCTCCATTCCAGAGAATCACGGTACTAAAATCGTGTAATAGTGCTATACATGCAGTTTCAAAAAAAAAGAAGCCATACATGTAAAATAACACTACAGACGGATGTAACTGTCAGGCAGGAAGTCGGGAAACGGAAAACCGCCTCCACGGAGGAATGCCGTGATACCGTCGTCCCCTGGCAGGGTGCCGTCGCCGTCACAACTTTTCCCTAATCCACTGGCTCTCACCGACCACCATACTGCCTAACGCACAAATAAAAGAGCAACGACAGGTGGCCCCATAGAAAACCGGTCCCACATGTCATCGAGCGTTCGTTGAATGCGATGCCGGAATGGGAATGCCGCCGTGGGGCTACACCAACTTGGAGCGCCAATCCCGGAAAAGGGCGGGTCCCACGGGCGTGTACGAGGGTGGGGGGCCAGTACCCCGGGCCAGTACGGACGGACCGCTCTGATGGCGACACGTCGGCGCGGCCACGTCTCGCTATCCGCGCCAACCGCTGGAGTAGCTGGGGGGATCCGCCGTGAAGGACTCCCTTTTCACGTGCCAGCCCAGGAGTGACAAAACCTCGCCCATAAAAATTGCTATAACTGGTACGCCCCTATGCCACTCTCCTGCTGATCGGTTCTGTGGTTTTCCGTGTGTGAATCTCTTTTGCTTTTGGACCCGATGTGTGGATGATTTGGAATGAGCCGATGGAGCCAGGTGTGGAACATTATTAAGAGGTGGGACTAAGCAGGGGTGAGCCTATTGGTTAACATCCTTGTCCTAGAATTGTTTGCTATAAGGCTCTTTTCAATGCTCCACGGTGTACAGATAATAAGAATGCCACGTAGGCGAAAAACTGATGTGGCAAAGTAATTAAGGAGGAGAGAGAGCACTTTGGTTATCCCAGAAAGAAACGATGCTAAGCGCGCGGACTTATGCAAAACACCTATGTGGCATCTATGCATTGGGGAGTTTAGTTGCTAAACAATTAAATAAAGAAAGTTTAGCTACAAAAAGCTAAGCCACCTACGCATTGAAGAGTTTAGTTGCTAAGCCCTTTCATGCATTTAGCACCTCATCTAAGTACCTGTGCATTGGGAGAGGCCTAATGTGAACTCTGGTCAGTGGGGATATGGCTCACGTAATTTGTCGAAAAAGCTACGAACATATCTCGTCCTTTGAGTGGACATTTAACTATGTTTTGAAAAGTCTTGGACCGCACACTTTTCTCTAATATATGGTTTTATTTAATTCTGAGATATACAGACAAGACTTTTATTTGTCTGTTAAGAAAAGAAGAAAGCGACGTACCCTCACCACTCATACTAACTCGTATTTATAAAATAGTAAAGATAAACATGCTCCATATTTCATAAAGGTTGCACGCATCGAACTTTGTTTATTTCTTATCAAATCAAGTAGTTCAACTTCTTGATTTCTTACATTTCACCTTCATCAGCACTCAAGTTTATGTAATACGGTTTAAATTTGCATGTCCCCACCTATATAGTGCATGATATTTTGATTATACTTTAACCTTAATCGAGATTAGTATTATTCACTTAAGATAATACTATGCAATACGAATGAATTATGAAAAAAAAATAAAAACAAGATGTTCAGACTATAGAAATGCAGTTTGCTATGTGATGTGCGTATGATAAAATCTGTGTGAAATTATCAGTACCTAGATGTAAACAATTCTGACGCTGAAGTAGCGCTAATTAAGCTTAAGGAAGTTCCACGAAAGTCCAATATCTTTCAACTATTCGGAATTACTCCTAAATAGTAACCAAAAGAGCGGTTAGACATCGACTGCATTCTTTTTGCATGTACTGTATTAATTAGCAAATTAAATTCAGGTAATTGTCATCATAGACAGCTTATCATAGACGGAAAAGCTACAACCATCCGACTTTTTCCACATCCAAACGGGCTGACTAAACTACACATCTATTATGAGTTGAGGAAAATTTCGTCATCTGTGGTGAATAAGTCACCACATACTGTTTTCTGAAGCAACCGTCTATGATGACTCACCACAGATAGCTACACTTTTGAACCGTTTGTGATGTGTTTACATATCATAGATGGGTTTTGTGACGTACCCGGTTTTAGGGTCGGATACGCCTCCCATGATTACTGTACTGGTCCCTAGATCAATAGCCAGTACACACAAGAACTTGATAACATTCACATACGATACCGAGTATTTTACACAAATAGACCCTTATGGTCATTATTCAACATCATAGTCGATTGGCTGAATAAAAGTAGCAGCGGAATAATAACAAAGCGTAGATAATAACCCATCAATATGCCCAACCACAGGCAACTGACTGGGGAAGAACGCCCTAGCCCTCGTGGTCGCTGACATCATCCTCAGAGCATCACTCTTCTTCTTCGTCTGGCCAAATCAACAAGCCAGGTGAGTACGTTGAATATACTCGCAAGCATTTCCCACAGGAGAATTTTACAACAACATTTCATGCAAGGTTTATAACAAAGAACAGCTCTATCCTATGTTGCAAATTATGTGAAAATGTAAGCTTTGATCTTAAATACGTTATTAGATGTCAAAGCTATTTTGAATACAACATGACTCAAGGTCACAATCAACGAACAAGGTAGTCTCCGCTACCTCCCTTATTCTTTTTCCTCAGCGTGATAGCTCAGCTTATCATGCCTACCCTTTTTGGCTTCCGCTTGCACTACCCCGGGCAGTGCAGCTAGCCTCTCCTTCAGCAATTCCTAGCTACCAACCGGGTAGCGTAAATTGCACCCAGTGGACACATCATGCCCACGTCCTTAATCCCATTGCCCAGCCTTCACAAACAAAACTTAGTCTAACCAGGGTGTGGTCTTGCTAGTTCATGTCCATGACCGAGGACACGGCTATTCGAATAGTTTTTTTTACACTCTGCAGAGGTTGTACGGCTTTACCCACAAGATGTAGTTCACCCTTATTGCCGAGCGCTAACAGGTACACCTCACGAGGAGTACTGGCAGGGTTAATATAACGAGACCCTTCGCCCGTGTTCACACCAGAGCCGAACCCGCTAGGAGGGTAACCCAACTTTTGCATCCCGGATGCCAAAAATGGGACTCTCCCCCTTTGTGTCGAACCATAATTTCACGTACTACGTGGAACCCACTGAAAGCTTTACCTCCAACCGACGTGGAACTCACTGAGGGCTTTACCTCCACGTAGTCCCGTGAAGATCCTCTAGGGATCCCAAATCCACCCTAGCACATCACCCTAACTTCTCACGGCTCTAGGCTCTAGCATTGGACGGGGTACCGAGTCAAGTCCCTCCCATAAGGGACATGTGGACGTATGGTGTGGAACTGATTCAGCGGCACTTAGGTTCGGTCCTTAATCGATTTGAGCAAGACTCCAACTTCAACTCATCACCTCAGGTAGCGACCGGCTACCCTACCATTCATTACCTCAAGTAGCAACCGGCTACTCTACCACCTCCCAACATCCCTTAGCATTCTTGCCCGAATCAGAATCCTCCATCTTTTCATGCGGGATTTTATCACACATTTCTTTTTTTAAAAGATTCCTCGGAATGTTTAACAAACCGAGGGTTTTTGATCCCAAATCCATCGTAACAGTAAACTTAGTTTTAACTACAGTAGGTCTAAGCACGGCTAAAACCTATATTCCTACTACTTTGCCGGTCAATTACAACCGACTAGATAAACTTAGGGTTACAAAGGGGCGGATTCCAAACCTATGGCACATGCATCTACTGGACATATCTACACTAGCATAAAATACCGTTAATACTAAAATAGCATGCAAGGTTCGCAAACAAGATAATTAAGCTTAGCAAGTATGGGATTCAACATGTTCAAGGTGGGAAAGCTTGCCTGGCAGTTTCGGTTCCTGTTCTTGTTCTTGGCGTGGAGGTGATCCCGGATCCTCTCGAGGCACGTATGTCACTTCGTTAACTACACGTCGGGGAAAACCAGCGAATAAGAAGCAAGTAACCAATTCCAACAAAATTCAAACAATATGCATGCTCCAGAGGGAATAACGGTATTAAGGTTGAGTTAGGGTCGATTGCCACTTCATCCGAGGAGTTGTTAAATCAAACAGTAGTTAGGTACGGGAACCAGGGAGAGTGTATATATATATAAGCTCAAGGGGGTGCCAGGGTTCTGGTTTCAGAGTTTAAGTTTGCGAAGATAAGAATACTCTAGGCATTTGGTAGGTATACACGTCACATAAAATGACGGCGGGTTCAAACGGGGAAAGTCCATGTTGTTAATGTTTTGTTCACAAAGCTATTGGCCTGGCGATCTTTAATAGCTATATCAGGTATTAACTTTACTGGATGATATGAAGATTTGTTTTGGGGTAGTTCTGAAAGAATATATATAGTGTATATATAATTCAAAAGGGAAGAAACGAAAAACCCTAAACCTAATCCCCATTTCTTATGGTTCTAAAATTTCTCCAAGCTTAAGTCTTTGTGAATACAAAAGTTGAGATTTATTTCCTAGGTTCCAGAACCGGAAGAACATTTGTAAAATCCGGCCTGGAATTTATTGAGCCGGTCGGATATAGGTTTAAACTGGTCCTGAAATTCTCCAACCGGTTCCCAGGGAGGAACTACGCTTTCCTCAGAGGCCGAATGTGTTTTCCATAAGGGAAAAGCGGAAACGGGCGAGGGCGCGGGCGCCCAACCCGACCGTGGGCCTCCACTTACCTGCGGCCCACGCGTCCGGGGTGCTTTCTTACAGGTTTTGCTTCCTGGCCGGTAGGTGGGAACCCGACCACACTTGTCGGTTGCTCGGACAGCTTGGTGGAGCTGGCGGCGGAAGCCCTTCGACGGCGCTTGAGCAACCGGCGGTGAGTTCAGCCCAGCTACGGGGAGGACTGAGGCGAGGACGGAGCTTCTTGCCTTGGCGCGTGCTACTACTCCCAACTCCAGAAGCTCCGAGCAGCCGTGCTTGGAGCGGCTGGCGGTTGAGCTCGGAGGGGCAGGGGAGGAGGAACCAGAGAGAGCTATGGAAAGGGATGGAGCTGAAGGTGAGCTAGATGAGGCTTTGGGGAAAAAGGGGTGCTCAGTTAGCCTCTTTATAGGCGGAGCGGCGAGCTAGGGGCTGGTGATGGTTGCTGTTCGTTGGTGACGGGATAGATCCGGGTGCTCGGTCTGCGGATTTGGGGTGGAGCCAGAGGTGGCGCTTGATGGCGGGCTGGGCAGTGTTGCAACGGCGAGCGGCGCGCTGCAATCGACGGTCGACGCGGCTCTCCTCTGCTGGACGCCTGGTGACATGACCGGAGCACGGTATCAGCGCCGGAGCCTACAGCGAGAGGTGTTCCCGAGGTTAATAGGAGCCATCGAGCTGAACAAGGGTGCAGGAAAGGGGCGTGGCAAGATGCGGCGTGATTCGGCGAGGTGGACGACGTGCTAAGTGGCGGACGGCGCGGCCACGCGCACGGTGACATGGCCAGGACGCGCACTGACCGGCTTTCGGTGTGCCCAAGCTTGCCAGGAGCGGCGTGGGGTGGCATGAGCCTGCCAGGACGTGGTCACTAGTTGCCAAACATGCCAGGGAGTCGAATGGTGAGCTGTGCATGGCTACAACGAGAGCTGACACCGAATACCAATGCCAAGACTTGACAGCTCTAAGTGACATGACTTGACGGACGCTAGAGTAAGAATAGATGGGACAAACTTGGCACTGTTAGATGGATGTGACCTTAGCTGTGCTCAGGTGGCCGAGGAAAGGGTTCATGATTAGCTGGGTACGAAATACTTCGTGTTTGCTTCTCATTTCATGCGAGGGTGCTAATTTAACCAAGGTGTTCGATGTCGTTCTCTCACAATTTCTGAACTGGTCACGACTGTTGGAGTCCTGGAGCTGAGAGGGTCATGGTGTACTTTTATCGGAATTTTCTAGAACTTATTTGTTGGGGTCGTAAGGCAACGTGCGTTCTTACCCTAGAGTTTATTATTTCTGTTTAATAATATTTTTGAACTGGACATAACTATTTTATTTCACATTTGGGTTGTATATGATATTAGGTTGCTTCATGAATTTATTCATAATTTTTAGAGAGGTCGAGGAGGGTTAGATCTCGCGATTAGGGTTTTGACATAAATAGGAATTAAATGGGAAAGAACGGTCAGGTCGAGGGACTAGGGTTTTCCGGGTGTGGCAGGGTGGAGAGGGTCATGGAAACTCTCGTGGGCTCTCCCGCCTACGCCTGGGTATATTCGGTGGTGAGGTGCCGTAAACCTAGCGGCATATATGGTGCGTGTGTTAGGTCAGGGCGTATTCTGGCGTTAGAGTTTAGTCCGGAGGGGTGCGTGTGTGGCGGGGTTGTGTATATTGCATGCATGAAAAGTTTAAAACATGTCTAACACATATGTAGTTATGATGGCATGTGGGTTTATGAAAAACGAGGCGTGACAGGTTTGGAATGAACCGTCTGTGATATCTTATCTCAGAAAGCTATACTTATGGACCGTTTGAGATGTCTCGGACGTTTATTTTTATCAGGCGTCTAAGATGTCATCACAGATGGTTAGGTCGACCCATATTTTGAAGACCCTGCCAGATCTGGACCTATTTCAGATTCAGATCTATTTCATGAATTAAATACGGCAGGGTAATTTGGTGATTTTGAGGCTATTTCACCACACATATTGGGTGGATATTATCGTAGATATAGGTCTAGACAATAAACTTATGGCATCCCCGGTCGGTTACGACGACCTCCGGTCGTGCCTGGGGAGAACGAGCGAGAGCCAAAACGTACGAGCCAGTCGTCGACGTGGATGAGTGTTTGCATTAGGGCGTGGAATCGAGAGCTTACAAATGGGAGAGTGAGAGGAAGAGGAAAAAGTCCGCCCCTTCCCCTCTACCCCCAGGGGGTATTTATAGGGTTTGAGAATGGGAAATACGAGATTACAATTTTGCCCTTGCATGAGAGGGAATTTACAAGGGCATTATGGTCATTTCCGTACTCCTAGGGGATCTTAAAGGAATATTCCTAGGTATTTTCGGAGGAATCTTTAGTCGGGCCAAAGTGATCCCTAACGGCGTCGGGGTTGTGCCGGACGAGACAGAACGTAGGCGTCGGGGTCGCTCTTGACGGCATCGTCGGGGTTTTGCCGGACGAGACAGAACGCTGCGTTGGGGTTATGCCAGACGAGGTAGAACACTGCGTCGGGGTTGTTCGTGACGGCGTCGGGGTTATGTCGGACGAGGCAGAATGCTGCGTCGGGGTTGTTCTTGATAGCGTCGGGGTTATGCCGGACGAGGCAGAACACTGCGTCGGGGTTGTCCTAATGGCGCCAGGATTCGCCGAATCCTGTCCGTTGTCCTGCCGGCACTGGCGGGATTCGCCGAATCCCGGCGCCTTGACGGCGTCGGGGTTGCTCTTGACCGCGGAGGAAAACGTCGATTCGGGGTTGCGCGGGAACCCTCCTCCAACAGTAGCCCCTTGCCAGTTTGGGCGGTCGAACATCGCCCGTCCGAGCCGGCACACTAATCCCAAGGGGTTGGTGCGCAGGCCGGATCGACGACGAGCCCTCCTCCTATTCCTTTTTTTCTTCTCTTTTTTCTTCTTTTCCTTTTTCTCCTTTTCTTCTTCTTCTCTTTTTTCTTCTTTTCCTCTCCTTCTCTTTTTTCTTCTTTTTTTTCTTCTTTTTCTTTTTCTCCTTTTCTTCTTCTTCTCTTTTTTCTTCTTTTCCTCTCCTTCTCTTTTTTCTTCTTTCCCCGGGCCGAACCTTTCCTGCCCACTTTGGGCCATGGCCCAGCTCAAGCCGTGGGGCAACCAATGGGGTATAAAACCCCCCCCCCACCGGCCACCCCCTTTCCCCTTCTCCCACCCGGTCCGGTTCACCGCCGCCACCTCCTTCGTTTACCCTCGCCAAGCGCAGCGAGCGGGCGACGTGGAGCACGGCGCGGGCGAGCGGTGGAGGGCTCGTGTTTAGGCACGTGGGCACGTGCGAGCAAACGCGGATGCGAACGAAAGCGAACATGAACGGTGTGTGAAAGCGAATGAACGCGGGCGAACACGAACGAACACGAACGTGAACGGCGCGTGAACACACGCGGGCGAACTCGAACGAAGGCGGACGAACGTGGGCGGCGCGCGAACGAACACGGGCGACGTAGTCCTCGACAGTGACGGACGTCGAGGTAGTCCTTGACAACGTCGACGTAGACGGGCGCTGAGGTTGCCCTTGACGTCGTTGACGTAGTCCTTGACGACGCCGACGTAGTCCTTGACGGAAACAGATGTCAAGGTAGTCCTTGGCGACGTCGACGTAGACCTTGATGGCGACATGGTGTTGATGTGAATGTTGAGTCTATGCTTGTCAGTTATGGAACAGACCGACGTGCGCCGACGCGGATGTTGAGTCTGCGTGCATCGGTACCAGACGTCTAGGCTTGCTTCTAGCGAGCCCCTTGCGGAGATGACACTGAGTTTAATATTTGCAAAGTGTGCGCCGTACCACCTCATGCAAAAGGTTGCACGTCAGCGCTAGATGGGGTGTCGACATCGGCGGTGATACTGGCGGAGTGTCAATGCTGAGAAGCATGGAAACTTCGGCGGAGTATGTCGATGCTGGGCGGAACATGTCGATGCCGGGTGGAGTGTCAACGCCGGATGGAACACGTCGACGCCGGGCGGAACATGTCAACGCCGGGCGAAGCATGTTGACGCTGAGGAGTATGCCGACGCCGGACGGAACGCATCGACGCCGGGCGGAGCATGCCGATGCCGGGCGGAGTGTCAACGCCGGACGGAACATATCGACGCTGAGGTGCATGTCGACTTCGGCGGTGTATGCCGACACCGAGGAGCATGTCGATGCTGAAGAGTATGTCGACTTCGGCGGAAAATGTCGACGCCGGACGGAACACGTCGACGTCGATCGGAACGCGTCGACGCCGGGCGGAGTGTCAACGCCGGACAGAACACGTCGATGCCGGGCGGAACACGTCGACGCCGGGCGGAGTGTCAACACCGGGCGAAGCATGTCGATGCTAAGGAGCATGTCGACTTCGACGGTGTATGTCGACGCCGAGGAGTATGTCCACGCTGAAGAGCATGTCGACTTCGGCGGAGAATGTCGACGCCGGGGGGAACGCGTCGACGCCGGGCGGAGTGTCAACGCCGGACGGAACATGTCGACGCTGAGGAGCATGTTGACTTCGGCGGTGTATGTCGACGCCGAGGAGCATGTCGACTTCGGCGGAGAATGTCGACGCCGGGCGGAGTGTCGACGCAGGGCGGAACACGTCGACGCCGGGCGGAGTCTGAATGCCGGATGGAACGTGTCGATGCCGGGCGGAGTATCGATGCCGGACGGAACACGTCGGCGCCGGGCGGAACGCGTCGACGCCAGGTGGAACATGTCGACACCGGGCGGAGTGTCAACGCCGGACGGAACATGTCGACGTTGAGGAGCATGTCGACTTCGGCGGGCGGAGTGGGTTGACACCGAGCGAGACAATGATGCCGGGTGCTCGGCTTTGTTTCTGGGAGAGCCCCTTGCCAGGATGGAGCCTAGCATGGAGGGTAACGAGGCACACACTTGGCGCTTGGTGGCGCGTGTAAGAACACTTCTGCCTTACTCTGACGTATATGCTCGCCGCACGACCCCGGAGGGAAGGGACACTCTATCTCGGACGAAGATGACTCGACGTCGCGGGGAGCTATCATCGCACGACCCCGGAGGGAAGGAACACTCTATCCCGGACGGAGATGGCTCGACGTCCCAGGGAGCTTTCGCCGCACGACCCCGGAGGGAAGGGACACTCTATCCCGGACGGAGATGGCTCGACGTCTCAGGGAGCTTTCGTCGCATGACCCCGGAAGGAAGGAACACTCTATCCCAGACGGAGATGGCTCGACGTCCTCGGGGAGCTTTCGTCGCACGACCCCGGAGGGAAGGAACACTCTATTCCGGACGGAGATGGCTCGACGTCCCGGAGAGCTTTCGTCGCACGACCCCGGAGGGAAGGGACACTCTATCCCGGACGGAGATGGCTCGACGTTCCGGGGAACTTTTATCGCACGACCCCGGAGGGAAGGGACACTATATCCCGGACGGAGATGGCTGAAACCTATCACGTGGGGGCTTGATGACATGTCGATGCGTTAAGCCCTTTGGTGAGACAGAGTAGTCTACGCTTGTGGATGAAGCGTGGTGACGCTAATGTTGATGTCCGCTACTGACATGCTTGGTCGAAGTGGTACGGGCAATGCGGACGTGCGCGTGGCTGATGTTGATGACGATCCCGTGCAGTGTCGACGATAATAGGAGCGAAGGACACACAGCCCAAAGTGGCAAGTGGTGCTCGGGACGACGAGGTCGCGCGATGTCACCAGGGCAAGCATGCTTGTCTGTAAGTTTGAACACATGCTCGCAGGCGGCGCAGCGACAATGTTGATGTCGGGCTCGAGCGATGTTGCCGAGGACAGCCGTTGAGGCCACCAAGTCTGAACATGTGCGGCTGTTCATGATGTCGAGCTTGCGTGATATCGCCAAGGGTGGGGCGGAGGACACTTAAGTCCAAGCGCACGCACAGGTGATGTGGATGAGGAGCCCCTAGTGTCGCTGTGGGTGCGCAGGCGAGCGAGCGAGCCGCAATCTCATAGGCGACCGAGCGCGTGGGGCGTGGGCGATGTTGACGAGCCCCTGATATTGTCAAGGACGGGCGTAGATGACGCCAAGTCCGAAAGCGCGCGTGATGGCGATGTCAACGACGAGCCCCTGGTGCCGCCGAGGACGGGTGCGGAGGACGCCAAGCCCGAGAGCGTGGACGAGGGTGATGTCGATCCCGAGCCTTTGGTGTCGTCGAGGGCGGGCGCGGAGAGCGTAGACGAGGGTGATGTCGATCACGAGCCCTTGGTGTCGCCGAGGGCGGGCGCGGAGGACGCCAAGCCTGAGAGCGTGAACGAGGGCTATGTCGACGACGAGTCCTTAGTGTCGCTGAGGGTGGGCGTGGAGGACGCCAAGCCCGAGAGCGTAGACGAGGGTGATGTCGATGACGAGCCCCTGGTGTTGCCGAGAGCGGGCGCGGAGGACGCCAAGCCTGAGAGCGTAGATGAGGGTGATGTCGATGACGAGCCCCTAGTGTCGCCGAGGGCGGGCGTGGAGGATGCCAAGCCCGAGAGCGTGGACGAGGGCGATGTCGATGACGAGCCCCTGTTGTCGACGAGAGCGGGCGCGGAGGACGCCAAGCCCGAAAGCGTGGATGAGGGTGACGTCGATGACGAGCCCCTGGTGTCGCCGAGGGCGGGCACAGAGGACGTAAAGCCCGAGAGCGTGAACGAGGGCTATGTCGACGATGAGTCCTTAGTGTCGCTGAGGGCGGGCGCGGAGGACGCCAAGTCCGAGAGCGTAGATGAGGGCGATGTCGATGACGAGCCCCTAGTGTCACCGAGGGCGGGCGCGGAGGACACCAAGCCTGAGAGCGTGGACGAGAGTGACGTCGACGACGAGCCCCTGGTGTCGCCGAGGGCGGGCGCGGAGGACGCAAAGCCCGAGAGCGTGAACGAGGGCTATGTCGACGACGAGTCCTTAGTGTCACCGAGGTCAGGCGCGGAGGAAGCCAAGCTTGAAAGCGTAGACGAGGGCGATGTCGATGACGAGCCTCTGGTGTCGCCGAGGGCGGGCGTGGAAGCGTGCGGGAGAACGCGCACGACGTGCGGGCGACGTGCGAGCGAATGCGCGTGACGTGCGGACAACGTGCGTGCAACATGGACGAGGGCGATGTCGATGACGAGCCTCTGGTATCGCCGAGGGCGGGCGCGGAAGCGTGCGGGCGAACGCGCGCGACGTGCGAACGACGCGCGTGGAACGTTCGAGTGAACGCGCACGATGTGCAGTGTCTCGCGCGATGTGCGGATCTTTATGGAATATTCCTAGGCATTTTTGGAGGAATCTTTAGTCGGGCCGAAGTGATCCCTGATGGCGTCGGGGTTGTGCCGGACGAGGCAGAACGTAGGCGTCGGGGTCGCTCCTGACGACGTCGTCGGGGTTATGCCGGACGAGACAGAACACTGCGTCGGGGTTGTTCTTGACGGCGTCGGGGCTATGCCGGACGAGGCAGAACGCTGCGTCGGCGTTGTTCTTGATGGCGTCGGGGTTATGCCGGACGAGGCAGAACGCTGCGTCGTGGTTGTCCTGACGATGCCGGGATTCGCCGAATCCCGTCCATTGTCCTGACGGCGCCGAGATACGCCTTGACGGCGTCGGGGTTGTTCTTGACCGCGGAGGAAAACGTCGATTCGGGGTTGCACGGGAACCCTCCTCCAACAGATATCTACAACTATTTGGCCATCTAAGGTTACAAATTGTTCTTAATCATTGATGTATGGTTAATTATGCATGGTTAATGGTTATATTTAGATTGGGGTAGAGAGAGGATTATTTAAATCTAGCTAAAAGAGATATACAACTGATGATGGTGTTTGGTTATTTACAAGTTGATGACGAGGAAGGGATAGGGCCGGTGAAGATTATGTATGGTTAAACCTAGTTTTCAATGAAAAGATGTTTGTTAATTATATATTTTGTAGATTATGTGGATATATATATATATATATATATATATATATATATATATATATATATATATAACTATGCATGCTTTTCCGCGTAGATGGAGCGAAGCTGGATGTACGGTCAGAGCTGTGTGTCGTGAGAGTACATTGATGAAGTGTCTGAATTTTTAAGAGCCGCCAAAAATGATATATTGAGAAATGGCGAGGAGTTTATGTCATGCCCATGCATTCATTACAAGAACTAGAAGATGTGGGATAACCAAGTGCAGATCCAAGGATACTTGATTCAGAGGGGTTTCGTGGAGGATTACACTCATTGTACTAGTTATGGCAAAGAACTGATTATACAGGAAGGCGATACAGTCAATAAAATGTCAAATGATGTCGCTTATGAATCTGATGATGAGGGCACATTGCCCAGAAGGCTATGGTCTGGATCAGATATTGTGCGATGCAGAAGAGAATGACCTAAGTGGGAAAGAGTATGATCAATTAATTTCTAGCCTTGTTGGAGGACTCAAAAAAACCTTTATATGAGGGGTGCAAGTCAAGGCATACCAAGTTGTCGTTCGTTCTTGAACTTCTCTACATGAAGTCAAGCAACGGGTGATCCGACATAGGTTTCACATCATTGTTAACCCTCTTACAAGAGATGCTTCTAGAAGGAAACCAGATGCGCACACGACCTATAAAGCCAAAAGGGTGCTTTTTCCGCTGGGAATGAAAGTAGAAACAATATATGTATGTTCAATGATTGTATCCTCTTCCATAAAGAGTATGAAAATACAAGCAACATAAGAATGAAGATGATGACATGGAGGGCAACAAGGTGACGACTGGACCTCTGGCTAAGGTTATGTGGTATTTTCCTATAATTCCCCGTGTGAAGTGAGTGTTTGTATGTGAATACGAGGGATGCAAAATTGCTGTGCTGGCACACAGAGGGTGGTAAGGATGATAGAAAGTTAAGCCACCCTATTGATGTCATCCAGTGGAAACATCAATATAAAGTACCTAACTTTTGGTACAGAATAGAGGAATTTAAGATTTGGATTGAGAATGGATAAAATAAATCCATTTGGTAATATGAACAGTCGGCATAATTCTTGGCCCCTGGCTCTATGTATCTACAACATTAATTCTTCCATGGTTGTGTATGAATTGGAAGATTAAATAGCTGAGAATCACATCGAAATGGATTAACTAGACATATGCGAGAAGGATTTGGAAAGGCCTTATGAACACAGTAAGGAAATTGGGTTAAGAATTTGATTTACAACATGAGTAATGATTCTCGTTGGATATTAGATTTTGATCATCAAGTGAATAACCTCCAAAGGGCAAAGTCCTCAACTTCAAGCAACATGTTGATCTTGGAATTGGAGAGTAAAACAGACGATTCTTTTTAATAGAGTGAGACTCTATGGAGGATCATTAATTTCGTGGAGTTACTACGCTGGTGACATAATGATCTTTGGGTGATTGCAGATCATTGGATTGACTTAGATGATCAGGACCTTACACGAAGGAATAGGACTAGAAGAGAATGAGGATTTATCTTTTGGCGAAAAGGGATTACTCGGTGGTATCCCAAAGGTTTAAACATTTAGCTAATAGAGTTTTAATCTACCCCTTAAGAATCATAATCACTAAGAATTGGTGGATATTTTAATTCACACGGATATAGGAGATGATTTCTCGATGGTTGTATTATCAGGTAAAAGGATAAATTTTCATTGTGTAATTCTTTAGGAGTTAATTGTGGAATATATTTAGTTGGTTTGGAAATACTATGATCTTGAAGAAGAATATCTCTTGGATTTCATAGGAGATATTAGTCATGTCTGGACAGGTTGTTTTTGTTGAACTGTCTACAATGACCTCTATTATAGACAGGTTTGATATAAGCACTCGTCTATGATGATCCTTACCACAGGCGGTTCAAATCTAAGAACATGTCTGTAATAATACCTATCACAGACATCACGCATCAAACCTAATTATAATGATCTTCTGTGAAGTATATATATATACACGCATGCTACGTTGTGTGTTTATATGCGTGTGCAATTGTACGCTGTGTAGTACAATGCAGCTCTCTCTCTGTAAAAAGCCGCATGGTACTACTTTTATTTGAAATCATGTTTACCGTATTTGATCCTCCTTTATTTACAGCCTAAATGGCAAGCTACTAGTCCAAAGGGCCACCTCAGTGCTGACTCCTCATCGTTATATTACACCAAGCAACTTCGAAAAATTCTCTTTGATACGTCCCTACTTAGCCTTGCCTATATCATCTAATTGTGGAATGAGCTACTTTAGGCCCTTTGGGCAATATATAATTTATGACCAAAGGAAGAGTTGGAAATTATAATAAGTTTTTCTTATTCGCACCCCTGTGCGGCAACGAGCAGTTGGTATAAGATAACAAGGCAACGTATCCCTGGACCCCGTCAATATACCCTGTCCTTCGGCCTTTGTTATGTGATGTTTAGCCACTATGCCATTCTTTGATCTGCCATGGGCTTTCCCGCTTTTTAGTGTTTGGGCTGTTCTCGTACTATTTGGTATCTTTGGGTAGATACCATTAGATGTTAAAACGCTAGGCAAAAGACAAGGTAAATATTTGTTTACGTATCGACCTGTTGGCTAACGTGGCTAACTTAATTAGTAAAATAGTTGATATAATAGTTTTTACTATCGTGTATACAATATGATCTTGAGATTCATTTGCATGAAAATGTACGGATGCGTTTCTTGTAAGTCTCAGAATTTATAATAATATACGATTGCATATGTGGTATGTTAAAGTATGTGATAGATTTGATAGTCGTAGAATAATAAACGATGTGAACATCCTATTATAAAAATATATATTTTTTAACCAAATCGTGCATCAATCATCACAAATTTTCGTCTCTGGACTATTTCAGTGTCTATCAAATGGTTACATCGATAATATGTGAGTCTATACTATTCTATTCCTACTTGTTAGTGATGTAATATTTACAAGTTCCCGAGAAGAATTTTTTTCAACCACGTAAAGGTCCAAAACATTAAATCTTGAAATTTTGGGTGGCTAGGTTGTTGAGCTTGTGCATGGGAGGGTGCAAAAACCAGAGGATAACCTCTTTTAAGATTTGTACGTACTAGACAGCTTAAATTAGCAGTTAGTGGATTTGTGGTCCATGCAATTGTGGTTAGTGTCTTTCTTTATCCTACTAATTAACTAAAGGTTTTTCGCCGGTACCTGTCAGGCAGCTCCTACCTTTTGAAGCACTGTTCAGGTTCCGAAAACGTACTATGTGAGCAGTGATTGGTCTATGCAAAATTGTACAGTGGTTGTAGTGACCTCCCACTTTGGTCCCAAAGTTGAAACCGCTGCACTTTGAGGTGATTGACTGGCGCCATTGTGCAGCGTAAAGCCTGGCTGGAGAGAATCCAAGCAAAATGGCATTTCATATGCGTACATAGTGTTAATAGCAGTACGTAGTTCCTTTTAAAAAAAGGCGCAGTACGTAGTGGCAACTTGTATGAATGTATGAATCTATCGTATTTTCGCGTTTTCTTTAAACAGTCTTTATTTTGGATTTTTAAAGAAAAGACTTTACACCCAGCTTCTATTAAAAATCATTATAACAAGAGCATATATGAATACCTACTTATAAATTTTGACAGCATAACAAATTTATTTTGCCGTCTAAAACCATAGGAGCACAAATAAAGTTTCTCAAACACCCGTCAATTACCAAGCCGCAGCTTGGTGGGGTAGCGACCTTCACCAGACACTTTATGATCCAGTAGTCCTTACACATGAGTTACAACCAAAAGGAGCAAACACACATATATCACTGCAAAACATGCTAGCTTGGGGTAGAACCAAAATGGTAATCTTCTTCTTCTTCCCTTCTTGTAGAGAAACGTTGTCTTCTCCTTAATGCATAGGGCTACGCATCCTACCTTCGCGTTGTCTTCCTCCTTCAAGAGGATCGTCCACTGCTGCATGAAGAATAACATTTTATATACAACATCAATTGGATGACATATAAGTTTATTTTCAATAGCCTAATATTTCATAAAGGCCATACTAAAGCTTTAAACCCAAAGATCCACACCCCGACGTCCCCTCCTTTTTGTTTAGAAACCCATTGTGATAAAGAGTCTTTAAAATGCTTTGGTGCCCTGTCCCACCCAAGAGCCTTGATCTTTCACACTAGACCAAACGAACCTAGCCATCATGCAGTTAAAAAGGAAAGTGGTTATCGTCTTCTATCTCCCCAAAAAGCCCACACCTAGCAGACAATTTCATTTTGACTAGTTGATCTCAATATGAGATTTTATTTTGGTTTGCTTGCCAAATAAATTTTTTGACTTTAAGATGCACATGTACCCTCCACACTCTCCGGAGATTTTGATTGATCATCCCCCCAAACGAGATGATCCTGTAAATTGACCTAACGGAGAAGGTTTGATTCTTCTCTAGCACCCAACCCACCTTGTCCTTTTCTTGGAAGAGATACACCACTTGCAACACCTCCGTGAGGGTCTGCCATTCTACTAGCTCTCTCTCTCTCTCTCTCTCTCTCTCTCTCTCTCTCTCCCTCCCTCCCTCTCTCCCTCTCTCTCACCCCCAAGGACCTTTTGAACCTAATTTCCTAGTCCCCTTCATCTTAGCAATCTACCACCAAGCAGTCGAGATCTTCGCATATAAGAAATAAGGTTAATTGGGAACTGAATCAGGAGGATGACTTGTCTAAACCAAATGTCGTTCCAGAACTTAGTTTCCCTCCCATCACCCACTAGGTATACTTCACCCCGCTTAAACCATTGTTTGATGCTTTATAGCCCTCTCCAGAACTATGACCCCCCCCTCGTTGATGGTTTGCAAACAAATCACCTCTCAATAAGTATTTTGCTCTAATGAGGGTACACCACATCATGTCCTCAGGTTCATTATTTTTCAAATCCACTTTTCTAGGAGACATATATTCATAAGCCTCAAGTCAATCACTCCTAGACCTCCAAGTCTTTTGGCCGACACCGCACCCCACTTCACCATGTGGTATTTCTCTTTGTTCCTCGGTCCTTGCCAAAAGAATCGGCTCCTGATCTTGTCAAGTTCTTGTCGCACACCTTCCTGTAGTAGGTAGAAACCCATTTTGTACATGGCGACGCTCCCTAGACAAACATTGTTTAGGATGAGTTTCCCGCTAGTTGACAAGAGTTGTCCTTTCCAGGCATCCAGCCTCGTGGTGAGTTTTTCCGCTACCCTTCATTGCCTCAATATTCAAGTCTCGTTTGCCAACGGGAAGGGCCAAATATGTTATTAGAAAGGGACCCCAATTTGCATTTTAGCTAATTGGCAATCTTGTCTTGTTCCTCTTGTTCACACCCCATCGCTACCACTTCGCTCTTGTGGTAGTTGATCTCGAGCCCCGACATCGCTTTGAAGCAGTATAAGATGAAGTATGGACCAAACTCTCCATTGATGTTAATGCAGACCTGGCCCCCTTTTAGTGTTTTCGTGATCCACACAATCCACATTTCACAAAGCCCTTTCTTTCTCATGACATCTTTCAGAAACCAGCTTAAGTATCACCCTCGTTTGGATTTTTCGAATAAGATGTAGATATCTCTCACGATTTCATTTTCATAGGCTACATCATTTAAAATCAATATAAGCCACCTAAGGGTTTCTTGGGTCGCAAGAATTTTTAAAAAATCGTAGAAATTTCATAGAAAACAGTTCAATTCTAATAAGAAACATGAAAAGTTCGTATGAATCAAACAACCCTAACAGGTTGTAGTCCGATAGATACACCACCACGGGATTCTGTGAGAACAGAGACCCATTTAGACATGGTATGCACAAGAGTTTATACTCATCTAGAAGATCACAGCCCTCCTCTAGGAACGTAACTGTTGCTATCTCCCATGATCCGGTAAAATCTCAATCAATCTCCTTAACTTAGCAACCGAATAAAGCACCCAAAGCAGCAAACGGTCAGGGTGGGCATTCTGTTTTAACCAAAAATTCGGTTTCGGTTTTTCGGTTTTTGAAAATTTGGGTATTCCAAAAAATATTAATCAAAACGTGGTATACAATTATGTAAAATGAAAATTCGATTTCGGTTTTTGGTTTAAACCGAAATAGAGAGAACATCATAGAATTCATAAATGCATCATCAATTCAACATAAATTTTGACAGCATAACATGTCCACTGAAATAATTCTTGGTTTATTCGGTTAACATGTCTAGGGAAATTCGGCTTATTCGGTTTATTTAGTTAACCGAGAGCTAAAACCGATTGCATCGAATCAAATTTGGTTTTTCAAACGGAATTTTAGGATTTAATCAGTTTGTTAGATTTTCTCGGTTTTTCTGTTTTTACGCCCAGGCCTAGCAGACGGGTGCGGCGGGGGACAATGTGATTTACCTCGAATCCAACCTCGCTTAATTCACAGCCGCGATCGCGCTTACTCCATCAGCCGTGACCGCGATCAAATCCTCCTCTCATCGCGATCGGCAGTGGGGTTGCGCATGCGGCACATTGAGCGAATAGTGGCCGGCCGGTTGCCAATACAAGTGAAGAACGTGGGGCGATCGGCGAGCACAGTCACAGACAAGCTAGCCTCGGCAACTTGAAGACTCCTAAAAAGTGGATGTGATCATCAGCGTGAGAATGAGGGCCAGAGATGGCTGCTTTTGCCCCGTATGTAGCCCTACTGCCCTTGCCAACTTGCTTACTGCTGCTTATCCGGGTCACGTGTCTCATCAGATGGTGTTTTATTTTTTGGCATGCAGATGTTTTTTAGTAAACAAGCAGGACGTCCTGTGTAATTGCGTAAAAATGTCTTTAATCATATTTAACTTTCTAAATTCATATAAGTATATTTTTTCAGTGAAATTCACATAAGTATAAATTATTCTGCTATATGCAAAAATAGGAAATTACCGCCGTCTTTGCCGATAAATACATGGTATTAGATTTATAAATGATATTAAATCACTTGAAATTAAAGTTTGGATCATGATTAGCGATGTCTGTATGTGATATTAGATAAATATGCGGAGTTAAGGTTTAAATCGCCGGTCATTGATATCACGTCAGTATGTAGATTTAAGAGCTCATGTAATTTTTTTATGAGATTTAAAATTATGAATATCTATCAGTTGTGAGCAATTGATAATTAAGATATACCAGATTAATGACAGATAATGTTTAGGTACGATTATAAAAATCTATCGATTATGGTTCATTAATAAGAAAGGTTCACCAGATTAATAGCGACATGATGTTTACGTGTAGTTATAAATTATCGATTGTGATATGTTTAGGTATAATTATGAAAATCTATCGGCTATCAATTGTTTAGGTACAATTATATATGATGATCTATCGGTTGTGATCTGTTGAGGTACAACTATGAAGATTTAATGATTTGTTGAGGTATAATTATGAAAATCTAATGGTTGTGATTTAGTTAGGTAAAATTATGATGATCTTCGGCTATAATTTTTTTAGATACAATTATAAGATCTATCGATTGTGTTATACTAATAAAAAGAGGATACATCAGACTAATGACCGAATGTTTTACATTTTTGTGAGAGTTTATAGTATGTCTATCTTTTTATTATTATCCTGTTATTTATTTGAATATATTAATAACGGTACAGATTGGGTCGAACACTCGAAATAGACCTACGCACCATCTGGTCCACCAGTAAGTGAGAGCCCGATCGCATCAGTGGCACCGATGCAAAGCCGATGATGCTGTCGTTAGTGTTTTCTGCATGTATGCGTGTCCAAACTGCATGTTGCCTAGCTTTCGATCTGCAGGGTGGAGCTGGGCGCAGAATTGACATGACTTGACTGGCCAAAAAGGTCTCGCTGCCCTTACGAGCTTCTCTCCTTTTTGCACCTCAGGCAGGCTGATGTGTAGACCACTTGTGATGCTAGCTAGTTAGTCCTTCAGAGTCAAGTGGTCAACGCTGCCGCATGAACAACTGGTAATTAAGTAGGGTGATATGTTGTACGCATGAACAACACTCATTTGCAAAGCACGATCTGCAAGGACAAGGCCATTATGAAACTAGATACTAGGGTTTTGGAAGGACAACTAAGCACCTAAATCAGCTAGGAAAGACACGCACGCCGTACTACCCCTATTTACACGGCAATGGCGTGCGATCATTTACCAAGCTGAGGTTAGTTGACGTGGGAAAGTGGTCATTTCTAATCTCACCCGGCCTGACAACTTCCCAGTCCTATGTACCATGGCTAGTCAAGCTAATATCATGCTAACGTACAGATTGATTGGCTACAAACTATCAATATATTTTCTTCATTTCACTATATGTGTGCTCAATCTCGAAATGCTCTATTTTAAAATATATATCAATTAAGAAAATCAAGAGTATAGTTATTACATTATTTTCACTCTATATACATATTAAAATATTTTAGAAATGGTTAGATGGTTGTATTTCATTAATTCAATTAAAGTATGTATGGTAATTTCTTATATACCTTTTCTTAGATTTAGTTTTTTTTAGTTTGTGCGCACAGTGGATAGAGGCGCACTAGGGATGCGTTTTCGGTTAATTAGGTAAATACGGTGTTAGTACTTCGGTAGATACGGTGTCAATTAAAAATACGGTTCGGTTTGATAAATACCAAACTATTTCAGTACAGTTTGGGCAATACCGTATTAGCCAAAGTTAACACAAATTATGAAACGATACGGCAACTTTTTACTTCTTAGTGCGGACAGTCGGTCACAAAATAATCAAATGTTGAAGGCAATAGCACCTGCACAAGAACGAGGTTCTTTTGGAGGAAAATGAACAACACAGTACGTAATGGGCTTTGGCTGTTTGACCCTTCGAGGCTCGAGCCACACCAATGGAAATGCTGCGCAGTACGCACTGCCCATGGGCCTGGCCGCTTGATCTCAAAAAGAAAACACGCCCAGTACGCACAGCCCAGTCTGGAAGTCTCCACAGGAAAAGGGGCAACTTCGCTTGTGTTACTTGAGGCAGAGACCAAGGAGAGTAGCTGCTACCGTAAGAGAGGACGCAGCGCAGCTTGCAGATTGCAGTCTATTCGTTCGCCATGTTTACTCAAAGCTTAGCGCCTTAATCGACGGTTTCCAAAACTGAAAGACTCGTACTAATTAACGATAGCCAAAAACCAGATTAGATAACCGGGCCTTTTGGTTTGGTAGGGTTTTGCACAGCCCTAAACCACATGTCGACATAGTACACAGTTCATGCATACATTATACATACTGGCCGCAGCTCAGCTTGAAATGACGTGCGGGCTAGAAAACCTATCGCGAAATGCTAACATGTTGACTTCACCCAGCATATTTTCCGCACTGCTATAGAAATGATTTTTCTAGGCCTCTCATCTTAGACGGTTTTGACAAAATCGATTATATTAAAACAATCTCAGCCGGTTTTAAATATCTCAGTCGGTTTAAAAAATAAATCGACTGAAATAATCACCTATCTCAATCAGTTCTAAAAAAAGAAACTATAGAAGTATCCCAATCGATTTAAAAAACAAACCGTCTAAGATATCATAACTATTACAGTCGGTTTCTTTTTAAAACTGGCTGAGATATTTTTTTCCCAGCCTAAACCAGCCTAGCTTTCTCTCTCCAATCCTATGCACCACGCCTAACTCATCTTCAAACCCTTCTCAATCCTCCGCCGCTGCTCTTCCTCTCCCAATCTCATCTCTAATCCCATGCACCCCTCTCCCTCTCCCATCTCAGTATAGCCGGTCATACCCTAGACCTCCACCTGCCCCTCTCTCCCTCTCCCATCTCCAATCCGGCCAGCCGTGCCCTAGCTTGCCCTCCACCTGCCCCTCTCTCTCTCTCTCTCCCTTCTCCAATCCGCTCACCCCTCTCTCCAGATCTAGATCCTTCTCGATCCAAGACGCGCTCCAACTCCACGCACATCACGGGGGCCCCCGCCGTGGCCACCACGTTCTTCAGCCTCTCGCCCAAGATCCGCCCGGCTTTCACCCCTCCAACGCCTGTGCCCAACGCGCTGGTCATCGCTGCGCTCGACCCACGGTGGAGGCGCCCACGGCGCTCTCCCGCAGTGGTGAAGGGTTAGTTTTACTAGTTTAGGTATTTCCTTTTTCTTGATAGTGTTGGTGCCTTACATCTCGACCATTCTTGGTAGCTTTGGCTTTCAACACGTGGATTTGACACTGTTGTGGTGGTGGTGATGGTGGGGTGCAGGTGTTTCGGATGCGGACGGAGGAGCAGGTGCTATACAGGATGGCCGTCTACCCCTTCCACCATCGACCATGCCGCCACGTGCTCCCTCCCCTTTGACCTGTCAAGCATGCTACCATGCACTCCTCCCCTTCAGCAACCTCCTCTTCGCGCTGGTGGTGGAGATCTGCCGCCGCCGCCCTCCAACGTTGCCGCGGTGGCCACCTTCCTCCTTCCCCGTCGAATCCCTCCCCCGCCATGGCCCAGAACTAGCGCTCTCGGCCTAGATTCCGAGCCGCCCGGCTCAAATCGTGCAGCTTTTTTAAAAAATTTTAGCGATTTTCACAATCGGTTAAAAATTGTTAACCGGCCGAGATTGTTACCTGTACAGTCGGCTGGTGAAACCGGCTGAGGTGACAAATATTATTAGCTCCCCTTCGTTCTAGTCGGTTGTCAAAACGGATTGAGAAGGCCTTCTAAAACCGGCTGAGAAGACTATTTTTGTGGTAGTGCCGATCCCCAACTGGAAAGCTATGTTTCTTCTGTAGGTTGCTCTTCTGTCTCTCATGTCTTACGCCTCGGCAGCCAGAGCAAGATAGAAATAAAAATGAAGCACCAGTTTAGATATTGTGAGGCGGGATTTCAATATTGCGCGTTGAGACGTGTTTCTAGATGCCTCCCATTCCTCACACATTGCACGCGTCCAACTACTCCTAATTGGGATTGCTACTCCTAATATAGGCAGGAGGCTACAAGAAGAATACTACAGTAATTGGATGGATATGTATTGAGCTAGGATTGGAGGCAGTGTATCCTTGGAGAGCAGTGCTTACACAAGGGGAGGTTGGTGGGCATGCATTAGATATCCATAAAGTCCAAATAATGATAACTTCTTTTAGTACCAAAACGATATTCAAGTCTCAACATCTACACGCTTCAATTCAATGGTTGCTACATTCGGTAAAAGCAGAGAAGAGAACTTTTTTTAATTCACATGGTCGACGCGAGAGAGAAACGAGTGAATTATTGAGTTTGTGTCGAATATGTGTTCAGGATAGGTTACAAGGTAAGACTTAGAGTTGTAGTAGAAATAGGACGGAGTTGGTGTCGGACTCCGGTAACCCGGACCTCCTATAAATAGAGGTGCCCTGTGTAACCACGACAATGTAACTTGAAAGACAGTTAACAGATGGGGAGGAGCGTCCGTAGTCAAGCCCTGTGGACATAGGCCTCGTGGCCGAACCACGTTAAAAACGTCGGTGTCTCTCATTGCCAATTCTGCGGTGTCTCGGTTTAGATCTACGCTTTCACGTGTGGCCTCGTGATTTCGCAACAAGTGGTATCAGAGCGTGAGGTTCAGGAAGATCTTGAGACGGTGCGGAATTCGGCGGGCACGAGATGGAGGACGGCAGCGCGTGTACAAGGCAAGGTGGAGCCTGGAGCATGTCGTGAAAAAATTCGCTTCAAAAGGCACGAGGATTTTTCACAAAATCTTGTGTGGAAGAATTTTTAGCGCGAGGTGGAGCGAGGAAAAAAAAGAAAAAAGTTGCGACGGTGGTACGCGGAGGCGTGGCGCGCGGCGACGGCCATGGCACGCCACCGTGCACAGCGGCCTGGGGGTGGCCTGGCGCGCCGGCCCAGGTGGCCAGTACTAGCCCAGGTGCGGAGGCCAGCCAGGCACAGCACAGGCGCGCCGGCCCAGGAGCACGGCAGCGGCTGTCCAGGCACCAGCCGGCGTGGCCAGGCGGAGGGGGCGGCCCAGGCCGAGGGGGGCATGCGCGGCCTAGACGCCTGCTCGGGCGGCCTGGAGCGGCCGGCCCAGGCGGGCGCGGCCCAGACGGTCCTAGCTGGCGGGGCGACAGGCCGGGGGTGGCCCAGGAGTGCTGCTGGCCCAGGCGGGTGAGGCCGCGGCCCAGCTGGCCTCGGGCGGCCCCGGTGAGGCGGCAGGAGCGGCCCAGGGGGGTGGCGGCCGGCCCGGGAGAGCTCGGGATGGGCCCAAACGGTCCAGGCGAGGTCTGGCGGGGTCCGAGAGCGGCCCAGGTGGGGCTGGAGGGCCTCGGAGGCCCAGGAGAGGTCTGGGAAGGGCACAGAACGCGTTGGGTGTAACATCCTCTATCTGATTTTTGCTAAGTACGCAACATGCCATATGCATAACTAAAAAGAAAATTTTTGAATTTGAGGAAACTTTGGTTTGAAATCATTTGAATTGGAGCAATTTGGAAAAACAAATTTGAAAATAAAAACATATTTTCTAAAACCCCCCCTGAATGGGCCGGCAACCCATTTCCTTCACCCCTCCCCGCGCAGCCTCGGCCCAGCTCTTTCCCACCTGGGCCCCTCTCTCTCCCCGGCCGCTTCTCCCCCTCCCGCTTCCGGCCCGCCTCGCTCCCGGCCCGCTTGGTCTACCGCCTCCCCCGTCGTCCTCATCCTCTTCCCCCGGGACTCCCGCCGCCGCCACCGAAGCAGCTCGGTGGCGAGCTCCCGCCGCTCGGCCTCGCCACCTCCTGCTCGAGCTGCCGCCCTTCTCCCCTATAAAGCCCGCCCCGGCCGACCGCCTCCTCTCCCTCTCCCCTTTTCTCTTCTCCCCGTCCCGGTAGCACCGTCGCCCGAGCTTCTCGCCATCGCCGCCCCGCTCACCTCGGTTCTCCCTCTCGCTTGCCTCCGCCGCTCGGCCTCGCCACCACCGCCACCGTGCCATCCTCCTCGGCGCCGCCCCGCCTCGGTTCCCTGCTGCCCGAGCGGCCTCCGGCCGCCTCCAACCTTGCCGCCCGGCCACTCCCGTCGCCTCCGGCCGCCTCCGACCTCGCTGCCCCACCGCGCCGCCCCTCCGGTAACCCCCGCCGCGCCACCGTCCCATTTTCCCCACCCCCGCCGTCGCCTCTCCCTCCTTGGGCCTCGCCGCCGGTGGCGCTGCGCCGGGCGAGCTCTCGGTCGGGCCGAGCCGCATGGCCGACCCCGACCGCTTAAATGCGGGCGTTAATGGCCCTATTAATGGTGTCCTAATATTAGGCATTTATTGCTAAGCGTGTTTAATTCTAATGATTGTTAATTAATACTAACTCGACCGGTTAATTGCATAATTAATGCTAATGATTACTGTTCTGACATAATTAATGCTAATAATGGATCATTAATGCTAATATGACACATAATGACGTAATTAATGGCTAACAGTGCATTGAATGAGTTTATTAATTCTGTCTCTATGACATGTGGGTCCCACCCGATAGAATTTAAATAAAAGATAAAAGAAAATAAGAAAATTATGACAAGTGGGCCCCACCTGTCATTGACCCAGTCAACTTTGGTCAAAGTTGACCATGGGGCCCACCTGTTAATCTCTGAGGCTAAAAATGAATTAAGTAATAAAAGTATTTATTATTTATTATTATTTTTATTTACTGAGAAAAATACAAAAAAGGGTATTTAAATTGATTAAATCTCGGGAAATTCATAGAAAATTTATTTTTAATTAAAAATACAAATAATATATCAAAATATTCAGAAAAATAAGATTTACTCAAATATATTATTTTCATACATGTTTGCATGCTAGGAAAAATATAAATGGCTAAAAACTCAAATTAGGGTTTCCCCGATTAGCCGGAAGTCGTCGGATCACAATATCTCGAGCGTCCGGACTCCGATTAAATTGATTCCACTTGCATTAGTCTTCATTTTGAATCCTCTACGCCATGGAATGCATTCCATATCATGTTGATGTTCATCATTGTGATGTTTATTATCCTGACTCTTTTTCCGGTGTTTTCGTTCTTCTCGATAGAGTCGGAAGGTGTCGAGCCTTTAATTCCGAGCCGGAACAAGATCTTTTAGCCGAACCGCAAGGCAAGCAACCCCTTTGAACAAACACGCTACTACTTTCAAAGTATTATGTGTTTTCAGATCCGTTATCGCATGCGTTCAAATTATACTTTCCGTTAAGTATTAGCTCTAATCCTTGCATAACTTACTTTGTCGCTCAATTAACACCACCACACCCCAAACCTATTTAGAGCAGTATAGTTGTTGCTTCTAAGTTATTTATATAGTCAATGATGCTTAGACATGTTTAGACATGTAAAGTCGTAATTCCTTGGATGGCAGACAAAACACAACACTCTGAACGGGTTACGTGATAGGTGGGTGTTCACCGGGAGGTAACTAATGAACTTGATTAATAATGATCGGGCTTAGACGAGAGGCCATGGCTGGGAGCATGGTGGGTTGTCTCATTTTTCCCACAAGGACCGGTTCCCGGTGTCCTTTTGAACCAAGGTTTGTGTACTTCTACACGGGTGGTATAATGGGCCACCCACGACTGAATAATTTATCTAGGCTTAAGTCATGAGCTGCATAGTTTGCCATTTCTATTTGCTGGGTGTGTGAAAAAGGATGTGGTGTGGTGCCTCAATATAGGTGTAAGGATTACACACGGTCCGGGACCGGGGATGTATCACCTGCTACAACTTTTGGAACCGTGTCGGGGTACCGACCGAATTGGTGCACACGGATTAGCCCATTAGGGTGGCTCATGCTTAAGTCAAAAACATTGTAAAGGTCGTGTTCAATCACACTCTGCTAATACACCTCGTGAAGTGTGTCTGTGGCCTAGCATTAAGAGTCGATTGACACGTGTAGGTAAAGATGTACACCCCTACAAGGTTTGAACTGTTCGAATAGCCGTGTCCACGGTTATGGACAACTTGGTAAGAATCCGCATCGAATTAGACAACTACAACGTCACTCTAAAACATGCCAACTCTAAGGCTGAGGTGTTAGCGATTGTTTCCTCCCTGGGTGTTGAGGAAGGATCGAGGGTTTATGTGTTCGGTGGTCTGCAATAGAGTTCATCGTGAATTTTCTACTCATCTCTTTTAAAAGCAATCTAGTAGTCGATTTCATTCTACTTAAAGGATATTGTCCAATGGATAATCAGCTTTCTGCAAAATAGTCCACAAATATCCCCTTATTGAAACCTTGTAAGTCTTGCGAAGTACAGTTTTTTGTACTCACCTTGCAGTTCTGATAACTTTTATGCAGAGGAAATCATCCCCTCAACGGATGGTTTCTATATAGAGATCGACGCCAACGACGACTAGTCACTGGGAATCCCAGGCAATGGTCCTGCCCAGGATTCGGCAGCTTGGTTTGTTCTGCCGCCATCTTTTGGCCCTACCTTTTTGGCTTCTTAGCCATAATTAATCTTCCGCTGTGTAATCAACTCTGTTGTGAATTATGTTGCTAAGTTTTGTAGAACAACTAGTATTATTGCAATTTCAGTCGTAGAGTTGCTGTTGTGATACTTGTTTGTTCTCACCTGCCTCATGTGCCTTGCGTGTATGTTATTGAAGCACATGGTGCGGGTAGGGTTTCAGAGTCTATATCATAGAGTTGGTAGGTTTAATCACCCCTGTGAAGCGACTCTTCTACTGAGAGCTTGGGAGCTATATCATCCTACTCCAGCCGATCATTAATTTACCGGGATGAGTTTGGATTGATGTTCCGACTCAGTAAGAAAAGAGTGAGGAGACCATATCATCCTACTTAATCTATGCATTAGTTTGCCGGAGCAAGTTTGGGGTTGACGTCTCGGGCTATTCGAAGCCATACCATTCCACTTCTCTTGGAATTGATACCCAAGGGTTGAGGCCGGGTTGACGTTTCGACTTAACGGATGATTTCACTTAAAGCTCTCTGTTATGGATTTTGGGTCCCGACATTGGGGAGGCCCAGGACGCGATTTTTTGATGTTTTCTCAGCCAAATTTCGTGTAGAATCCGAATTCTGATCAATTTTGGGTTGGATTCTGAAATTTGGAGAGAGAAGGACTCGGAGTAGGAGTCCGGCTTGGATTTGACGGTCCAAGGACTACTATATAAGCAGGGGTTGGGGGGAGGCTTCAAGGCACGAGATGTCAGGAGTTGAAGCCTACAAGCAACCTAGAGAGCACAAGTTCTAAAGATGAGAAGAGCTCGGGTTTAGAAGAGGAGTGCTTGAAGGACGGATCGGTGCGACATCGATCGAGCAAGGAGCGGGTGATCAGGTCGGATTCTCGAATCTGTTCAGGAGAGGCGACATGTCGTCGTCAACAAGGTTCGAGGTGGCGAAGTTTGACGGCTCCATCAATTTCGTCCTTTGGTAGACAGGGGTCAAAGATCAGTTGGCGCAACAGGGTTGCTCCAAAGTTTTGCAGGATGTTCAGCCAAAGAAAATGGACGAGGATACTTGGGAGGAGCTGAAAGTTAGGGCAGCTGGGACCATACAGCTGAGTCTGTCGGATACGATGATGTATCATGTGATGGATGAGACTTCACCAAAGCGAATGTGGGATAAGCTGGAGGCTCAATATATGTCCAAGTCTCTGACCAATAAGCTGTATCTGAAGCAAAAGTTATACGGGCTAAAGATGCAGGAAGAGTCGGATCCTGTGGAGTACCTGAACGATTTCAATCAAGTGGTGATGGATCTAGCACGACTAGAGGTAAATCTTGATGATGAGGACAAGACCATAATTCTTCTGTGTTCTCTACCACCGTCCTATGAGCATTTCGTCACTATTCTGACGTACGGCAAGGAAACCATCAAGATTGCAGAGATTACTGCAACGTTATTGGCTCAATATTTGAGAAGGAAAAACAATGCAGTGGAGTCTTATGCTCAGGCTGAGGATTTGCTGGTCAAAGATGATCAAGGCGGGAAAGGACATGAGGCGGGTAGTCTAAGAACAAGAAACAGAAGGGGCTGCAGTGCTACAAGTCCAAGAAGTGGGGGCATATGAAGAGAGATTGTCCAGAGTACAAGGCCAAGGCAAGCGCCAATGTGGTTGTGAGAGGTGATGAAAGTGGAGAAGATACTTATGAGGTTCTCATGCTTTCAGTTAATCAGTCTACAGCAGCGTGTATATTGGATTCAGCAAGTTTCTTTCATGTGACACCAAAAGGGAGTGGTTCAGCACATACAAGTCTGGTGATTTTGGGAGAGTCTACCAAGGTGATGACACATGCCATAGTGTTGTCGGGATTGGTGACATCAAGATCAAGACTAGTGATGACAAGGAGCAACTACTCAGGGGTGTGAGACATATGCCAAGGTACAAGAGGAATCTGATTTCGCTGGGGTCCCTCCATGATGATGGATTTGTCTACGAACTTGACAAGGACAAGAAAAGCATGATGATCAAGAAGGAAAAGGAGAATGTGATGGAGGGAAGGAAGACTACAAAGAATCTTTATAAGCTGCATGGATGCATTATTGCAGGTGGAGTCACTAAGGAACTAGACATGGCGACATTTGCAGTGGGCGACGACAAGTCTGAGGTCAAGTCAGACATGTCGGGTGGCTCCGGTCGATGAGCTACAAGGGAGGAAACCCAAGTCCTATAGGAGCACGGAAATTCGCGCAAAGACGGCTTCAAGGTGGCGAAGGACATATTCGCCAAGGTGGAGTTTGTTGAGTTTATGTCGAATATATGTTCAGGGTAAGTTACGAGGTAGGACTTGGAGTTGTAGTAAGGATATGACGGAGTTGGTGTCGAACTCCGGTAACCCGGACCTCCTATAAATAGAGGTGCCCTGTGTAACCACGACAATGTAACTTGAAAGACAGTTAACAGATGGGGAGGAGCGCCCGTAGTCAAGCCCTGTGGACGTAGGCCTCGTGGCCGAACCATGTTAAAAACATCGGTGTCTCTCATTACCAATTCTGCGGTGTCTCAATTTAGATCTACGCTGCCGCGTGTGGCCTCGTGATTTCACAACAGTGAATGATTTAGTATTCTACGGTGATGTTCAGCTTTCTTTTTTCTAGATAACAGAATAAACATCCGAGAGCTTTTGCATCCAATGATACACAGAACCAACCTTGATCGTTACATAGTTTGCAAAAAGCTAAAACAACCGAGACAAATCGGTTTCATGTAAAGAAAATTGTAAAAATAAACAAACTCTTGGTGCGTGTAGACTATACACAACCTTGTACATGACTTCCATCCATAGGTAGAGAGGAGCTCTATCATAGTGACCTCTAGCTTCTTGCTCTCGCCCATCACAAGTTGCTTGAATTCCTAGTTCTACAAGAATGACTAAGATTGCAGCACATAATTGTGACACATGAAGATTACCTGATCGAGATTATAGAAAATCATCTTTTTAGATATAATATCGTTACGACAAAGCTAAATAACCCAACAAATAATCACATCACCAACAAGGACTTGCAAATTAATCCTAGATATGCACCTATGTAGATTAGATATGCTAACAACAGTACAACACTTCATCTGACCGGGAAAGAAAGAGAAGTGTCGGAGAAGTACGTCTGCAGATGAGAAGAGCTCGACCGGAGTAATATACTTGCGAAAGGTGTACACGGGGCATCATAGAAGTAATTATAGGAAGACATGATCATGATTTTTGCAAACCAACTTTTTTTAGGGGAGTTTTGTGTGCTATGCTTTGGATGGCTGTTGATCTTCCCGAACTCTAGTGCAATACTTGCATCAACATGAGTGAGGCGGTTATAGACACGTCCGAGATGTTTTCATCATCCATCAGTTTCTCTTTTCTCTTCTCTGGAGAAGAAATGCAGTTACTTAGGGTGTCTAGCTAGTCAGGTGCAGTGCAGCAGACAATGGTAGAAACTTTTTAACATATGGCTGTGTGTCTACCTACCATATGACGCAAAGCGCAACGCGCGCTCAAGGCAAGCGTAACTCTGACTTGGACATCCATGTTCAATGTAGTGTGTGGTGAGATTAGGCGTCAGATCATGGAGCTAGTGGAGAGAGGGGTGCGTGCATGCGTGGTCTTCCCACACTCTCGTGTCTATGCATGAGGAAACTACTCGTAGTGACCGAACTTTGCTCTCATTCTCTCCCTTCTCACATGTTCACCAACCCCAAAACTGTGCTTCTCTCTTTTCTTCGACCTAGCTTGGTGGCCGGAGGCAGCTAAGCAGCGGCGGAGCTTAGTGCAGGTCAGACTGGGCCATGGTTCCTCCAGTGCTTTGCTAAACTCAAGAAAATCACAATAAGATCTACTACTTACGCCTTCATCCTCTTAAGACTGGCCCCGTCTACAACCTGGACGAACTTTTCTCTCTGCATCCGAGAGTAATTAGCAAGCGCCAATTTTAATAGGATTACCACACATATGGGAGTGTTTCTGCATGCCTTCTATTCCCAATGCACTCCACGCGTCCAACTCCTAATTGGCATTGATCCATCTTTCTCCTAAGTCTAGACCTCATTTGAGAGACAATATAAGCAGGAGGTTATAGGAAGAAAACTATGAGACGACTGGATGGATATATATTGAGCTAGGATCGGAGGATGGGCTGTGCTTACACAAGGAAAGGTTGGTGGACACACATTAGATGCCCATTAAGCCCAAATCAAGATCATGTCTTTTAGTACCAAAGAAAAGATATACAAGCACTACTACATAAAACGTCAACACTGACGGGCGGAAAACATTTATCAGTGACGGGTACTGATCCCGTCAGTAATTAATGGTCAGTGGTAACACAAGTTACCACTGACGGGTGGCAAAACCCGTCAGTGGTATCAGCTTATCTCTGACGGGTGGTAACAATCCACCCGTCAGTGATGACATTTTTAGATGCGCGAAAAAAGTCATCACTGACGGGCGAAGTATTATGCCCGTCAGTGATGACTCACATCACTGACGGGCGAGGTATTATGCCCGTTAGTGATGACTCACATCACTGACGGGCGAGGTATTATGCCCGTCAGTGATGACCTTTTTAGAGGCGTAAAAAAAAACCCTACCCGGGCAGTGCCGGGTAGGGTTTCACTAAAACGGCTGTAACTTTTGCATACGGTGTCCGTTTTGGGTCCACGACCACTCAAAATGACCGTATTGACGAGGCGCATCTGATAAACTTACACGTCTTTAGACCTGTACATTTTTTCACCTCTAAATTCGCCCTCTAAGACTGACTTTTGCCCCTCCGAACGAAATGTCGCCTCTTTCGACCCTCCGTTGAACTTCTTCCCGAGCTCCAAATGCAGTAATCTTTGCGTATTCTGAACCGTGAGGGAGTAGAGCTGTTAGAAAAAAATACGAGAAATTTTTTAAAAATAAAAAAATTTCACTCCAAATTCGGCCTACCGAATCCTCCGAACGAATAATTTTCGCTACCGAACCCTCCGTTCCCTCCGTTGAACTTCTTCCCGAGCTCCAAATGCAGTAATTTTTGTGGATTCCGAACCGTGAGGGAATAGAGCTGCTACAAAAAAATACGAGAAAAAATTTTAAAAATAAAAAATTTAGACACTAGTAGAATGATGAGAAGGGTGGAAGGGTGGAAGGGTGGAAGGGAGGAGAGGAGGGTGCTCACCGTGACTCCATGGAGTTGGAGAGGAGAAGGGGCCGGTAGTGGGCATGAGGATCTCACAGTGGGATGCTTGAGGAGGGTGCTTCTAGGAAGGAGAGGAGGAGAGGAGGAGAGGAGGAGGGTGGAAGGGAGATGGAGAGAAATATGGATCTGGATTTGAGTGGAGTTGAGTGGAGTGCGCTGCACTGAGGTGAATTATATACCCGGCGGGATTCTACAATTTCGGGTTTTGAAATTTCGGAGTTGGGCGGGATTCACATCACTGACGGGCATACTTTTTAACCCGTCAGTGATAAGTGAAAAATTTCAGGTTTTGAAATTTCTGAGTTGGCGGGATTCACATCACTGACGGGCAGACATTTGTGCCCGTCAGTGATGACTTCGACATCTCTGACGGGTATAACTTCATGCCCGTCAGTGATGACTTTTCGTGAAATTCCATGTTTCTGCTGAAGTCATCACTGACGGGCAGACATTTGTGCCCGTCAGTGATGACTTTTCGTGAAATCCCATGTTTCTGCTGAAGTCATCACTGACGGGCAGACATTTGTGCCCGTCAGTGATGACTTTTCGTGAAATCCCATGTTTCTGCTGAAGTCATCACTGACGGGCAGACATTTGTGCCCGTCAGTGATGACTTCGACATCACTGACGGGTCTAACTTCGTGCCCGTCAGTGATGACTTTTCGTGAAATCCCGTGTTTCTGCCGAAGTCATCACTGACGGGCAGACATTTGTGCCCGTCAGTGATGGCTTTTCTCCCCTGAAACGGAACATCTGATATAGTCACCACTGACGTGTATCCGGCTGCCCGTCAGTGATAAGTGATAAGTCTGACGGGTTTTTTCCTGCCAGTCAGTGATAAGATATAGTGGATGACCTTTTTTGTAGTAGTGAAGTCTCGACATCGATACGCTTCAATTCAATGGTCGCTGCATCTGGACTCACATGGGTGAGATGAGAGAAACGATTATATGATTTACTATTCTGGGTCGATGTGCACTATGTAGATTAGATATGTTAACAACAATTCATCTTACCCAAAAGAAAGAAAGAGAAGCTCTGCTGGAGTACTTGCAAAAGGTGTGAGATCGTAGAAACAACTATAGGTATATATAGGATCCATTTCCCTGTAACTTTTACAAACCAACTTTCGACTTCAAGTACTTTTAATAGGAATCGATTTAGGACATCAAGTATTGACATTTTGGAATTATGCGTCAAGCATGCTGCCATTGCTTCCATATAATTAGTTTTTACACAAGGTGAGGTTGGTGGACCCCATTAGGTATCCATTAAACCATGTAGAAACGCTTTCGTTCCCTTTTTTAAAGTGTACAGAAAACCAACATGCTTAGAAAATGTGTTGCTTGGACACCAAATTCTTATCAAGAAGAGATGTATCACTTCTTTACGGTTAACTGTGGCTATGGTTAACCCAAATTTCCGAACCAAGCATCTCAATGTGAGATCCACCTCAAGGGGTGTCTTATCCTGCAATTCCACATCTCATCTTCATCCATTATCAATACTCTGCCGCAACTCTTCCCGAGCTAGCATCTCGTACCCATGCACCACATGCAAGGGGCTCCTGCGTGACGTCAGGCTTGAGCTGCTACGCCGCCTCCCGTCTTCCCTCGCTGCTTTACCGCCGACGCCGCCGCCTTCGCTCACCAGTGTTGTTGGGGTGGGCCCCGCGGCTGTGGATCTGGCGAGCGCTGCTTCCACGCGCGGTGGTCATCACCCCCACCATAGTGAGCCCCTTCGCCACGAGTGAATCCCTAGCTGCCGGTGTTGAGGCCAATGGGGAAAGTCCTCTGTTTCATTTCTTTTCAGATCTTCAGACTTTTCTTATTTTGTTGAAAGTTGTGATTCATTTTTTTGAAAGTTGAAATGTATGTAGCTGAAAGCTCAAAATTTTATATGTTTGTTTGAATATTGTTGAGACATGTGATTTACTTTTTTCAAAAGCTAGATCTGAGAAGTGGAAAGCTCAATTTCTGGAAGTTGGTGTTAAAATTGTTGGAGAAGTTGGTGTTCCAATTTCTAAAAGCTCATCTCAGATTTTCTAAGAGTCCAGATTTTGTCAAAGTTTGCGCTTAGATTTGTAAAAGCTTGTGCCCAAATTTTTAAAAGTTTATTAAGTTTTTCTGAAAGTTTGGAGAGAAGAGGGAGAAAGAAACTGATAATGTCGGGAGGACGATACGCAGAGTAAGGCGGCCCGATGGCTGTCGGAATCAACCGCGGGGGAGCCCCCGCACGATTGACCACGAATTAGCAGTGTTCCAGAGCTAGTCGGCCGGTAAAGAGAAAAACGATCGAGAATCACTGCAAGGAATTTGGGTTCTAACCCGATTTTCGGTTAAATTGACGTTCCTGCGGATCTCAACCGGCTGGAACGAACAAATGTGTTGTGGATTGTGGCCTCAGAAAAAAATGCAGAGGCAATTGCCACGAGAACTTGATGCTCAAATTGCTATGAAATTACACTGCACTGGTGTTTGTAAGTTAACAAAACCGCAACCACAGATTACATTACCTGTCTAGCGAACTAACCCATTTGCGCTAGTCGTGTCGGCCCATGGACCCAATGGACCACCCTGACGTTCAGGCGTTGAGGGATGTATCTCATCTTCTAGGCTTCAGCATTGGTCGCGGTTATGAATGTGTTGCATGGGTTGGTGACACAACGCACACAAAGTATATAACAGTAGTCAGTTCTGCCGTGCTAGTTTGTTGAAAGGAAGGAAGATGAGCTAGTTGGACGGTAAAGCGAAAATCGTCGAGAATATCTGCTGACTTCCAACCCGGTTCTGGATCATTTTTTTTTCAGTTTATGCGTCCCTCGTCCGGCTGGAAAAGGGAGGGGCAAATGCCACGCGAATCTGATACTGAAATAGCTATGAATTTATACTGCATTGGCGTTGCAAGAAGTCAAAAAGGCAGCATAGAATAACTTATCCGTCTCCTACCTACCGCCAGTGACAACTGGGCTTGACAAAAAATCTTAGAACTTTTTTCATCAAAAACAATTATCAGAACTTTAAAATAAAATAATCAAATCTTATACTGGACTTTTGTGGGAATTACCACATGAGGACTACTAGAAGGCCTTGCACAGTGGCACGCCGCACGCTGACACAAGTTTCCGTCTCGTTAGTAGTAGTTCTAGTGCATAGTTAAGTGGTAATTATTTTGAACAACAATTGCAAGAAAATTCTTAATGTAAATTAGCATGTATGCATATAACTGTACACACTAATTCCAACTATATGGTATAATTCCATATATCAAGCAAATGGACATGAAAACCCTTCCCAATCCGTATTTCAAACATTTATTCACAATTTATGTGATATACTTTTAGTCAGCTATTTTATCTAAAATTTAAAATATCAAACAATCTTTGCATTACAGAAAATATTTATAAAGTTATTTAAAATATGTCGTCCAAAAGGAAATATACAAAAAATTACTGATTTCAGAGTTAAATGTTGATTTGAATTAGATTTGGAGTGTTTGTGGAAATTTGTATTCAAACAAAATGTTTAAATCCACTTATATTAATATCTGGCCCATTTAGCCCAACCAGGATAGGGTTAACCCTACCTGGCCCACCTTACTCTCTCACCTCCCTCTCTTCCTTGCACCCTTGAATAATCGCCGCCACCTCGCTGTCCGATTCTGGCCATCGTCGCCGATAGATGACACCATCAGCCGCACCGCCGTCCTCCCATCCTTTTGGCGGCTCCGATCCCTCACCGACGTGACGCCACGAACACTAGGGTTCAAGAACTTGGGCCCTGTCCGCAATGGAGGGGCTCACGGACATGAGCAACATCCAGAACGCGCCGCTGGATGCTACGCTATTCGAAGCCACCACCCACATTACAGCGGCGGGTGTCGTCGGCTGCTACTGCTCGCGCGCCTTGGGATCTTGCCAGGAAGTTCATGCGACGGCGGGAAGAGGTAGTGGTAGTCAAGCATGGTTGACATGTCGTCCTATTGGGGCAGAGGCTAGTGATGGTGGTGCAAGTGGAGTGCAAGGGCAGCAAAGGGGGCAACGCGACTGGTGGTGGAGGCGGCGGGTGATGTTGAGGGAGGAGAATTTGGCCAGGATGGTGCCGGTTCTGGTGGCGGCGAGGATGGTCGGCTCCGCCTGCTGCAGCAGCCACTCGATGGTCTCATCGTCCTCGTCATGACCGACCAGGGCCAAGTGTCCTCAACTGCGGCGGCGGCGGCGACGACTACGCCTGCTACTGCACATTGTTGGGAGACGTCGTCGAGCCAACATAGTAGAAAAGGTGGTGCAGGTGGTTGTGCCGCCGATGTCACGGCTCCCACTCATGCCCCATTGCTCCCCTGTGGCTCGCGCGCATCGTGGTAGGCATGTGCCTTGAGGAGGCTGACCTAGGTGGGGCTATTCGTCATGGAGGATATCACGGAGGCGGCTAGTCTGCTACTCCATCTGGTGGAGCTGGTGCCCACCGAGAGGCGCCGGTCGCGAGGGCAGAGAGAAATCAGGCTTTGCAAGGCCCTGAAAATGAGTTTTTCAGGGTTCATGTGCTTTGAAAGGCTCGCAAAAACCTGTTCGAGGCCTAAAGGTGTGTAGGGCCAGAGATATCCCATGTATGGTCAAATAGTAAGTAGGAGAAGGAGAGTGCTGAGAGGGCAAAAAAATCTATCGCATATGTTATAACCGTGTATATATAACCAGAAGCTACTAGCATGTACAATATGACGGGTGCTAAGAAAATTGCTAGCACTTGGTTCTAAGAAAAGTAAATTTATTCTAATATAAATATTTTCTTAGCACCTATTTGGACCACATGTCAGCATATTATATCTTTTCTCATCTACTTCTCTCTCACTATTTGCACTAGATTGGACCCCACATATAGTCAGCTCCCTCTTAGAACCTGGTTCTAGTACTAGAACCAGGTGCTAGCAATTTTTACTTAGCATCTCACTTCACAATATTTAGAACCAACTAAAATTGGTGCTAAGAATCCTTAGCACCCAATGTTGACCAACATTATACATGCCCTAATCGTACTCCCAGAACTCAAATAAACCAAAAGAAAAAGGAAACAAAAAGGCAAACTTGCACTATAACCCACAAACTATTTCATTCTAGTTAATCATTTTCACGTGCTATAACTGTGTTGAATTTAATCTCAAAACTGTCATGAATTGTGTCTAATGCTATTCTTTCGCTGGTTGAACTAACGATGGATTAAGATCATACCAGTTGGACTGTGAAGTATCTGTCAAGTTGGATTAAACTTGGAAGTTAATGTCTATACAAATAATCAGTGAGTCAAATCTATACAAATAATTGGGATATATAGCACACCACAATTTTAGCGAAGAGTCTATTTTACGGTTAACCACACCGGTGGTTAATTCTCCCACTCATTTCCGTGTGGAGCCCAACAAGAGGAGGCCACATATTTTTTCTTTTTATGTAGCACGATTTTATCGTGGTTTAAGTATTCATAAACTCTAATTTAAATTGGTATTTATTATGTACTGTCAGTTCGCACATTTATTTTAGAAAAAGCATAACTAAGTTGACTGATTAGTCATTTAAACGGAGAGGTTCGATTAGACAAAACCGAAATAATTCAGTGGCTTAAAGTGTAGTTTTGCCGGATAAAAGGGAAAGAAAGAAGGAACCAATTCATCGTCTGCAAAGACTACGAAGCCAAAAAAAACCCCAAACCGAGCGACAGAGAGCAGCCATCCGCCGCCGCCGCCATGTCAGGAGGGATCGCGCGCGGCCGCCTCGCGGAGGAGCGCAAGGCCTGGCGCAAGAACCACCCTCACGTCCGCACCGTCAAGCCCCTCCCTTCCTCTCATCCCCGATTCGGGTCTTGATCTAGTCCTTATGGTTCGCAGGGGTTTGTCGCGAAGCCGGAGACAGTGGCCGACGGGTCGGTGAACCTCATGATCTGGCACTGCACCATCCCCGGCAAGCAGGGCGTAAGTTCCTCGATAGCACGTGATCACCGGGAATAGCCCCACTTTGATTCGATCTAGTTCGGTTTTGTAAAAGGTGCTGTTTTTGTTAGTGATACTGCGCGATCGGGTCTCGCGTGTGAGGGGTGAATTTAGGTTTTCTGCCCTCTCGTGGTGGTAACATGGTAGATTAGTAGGTTCGATTGGTGCTCGATGTGTATGTGGCGTTTTTTTGTCCATGGTTTATGTTGCCTATCAGTTTGATTCGGTATCAGGAACTATGATTTTATTCCTGACCAAATTACTAGCCACCAATTCCTCCTGATCAACTTATCAGTTATCTCAATCTAGGAGTCATAGAACTTAGGATTTATACATTTTCAATACTTTGTTTACGAGGACACATAGATTTTTTTAACATTGCTCGCCTGTACCCGGGGAAATACCCAGGGCAAGTTCAAGTTGTTTCACTATGATTAATGGTTGAACTAATTGCTCTCAGATGCCATGCTTCGTGTCCTCTGAGAACCATGAGGAGTGGGGATGGAATGCCAGATATACTTTTCTGGTGATTCACAACAGTGTAACAGGGCGTGCAAAATTGTTGGATTAACGGGGGAAGGAATGTTGTAGGTAGTTACTGGTAGAAAAATTGTATGCTGTCATCACCACTATTGCAGCATATCTTCACAGTTATTGTCACTGGGAGCGTCAATGGGAGCTAAAAACATTTTGCCTTGCATCTGGTGGACTTTGCTGATCTCTCGCATCTGTTTTCTTAAGCATGTTGTTTCTTATCTCTCTCCAGTTATATAATATGATTCTCATAGTGAATATTTGTTGCTCACTTTGTATATTTCTCTTTCCTGTTTGTCATCCCTTTTAGTCCTTAGCAAACGTTCTGTGGTTCATGGCTACTGTGTGATATTTTAAAATTCTCCCTCGTCATATATGCAGACTGATTGGGAAGGTGGATACTACCCTCTCGCCCTTCATTTCACTGAGGACTACCCTAGCAAACCTCCCAAATGCAAGTTCCCACCGGGCTTTTTCCACCCAAATGTCTATCCTTCAGGGACAGTCTGCCTCTCGATTCTTAATGAGGATAGCGTAAGCCTTCAAGCTATTTCCTAGGTTTTACTTTAATGCCACACTACCGAATTTAGAGTTCTAGTTGGCCATTCTCAGGGTTGGAGACCTGCTATCACTGTTAAGCAGATTCTAGTTGGAATACAGGACTTGCTTGATCAGCCTAATCCAGCTGACCCTGCTCAGACTGATGGTTATCACCTTTTTATCCAGGTTAGAAGAAAAACTGAACAACATTCTTCCATTCCTCGATTCTTCTATATTATTCATTGGCATTTTTTTACTTTGCAGGATCCAGCAGAATATAAGAGACGTGTTCGTCTGCAGGCCAAGCAGTACCCTCCTCTGGTTTGAGGAGTTTGGCTTGCTAGAGATCCATCATGCACATCCGCATAGTAGTTGCAACACCTGAAAAATATGAAGTTTGACCAGATATAACCGAAAGCGGGGTCTTCGGAGAACTTTCTATTGTCACCATGGACCTTATGTGACGTGTGATTCGGCGTCGCCTAAAAAACCAGTTTGTTAAATATTGAAAGTGCTTGAGTGATGGATCTGTCGATAACATTGCACTTGACCCTTGATTGTGTCTTCTCTGAAAAAAAACTTCGACTGTGTCAATGATTTCTCTTGAAATTTTAGCCAGGTGCATTGGCATTCACTCAATGAAGGGTTAGGAAACCGAGATGAATCCTAGGATTTGAACTGGATGGGCAGGCGATCGAAGGCGTCATAGCACTGTTCATGTGTTAGTAATTTCCCGTCAAGGGAGTCAGTCAGTGTTGTTATTTTGCCCTCTTGCCTGATGTTACCGTCATCCTGCCAATTTGTGTGCCTATCATGTTCTGTATGAAACTGCTGTCTGATTGCATCGAACATAGAAGTAGAAGTGGACAGCTGTTAATAGAAAACTACTCGTTTTTTAAGGCACAATACAATCTGCAAAAAAATTTGCTTCGATCGTGTTAAGAGTTTGCATCATCAGTGCGTGCGTCAAACCCGCTGTTCCACATGGATGGGGGCAACGCGCGGTAATGTCCTAGAATGAACTGAGAAAACGAAACAACGACAATGGTAGAGAACAACAAAAATCACAGCAGATAGAGCAGGGCATCGTCAGTATCACAGCTCCTGCTACTTGTACCTGCTTCGCCAGTTCGCCTCGACTCCTCTTCCTCTAGCGGAAGTTGGCGCGGGCCTGGTACGTGAGCCCGACGCACCAGCTCGCCGGCGCCGCGTCGGCCGCGACGATGGTCTGCTTGGTGGTGTAGGAGGTGAGCTTGAAGCTGAGCGCCTGGCCGCCGAGCTGCGCGAACGCCTGGTACGCGGCGCCCCAGTTGTGGCTCATGCGTATCCACCCCGTGCCGCTTCCCTTCACCCACATTTCCCCGACGTCCCCGGCGCCGGCCACGTTCATCACGTACACCAGCAGCCAGTGCGGGTTCCCCTGGAACGCGAACCTCATCCCGCTCTTCCTTACGCAAGGCACCCTGCAGTGAACACGGTAAGACTAAGACCAAGTGAACTGGTAACGCCATGCCGGCGAAGGAGCGATCACCGCGACCTCGACCGACGGCGTGTCGTACCTGCGGTACATGACGGGGACGATGCCGGCGTGCCAGTCGGCCATCTTCATGAAGGCGGGCTTGGAGAGGTCGAAATGGGTGCGTGGCGGGTTGCACCAGCCGCCGTTGTTGGAGTCGAGCGCCCAGTTCGGCGGGCACAGGTTGGTTGCGGTCACCGTGATCACCGGCGAGCCCCTGTAGCACCCCGGCGCGCCCACGCACCGCATCTGGTAGCACGTCCCGCACCCGTACCCGTCCTGGAACAGCACCGTGCTCAGCGCCGCCGTGTCCGTGCCGTACCCGGTCGCGTACAGGTTGCCGTACCCGCACGCCCCACCTGCAAAGACACGCGCATACATCAGCATACAAAGAACCGATCACGCACGGCAGCGTGGCGTGCCATTGCCGATGTACGTGTGCAAGTAACGTACCCATCGTCTCCGCCGCGGTCTCGTCGCCGTAGAACGTGGCGTGGGCAGGAGTCCACTTCATCGCCTTGAACCTGGCGTCCACGGTGGTGGCTACGCCGGCCAGAGAGACGAGAAGGGCCAAGATGGCCGTGGCCGTGGACGCAGCAGAAGCCATTGCTTTGCTTTGCCTGTGGTGTTGTGCTATGTTATTTCCTGAGTTCTGCAGAAGAAGCATGCAGCGAGTGGATTTATAGTGAGCATGGCATCGGATCAATCAAAGGGGTGGTTAGTCGGTGATGATTGGAGAGGAACATTGCTCACGACTCAGCGCAACGACGTGCCTGCACACACTCGAATTAGTACGGTGTTCTTTCGATTAGGCATACGTGCTGGCAAGGAACTGAGCTGTACTCTGTTATTCTAATCCGTTTTGCCGGTACGGCGGATTTGATATTGTTGGAAGTGTGTCTTCTGATCACAATATGTGAGCATTCCTATTCCTTTTAGATTGTAGAGAATGCGGATAAGGTCTTAAATAGATTTGATTTGGTTAATGGTCAACTGTTGTCGTTATCTAGACCACATCTCAGAGAAAAAAAGGTACTAATTCCAGGTGAACAGTTGGGATCACCTGACAGCAAGTTACTGGCAGAGTTTTACTTTGTTTTGTTATCACAACGTTGAGGCGCCCGAGCGATGGCTTGCATCAGATGATCTTTCTGTGAAAGGGGACACCTTAAAATTTTGCAAGTCGCAACACCGTTTAAAACCAGAGTCTATAAACAAACAGTAATTTTATACGGGTTTTCTACTCCCTCTGTTGATTCACTGTAGGGCACGGTTTGGCTTAGTGCAGTTTTTAAAGTTGAACATTGACTGTAAACTTTTTATATAACACTCTCCTTTCTATTAGAAAAATGTTTTGTTATAGAATCTAACAGTATTAATTTTGTGTCATATTACCCATATATTGTTAGACTAACTGTTAATCAAAGTTTTATAATATTAAATCTTAAATGCGTGGGCCTAACAAAATCAACAAATAAAGTAGTTCGCAACTGCCTAAAATTTGATGAAATCACAATCGATGCTCACGTTGCTTCTTGACCTCCCTCCATCTTCGGCGGTGGCTTCTCCAGTGATGACGCATCGGGGTTAGGATTCAGGGTGGAGGCTCCTTGTGCACCCTTGGCTTAGAGGGAAGGCCGGCAGGGTGGTACACCGAAAGCGGTGGTAGCAATGGCATGGTGAGGTGGCGCGGTAGCAACACCGACTACGGGCAAGTCAACACGACTAAGGAAGAGATGGCGTTGAGCGCTGCACTAATTAGTAGGTGAGGAAAGTGGTGGTAGATCCGGTAATAGCGAAAGAGATGGAACCTAAGTAGGAGGCGGGAGGGAAGGGGCTCGTCAACACCCACAAGTCTGAGCCGGCGCATGGGGTGGAGCTTGGGCAGCTATGAAGGTGAGATAGAGAGAGAGGGAGGGGGATGGGGAGTGGAGGGGGTTAGGCGGGGTGTATAGAAGAGGAACAGGGATCTAGGTCACTAGGTTGAGAGAGTCGACTGTTTTTTAAAGCAGAAAAAATAGTCACATGTGGATTGTGAACTAGACATTTGAATTCATCTACATAAAAAGTAAATTACATCTAAGAACAAATTATAACTTTTACCTATTGGACTACCGTCTAATCATATGGCACATCAAACTCCATATAATTCCAAAAGTTGACATAGACTTTACAAATATGAGACTACTTGCAAATAGCAAAACTGGATATATTTGCAGGAATAGAAAACATTGTCTCAGTTTATTTCCATGAAGAACGCCTTGGGAACAGAGAGGTGAAGCTCACCATCTCCATAGAGAAATCACAAGTTCACAGCCTACTCAAACCCTCCAAAATCAAAATCACCTAAAGAAACAGAATACAGTTTTCATGCTCACAATTGTACACAATAATCGTCTATCCAGCTACTTGATCTCCATCCATTCCTCACTTGCAATAGTAACTGTTGATTTTGACGCCCTAGGATAGCTCGTTCAGGAATTGCACGCAACGCAGATTGACGCAAACACAGGTAAGAGCGAAACTCTCTTGACGATTGGACTCACGCTCGAGAAACACGACACACACACATGTTAATACAAAAAAAGTTTTTCTTTTCCAGTTGTACACTTCCCTGAGCCATCTCTCCTTTATTTATAGATCACCAAGTGACTTGTACTCGGACACGGCCAGCAATAGCCAATTTGAACTCGACTAAACACAACCAAATAAAGCAAGCACTAACTTGTATCAGACTCCTCAACTAACACGTTGAATACTCACGACGGATCCTTCTTGGACTCGACTAAGATAGGTCCAGACAGCCTGTCAAGATTATTTTCAACAGTAACCCGGTGAATGGTAAGCACCACCACCCATCCCAGGCTTCACAAGGCTACCTGTAGTAAGCCGGCTGCGGTGCTTACCCAACGTGAGGTGGCACCTGCTGATCGATGCGCGACATCTGCTGCATCGGAGGCACTGCCATCGGAGCGCCGAACTTGCCGTCCCTCTTGTCCATCTCGACTTTGTGCTGCGTCTGAAGTTGCATTATGATTTACAGTGCAGTGTTAATGCTAATCAACAAGAAAACTTCAGTTCTCAGGAAAGTAAATTAGTATGCCATTACCTGCATACAGGAGCAAACCCTGCACAAAGAGATAAGACAGGTTGCTTTCAGTTTCAGAGGATCAGAGAGAAGAGGATGGAGAAGTGTTTGTAGAATGATTTTGGGGGAGAGCAAGCTAGCCTTACGTCCAGTAGACCATGTCAGACAGGCACGAGATCGCTTGCGAAGCCTCCGAGATTTCCTGGTTGCCGACGATGCACGCGACCAGGGAGCAGATGCAGGCCAGTTGCTGGAGGCAGAACATGAAGCTCTGCACGCAGTAATCAAAAGAGTTGTGATTGCTCGTGGAGTCTGAAACAGCAACGGTGAAATTTGGGTGAACTGGAGGGATCAGGGAGGTAGTGGTGGTACGATGATGCAATTGTCGCACTGGGTTGTCTGTATGTTGAACTCATCTTGCAGCAGGAACCTGGTCGAAGCCACTGAGCTGCCGAAGCAGAGGAACACCTGGAAATTGATAGGGTATCTGTTGATCAAAGCTGACCATGTAGATTGAGAGCTATCAGTCAAGAAAATGTGTGTTTCACGCACCTCTGTTGCAAGGCATAGTTCTGGGCATCGGCTCTCGCCGCACCTCCCGCTGCATGGCATGTACCCCGCGCAGCACACGTATCTGAAACACAGATACACGAAGGAGACTGAAGAACAAAGGACTGTACTACTAATTAACAGCACACAGTAAAATGGCACAAGAAAAAAGAGAAGAACAAACTTGAAACTTTACCTTGACATATCATTGTAGAGAGCACGTCTGCGAAGCATGTAGGAGATACATGGGCCGCTGAATAACAACGAAAACAAGAACAGATTGTCATTTAAATTTCATCTTAGCAACTGAGCTTGAACTCTTCGAACTCTAAGTTGGAGATGCAGAGAGATTCAGAAAACCAGAAGAGCGCCCACTCACCACCACAGCGACAAGCAGCAGTCTGCAGGAAAAGAAACAAAGAAAGAAACAAGAATTGCATCAAGTCCTTGCATATAGAAAAAAACCAATATCCCAAAATCACCAGAAAGATTGAGATTACTTCACACTTTCACAGGGTGATTAACACACATGGGAAGTCCGCCTGGATGGCGCTCGTGAGGTCGGTGTGCCAGACGTTGCGGTAGCTCTGCCGGAGCTGCGCCTTGTCCATGTACGCCTGCGAAGACGCGGCCATCTCACCGCGCACGCGATAACGCGATCGTCCTTCGCACCCGGCGGCTACTGGCGAGAGCTAGCAGCTAGATACCGATGCCAATGGTCGCTTAAGATGCGCGCTTCAGTGCCCGTCCTCGTCGGCAACCGTGGGGTGGTCGACGGTCAATGCCGAAGTCGTCCTTTGAAAAAGCTTGCTTGGAACGTACGTAGAAGTTTCCATTGCTTCAGATCAATCAAGCAATCATGATCAAAGGAACTCGAAGGCTGACTGGATCGTGAAGTCTCTGCTAAAATATCCCGTCCGATTGCGCGTCATGGAATGGAGGAAAAGGCACCATCAAAATTGGAGATTTGCGTTGCTGCGGTCGTTCGTTTTGTACATGTTCGAGCTAATGGTCCAGTAAGTTGTGAGCGTGCCGTATGGCGCCCTGCACCGTACGGAGAGCTCTATGGCTTGACGGAAGAAGCCCATTCTCTCTCTCTCTCTCTCACCCCGTGAAATCCAAACCAGAAATCACCAAATGGATAGGGGCGATGCTTAACCCCAAAGGAAATTTGGGGAGGCTTCGCCTCAAATTTCTTGCATAGACTTGCTTATCAAGTCTTGTTTTATTTTATTTTTATGAGGTTATTAATAGATTTGCTAATTCTCGATTGTCTATTTTTTTTAAAACTCAGTCACCAAAAATTACACATTACTTAGTCTAAAATTGTAGCATTAAAAGTGTGCAATTTTAATAAAAAGTTAGTGCATTTTTAGTTTCTAGGTGTTATATGGAGTGAGGTGGGGATGAGGATGATTAGACGTTGATCTAAAAGTTTAAAAGATGACAGAGATGCAAAATAAATTCAGACAACTTATAAATAGATATTCCCTTTTTAAACGGTTTTGCTATTGCTAATTTGATTGATATTTTTGTAGGTCTCGGTCCACGGGCTTAGTCGTGAGATTAGCCTAATCCTTGCTCTGAGATTGTGTGTAAAAAAGTCTTTCTTGATATAAATTTCATTTTATTTTTGTTTTCGACATATAGAGTTGCACGTTGCTAAGTAAGCCTAAAGTTGCAACTTATTTTACAATTTTAGGTTTTCAAATATGCAATTGGATAATTACACATTTTTAAGTTTAAAGTTGCATAAATATTTTATTTATTTTATAAACATAAATTTCCTTTTTTCCTTTGTTTTTAATTTGTATTTGCTTTATATAGCTATCGGAACAATATCAAGGGCTAATCTAGTCAACCGAGATTTAAGAAAATCTCAATCGACTAAGTGATAGATAGACTTTTTCAAATCTCAAGTAGTCAGGAGATTCGGCTCGATTGATGCATACACCAAGTTCCAAATGGTGGCTACATGTGATCTTATATGTTGAGTTTGTGTTGAATATGTGTACAAGTAGGTTACGAGTTGGACTTAGAAAAGTTATAATTTTGTCGTTGTCAGAAATGACTTAGAAAGAGGGGTGCGTGTCGATCACGGAAAAATCGTCAAGAGCGTCGAATAAGTAAAGTGGCGTGAGTGACTACGATGCCGAGCATCGACCACTAACACAAGTGACATGGCGATGTTTTCATCCGGGTTCCCCCTCGAGGAGGCATAACCCCGTTAAGAGGCATGGCTTCTGTTGACGATCGGTAAACCGCCGATCTTACGGTATTCGTGGAACTGTGATACTTGGGGGGTAGGGACTTCTAGGGCGCAAGACTAAGAGATCTGACGGCAAGGAAACGACCTTTTTATATAGGTTCGGATCTCTCTCAAGATAATAACCCTACGTCCTGTTCGTATATATTGATCAGAGAATGTCTTTACAAGGGAAGTGTATGTTAGTGGCTACCCTAGACCTAATCGAAGACTACGGCGATTAGTTCCGCTGGGCTCGACTCCTTCGAGGCAGCGGGTCTTCTCGTGGGAATTGCTGGGGCTTCTGGATGGCTTCAGGCTTCTCTCTCCCTCCTAAGACCTGTCCTCCCCTATAGGATTGCTGATCTTTTTATAGGGGGCTCCTCGAGTCGTACCGAACATGGACTTAGGCATCCTTACCAGACACGTATTGAACTCCGATAACGTAGGGAATCGCATACGGATACCTCCTCATATACGGGATACTGTACTATATATCGTCAGCTTTGAACCCTCTGATCCATCTCTCGAACGACGTCGTCGATGATAGACAAGCTTTAGCTTTAGGTTCTCCTGGGCCGAGGGACAAGCTGTCGAACTTGAGAGAGATCCCCCGAGGAAAGGTCACTACACTTAGGAGAGGTGAGAGCTCTTATTCCTCAAGTGAGATGGATTACCAATGACCCACATAGTGTCTTCTATAGGCCAAGGAAAGGGGACAAATGATTGTCATGTCCTTGGTGGAATGAGAGAGGTAGGGTAAATTTGTCATAGTTGGTCTGTAGATTATGAGGATTTGGTTCATGGTCTATGATTAACCATGGGCTTAGTGGATTCCTCCTCCTCTTAAGCTTATTTATTGTGGACTTTCTTTTTCTCCTTTTCTTTTATCACGAATAAAGTTTGCAGCCACATGCTTGAGCCTTTTGCTAAGATTAAAATCATTTTGTCGACTATTGATAAATAACCGATGAATATTTATTAAAGGGAAGGGACCCCTGGGGTTGTCGTCTAGCAGCATCAGGAAACACGGACAAGGACTTTTATACAGGTTTGGGTCTCCCTTAGGATAATAACCCTACGTTCTGTTGGTATATATTGAATATCGAGTAGTTTACAAGGAATTGTTAGTGTCTAGCCTAGATGAGGTCTAAACCTAGTCGGGAGTCTCCTTTGGCAGGTTTGCAGGGGCTCAACTTTCTGAAGGCGACGGATCTTCTCCGGGAAGTTGGGATTCGGATTAAGGCTCTAGAGAGGCTAGGGCTCAATCGACTGAAGACTTCTGTAGGCTTGTTGTCTCTTAGATTATGTTCTTCCCTGGGGGGGGGAGTCTTCGAGTCCTTTTATAGGAGGGTTCTTCGGGTCGTGGGAGACATGGACTCATCTCCAAGTTGGACTCTGTCTTCTTAAACACAGGGATAGACTTCCTAGCTTAAAAGGTTTCCGGGATCCTTACAGGAGATCCCCTAATCTCCTAGAACCCTTAGCTGGTACGTCATCTGTCCGGGTATCCAGGGAATTGTATATGAGTACCATTCTCGTACACGGCATAGCGTATTACTCATCATCGTATTCCTTACAACATGTAGTATTGTAATAGAGTACTACAAGATGTGAGGATAAGGTAGGGATAATCTGAGTCGGACTCTTGCATCCTAGGCCTCCTATATAAGGAGTTGTAACCAATCCAAAATCCGAGTTTAGCAGGGGGTAGGTCTAAGTGTGGTCTGATCGTTAGCCCTAAAATTAGCGTATACCCCAAAATTGTCATGTATCAACGTCGGACAGGGCCGATCTGACTGACGGTCCATAAGCAGTCTGACTGGCGGCATCGAGAAGCTGACTGTGATGTGCGTATGATTAATATATATGAGACGGAGGGTCGGGAGAAGGACTTCCGGGGATATAGGCTTCGGCTGAACCTTGTCAACAAACATCGGTCTCATCTTCTTCTCATATGCTACCTTGCTAGATCTTACGTTGCGTGACTTTGGTATTGCGACTAATGGAATTATACGGCTGTAGTATTACTTATGGAAATTAGTAGCGGCAAGATAACTTGTAGGTTAATTTCGCAACATCATAATTGGACAGGATGTGGGCCAGTCAAGCTGCTTTTGGATGCATGCTGTACCAAACCTTCAACTGCTGACCGGCGTTTCGTTCACTCAAGAAATTAGATGTCAGACGTGTCGAGAACACGCTGGTGTTTGCAAAATCTTGTTCAACACAGCATCACTTTTGCTCGGTAAAGTATGAACTCCAACATCCAGACCAGATAGCAGTGAGAGCTACCTAGGAGAAACATTCCTCCCTACTGATTCACATTACAATTTTGTTTTACTATAATGTCGCGCTGTACGAGCAAAACGCATTTGTAATTCTTGGCTGATGGGGTGCCCCGGCCCTTCCCTGCTTTTTTTCAAGCTTTTCCTGTTTTTGCGTTGCTTACAGTTTTGTTCGCCTGCCTCCAGTGCAAGCCCTGCTCCGCTGCTCGTGCTTCTCTATGTTTCACTTCTACAATACAAAACTTAGTATACTCCCCCAGCCCTGAGCTGGTGCTTTTAAAAGGAAGATTTGGTTCTATGATATGGAAGCTTATCTGACTTGTCCTTTCGGCGTGAAAGTACACGCCCGCTACCCTGGCTAAACAAGACGAGAAAAGCTACTAGTTCTATGCACATCAAAACGTCCCCTACGTCGATCGTCCGTACGTGCGTGCGCCAGCTCTATCCACCCACCCATCTTCTGGCCTACGAATTAAGTACACAAATGATGCTAATGTTTACAACTACAAGGCGCTGTGTGTCTAGTTTTAAGTACTCGTTCGGAGAAAGACCCAAACCAAAATCCAAATACAACTGCAACTGCAACTGCAACTCCAACTCCAAAGTCCGAAAAGTCGCATACTAGAAGAGCTGAATTGAGACTGGCAAGTGGTACGTCCACCATTCTGGTGGCGACACCAGCGGCCTACGCGCACAGAACATTCAAGACACACTCATCTACCAGCATTCAAGTTCAGAGAACAACGACAAACGGCATACAAGCCAGAGCAGAGACGGTGCTTCAGATGCTTCGCTAAAGACCATCTTGCCGCCCGATGCAGAGACCCCAACAAATGCAGACTGTGCCTCCGACAAGGGCACCATGAGAGAGAGTGTCGCCGCAGGAAAGACAAGCTAAGACTGCCGGTGGTCCCTGCCTCCAAAGACGCCGTCTACCCAGGCTAGGCGCCCAGCTACGCCCGTCCCCACGGCCCCGGTATCTACGTCCAACCACCGCTCGCCAACAACGACGCGAAAAACATCACCGACATGCCGCGCCTTGGTGAAGCTGATACTCGGCCTGCTGAAGGATACGTCGTCATCGCCTCTACCCCATCCATGGACCAGCAAGCAGCGCATCTCCTCAACCATGCCGCGCTTGTCTGGATCGGAAGGAATTGCCCACGCGTCAGTGCGGCGGCCATCGCCGATGCAATCTACGCCCACACCGGCATCAACTGTGACCTCTTCTGCGTCGTCCCCCACCATCCGGAGGATTTCTTCGTAACGTTCACGCACCAACATCATCGCGACACGGCGACAGCGGCCGGGCGCTTTGGCCATGGTAATCTTGACTTGCACACCAGCAGATGGCGCCAAAGCGCTCACGCCGATGCCGCAGCTCTGCACCACCATGTCCATCTATGCATCGAGGGAGTTCCTCTTCATGCCTGGAGCGACGATGTCGTCGCAAGGATTCTCGGTAAGAGCTGTGTCGTCCACTACTTTGATGTCGCTACCCTGCAGAAAGAGGATGCGTCCACGCTCAATGTCTGGGCTTGGACCTCCAACCCCTCATCCATTCCGAAAGTGATGTGGACAACCATCGTCAGCAACCCATCCGCGGTCAATGACGGCTTCGAGGGCACCGTCGAGATGGGACGCGCAGGTCTCACAGGGTGGATCCTCATGCACATGGACCTTCATGAAGACTTCACTCCCCAGGCGGATGGACAGCCTCTGCAGCACCCGCGACGCACTGAATTCCGTTGGAAGCTCGGTGTGGTCGATGGCGAGGCTGAGCTGCGAGATCATCACATCTCGCTGGCTCGCCGGGACGACGGACATCACCACCGCGACGACGATGAAAGCGGCCGCCGTGACGATGATGACGACCGACGCGGCCGCCGTGGAGAGCGTCAAGCCTCCTAGGCTGATCGCCTTTTCAGAAGCAGGTCGCGTGCCCCTGACAGCAGGCGCCGCGACGACGACAGACGCCACAACAACCGTCGAGGTGACAGGCGGGATGATCGGCGTGATCGGCACCACGATGCGCCGGGCGTAGTCGGCCACCGGATGGACGAGCGCTGCTGCCAGCGCCTCCCAGACGGGGCAGTGATCCCCACTTCTGGTCGACGTCATGCGTGTGACTTGCCTCCATGCAGGCGCAGGAGAGGTGCCCCTGAAGATCTGCACGGCGCACCGCGTGGCCGCTCACCCCAACGGTCACAACAGAGCAGCCAACCAGCTCGCTCCTGGGTTCGCAGGACAGAGCGCTTGGCCTCTGCGGTTTGCCTCCCATGCCCCGCACCGCCCATGACTCAGACACCAGTCCCCCTGCGGATCATGTGCCGCGACGACACGAACGCCAACACCGTCGCTGCTGTTGATCTCAACCACGACACCAACCTCGGCCACAAATCAAACGTGATGCCTACAACTCAGCTGGCTTCCCTCGGCTACATTGACTCAGGTGACGCGAGGTCCGGGACCCCGATCATGATGCCACGCAGGCACGGACCACCAGACGAGATTGGGCGGGACTCTGACTCCACACCCGTCCACAAGACACACGACGACTCGCCACCACGCACCCCGCGCGCCCCTGCTGGTGCGCTCAACATCGGATCAGAGCCAGTCCTGGAAGAAGACCCAGAGCCTAACTCAGAGGAAGTGCAGTTGTTTGTGCCTGTACAACAGGGGCTGCTCCCCTCGCCGACCTGGTCGCCGCCACCACCACCGACGAATCGCCGCAAGAATCTGGCAGGGGGATTGCCCCGTTGCCGCAGCAGCACACGTCTCAGAGCCAAACATAGAGGAACTCCAGTGGCAAAGATGGCAGAGAGGCTACTTTGTCGACGCCTTGGCATTGTCCAGGATGGCGAGCAGGTCACCGAGTCCGCAATCGCCCAGTTCATCGGCCTTTTCCAAGGCCGCTTGCCTGCGATCGCTGTGGCTGCTCTACGTGCCCTCTTTCGTTTGGACTGTGACCTAGCGACGGCGGTGGAGGACGCTTTGGTTGCGCACGGAGGGGAAGATGGACAAGACAACAATCATGCTAACCTGGAGATACAACAAGTTGCTGCCAATGCAACCAACTAGTTCCTGATAAACCAATGACCTGAGCACACTAGATTCCAATGATGTTTACAAAATTCATGTACGCTGCTTTTGTGTGGGGTGTGCCATTCTTGTTAAATGGCCACTAGAACTGTCTTCAAATTGCTACTTGCTTGATGTATCAGACTGCTTTTGTGAATCAATGCCAGGCTCCTTTAGAACTCCAACACTTTGACGTATGCCCAGTTCACAATGTATGAACAACCTTTAAATGTGTTGAGTTGGAACGTCAGGGGTCTCAACTGCCCAGATAGGAGGTGTGTTGTACACGAAACCATTGCGGCAACCTCCTGTCATCTTGTTTGCCTTCAAGAGACGAAGCTTCACGACATCGATGTGCTAACTGCTAGCTACCTAGGCGGCCACCGGCTAAAAGGCTCCACACAACGGCCGGCGATCGGCACAAGAGGCGGAATCGTCATGCTATGGGATGAGAATGTTCTACGAGTCTCAAACATTCACATCGACACCTTTTGCCTATCGGCAACAATCCATGTCATTAACCAAGGTGCTACCTTCAAAGTAACTTCCGTCTATGGGCCAACAGCCTACAACTTAAAGGATGAGTTTTTTACAGAACTCACTAACCAAAAGCCAGGACCGGGAGAGAAATGGCTTGTTCTAGGGGATTTTAACCAAATATATAGGGCCAGAGATAAGAATAACAACAATATCAATATGAGTAGGCTCAACCGCTTACGAACAACTCTCCATAACTGTGAACTTAAGGAGATCCGTTTGCAAAATAGAAAATACACATGGAACAACGAGCGAGAAACACCGACGCTGAGCAAACTCGATAGTTTTTCTGCAACGATGAATGGGATCTTGCTTTCAACAATCACGTGCTGCACGCATTTTCCTCCTCCTTATCTGACCACTGCCTGCTCCTTCTTGCCAGCGACCAAGGACCACGCCGACCTCGACACTTTCGCTTCGAGAATTTTTGGATAAACATGCCGGGGTTCTAGCAGGTGGTCCAAGATGCCTGGCATGAAGTCTCAAACCACTCAGAGCCATGCCAAATCCTCTACCACAAATTGAAGAATGTCGGCAACAAATTAAGAAAATGGAGTAGGAGCATTTTCTCAAATACCAAGATACAGCTTCATATGGCCCTAGAGATCATCCTACGCCTTGACGTTACAATGGAGCATCGGCAACTCTCCCCTGAAGAAAGAGACATCCGTACTAGATTAAAGAGGAGAGTAATTAGTCTGGCAACCTTAGAGCGCTCTAGGAAAAAGCAATGTGCAAGAATTAAGAACCTAAAAGAAGGTGATGCCAACACAAAGTTTTTTCATATGAAGGTAAATGCGAGGAGAAGGAAAAACTTCATCCATAGACTTAGCCACAACAACGGGTGGGTCACGAAGCGTGAGGAAAAAGAGAACATTGTCCAACAACACTTCACAACAGCAATCAGGAAGGGGCCTCCAAGGAATTGGGATTTTAATTGGCAGGTGTTCGATTTCACCCACTGTGACCTGACAGGCATGGATGCTCCATTCTCCGAGGAGGAGGTAAAAGAAGCCATTATGCTAATGCCGAACGACAAAGCGTCGGGACCGGATGGATTCACAGGGGCTTTTTTCAAATCTTGCTGGGACACCATTCGCATGGAGGTAATGAATGTGGTGCACCTTTTTTCTCAACTTCAGACAACAAACTTCCATTGGTTAAATACGGCAAATATAGTGCTCTTGCCAAAGAAAGAAGGTGCAGAAGAAATCTTAGACTTCAGGCCGATTAGTCTTATTCATGCTATTGCAAAGGTTGTGGCCAAGGTATTAGCTTCACGGTTGGCCCCCTTTATGAACACCTTGATCTCACTCTCGCAGAGTGCCTTCATCAAAACTAGAAGTATACACGATAACTTCATGTACGTCAGAAACTTAGCCCGAAAGCTGCACCGCAACAAAAAACCAACCCTCCTTTTCAAACTTGACATCAAGAAGGTATTTGACTCGGTTAGATGGGATTGCATGCTAGACCTTCTTCAGAGAAGGGGGTTCCCACCTCGTTTTCGTGGATGGATCACAGCGCTCCTCACCACATCCTCCTCTAGGATTCTCCTCAATGGAGTACCTGGGGAACCCATCAAACATGGGCGCGAGCTGCGACAGGGGGACCCCCTATCACCGATGCTTTTTATCATGGCCATTGATCTGTTGCAGCGACTGCTAGACATGGCCACCGAACAAGGTTCCCTACACCGGCTGCAAGAAAGAGGTGCCCAAGTTAGGACGTCCCTATATGCGGACGACGCGGCAGTTTTTGTGGCGCCGATCAAAGAAGACATTGAAACTCTTACACAGATCTTGAACCATTTTGGTGATGTGACAGGATTGACAACGAACTTCCAGAAAAGCCTATCAGTGCCAAGGACTTGATCTCCAAGACATCCTGCGCACCTTTCCAGCGACAAGGACAAACTTCCCGCTACGATATCTGGGGCTGCCGCTATCTGTGAAAAAGCTTGAAAGCAGCCATTTCCAACACCTACATGACAAGATTGCAGCAAAGTTAGCGGCTTGGCAGGGCAAATACCTCACAGCGGCTGGTCGCGCCACACTCGTGAAAGCGGTCCTCACATCACAAGCGGTATATCACCTCACACCACTTGGCGTCCCCTCTCAAATCAGAAAAAACATTGACAAGGCACGACGGGCCTTCCTGTGGACCGGAACAGATAAAGCTTCAGGGGGCAAATGTAAAGTCAACTAGGAAAAGGTCTGTCGGTCAACAGCCCTCGGGGGCCTCGGCATCCTTCATCTCGATAAATTCGCACGTGCTTTGAGATTACGCTGGCCATGGCTTGAATGGATAGAACCGGGAAGAACATGGGTGGGGATGGGCACCCCATGCGACAACACGGACATGAATCTTTTCTATGTAGCCACCACCATCACCATCGGAAATGGGGACAAAACTAGCTTCTGGGACGCGGCGTGGCTAGCTGGGGAGAGGCCGAGAGACATCGCACCCATGATTCATGCCATCTCAGGGAAAAAGAAACGGTGCGTCAAAAAGCCCCTTCATCAAGATGCGTGGGTCAGGCAAATAGATACTCACAGGGGGATTTCCGCTGAGCACATCCAGCAATTCCTCACCCTCTGGTGCCGGGTGTCCCAGGTGCACCTAGACCCAGACTCCCCTGACTCCATCCAATGGAAGTTATCGGCAAATGGCCAATATTCCGCGGCGTCTGCCTACAAGGCGCAATTTCTAGGAGCCACCGCCACGCGAATGCAAAACACTATCTGGAAAGTTTGGGCGCCGCCCAAATGCAAACCATTCGCTTGGCTTATCATCAACAACAGGGTGTGGACCAATGACCGGTTGGAACGTCGTGGATGGCCCAACTGCGGGCTTTGCCCCCTATGCAGGCAGCTTCCTGAGACGGCGGCTCACCTTCTTTTCAAATGCCGGTATTCCATCTGCATTTGGAACATGGTTCGGGACTGGATTAGGGCTACGCATCTTCACTTGAACTTATGGCAAGGTGCAGATACGGTGAAGCAATGGTGGATCAACACGGTGCACGATTGGGGCGGGAGTCGCAAGGCAATGACATCTCTAATCATGCTCGTTGTCTGGGAAATTTGGAACGAGCGGAATGCGAGGGTCTTTCGGCACAAATCAACCTTATCATCGACCATCTTTGCCCGGATAAAAACAGAAGTCCGTAATTGGGTGTTAGCAGGGGCAAAACACTTGGGTAACCTTTTGCTGCGAGAGTAGCCTTTGTTTTGGCCTGTATGGCCGGTTATGTATCAAACAATCTTCTTAATTAATGAAAAGACAAATCTTTTGCCTACATTCACCTCTCAACTGGCACCTGTCATCAGATGTATACACAACAAGAGATGAGGTTTGTCACTTTGTTTTCTCCCTTCTTTGTTTATCTCTCCCGTCGATTTGTCGGCGTTGGAGGGTCCATGCCAAGCAAGAGCCTTAGCTGATCAATCATCATTGGACGGCTCGATAACTATTAAATCTAGCTAGGGTTAGCGGGTACTGGGGCGCCTCCACATGGACGGCTTCGCAGCTCCTACCTGTACGTGTTCTGGTTCTGGAAGAGCACACAGCACGGATCCTGACTGGACCTGGTCGGTGCCGTGCCACTTATTTATAGCTCGCTCGCAATGTGAGTATCTTCTTGCGTGTTTCGCGTACGTGTCATAGCATCTGACCATCATGTGGTCCGGGCTCTGAATCTTGTGGCTTGGCTCTACCTCTCAGGGTGCCGCACGTGCGTGCCACACGGCCGCCATGTGTTGCCCCGCGATAGAACCGGCCCGCTTTTAATCAGCTGGCAATTTTGTATGTGTACTTCGATGTCAGAAGAACAACAGCAACGTCGAGACAAAAGGGTGGAATATGTCTTTCACCTACACAATGCTACCGAGTACCAACCCCTTTATGTTGCACATCGTTGGTGAGAAACCACCTCTTTTTCTCACCGCGGCATATCCGCCAGGTAGATGGGAATCGCACAAGTTTCCCAGAACCCAGGACGACGAGTCCAAGTAGGATAGAATCATGGATTCAGGGTCGGGTTCCCGTACATCCTGACACGGTAAAAAAAAACCCCGCGAATCGTGGTCTCCGCGCGCCGGCAGTTACTCCCCTCTCCGCCCTCGCGGAACCCGCCGTAAATGAACCGCGCCGAAGCCTCTGCACGTACCCGCGCTCCTATTAAGGCCGCAGCTGCCGCGGCCGGGCGGGTCAAACTCACAAGCCACCACGCCACCACTCCACCACGTCACGTCCCCCTCCTCTCCCGTCGGTCTCGACGCGGCGAAGCAAACGAACGAAAACCATCTCATCTCATCGCAGCTGCCCTCCCCTTAAAAGAATCCGACCTGCGAACCCCACTGCCCCCCGATCACCACCGCTCGATATCGCAGCCGAACCCACTACCCTCGACAGCGTCGCCGTCGCTGTGCCTGTACGTACGTACGTTCCACTGGCCGGCGCGACATGGAGAAAAAGCTGCCGCTGGCGCTGGCGCTGGCGCACAAGCACGGGGCCGGCGAGGGGATGTGGGCGCGTCCGTGGCGGTGGGCCAAGACGGCCTTTTTCGTCGTCGCCATGCTCGCCTCGCTGCTGCTGGTCTGCGCGCCGCCGCTGCTCGTCGTGCTCCTCGACCTCGCTCTCCCGCCTGCGCTCCTCTCCGCGCACCTCCGCGCCGGCGCGGACACCCCCGACCGGTCCTTCGCCTCGGCCGTCCTCGGCCAGGCCCGGGCGTTCGACTTCCGGTCGTCCCTCGTCGACCTGCCCGCCGTCTCCGCCGCGCGCGCCCTGCTCATCCTCTGTGAGTATCCGTCCAAATCGACCATCACTTGTTGCCTTGGCTCTCTCGCGTAGCTAGCTGAGCTGAGCGTGGCGCACGACGCTCTGTTTTTCTTGTGGCGGCTGCAGGCGCGTACATGGTGTGCGGGGGAGGCGGCGCGTACCTGTGGGTGGTCGTGGCGAGCGCCGCGGGGTCCGTGTCCTACGCACTGGCCAAGGCCGCGGCCGTGCTGCCGCGCGGCGCTGCGCTGCAGGAGGCGAAGGGCCCGGCGGCATGCGCGGCCGGACCGGAGCCCATGCTCCTGCTGTCCCTGTCGCTCGCGGCCGCGCACCTTGCCGTGGCGTATCGGACCAGCTGCCGCGAGCGCCGGCGCCTGCTCGTCTACAGGATCGATGTCGAGGCCGTGAGTACCCTCCAATGTCTCCTCTGCAAATTGCACTCATTTCTTGCTGGAAACTTTACGTTCACGCGACGAAAAATCCGATTGCACCTAGCTTGTTGCCGCCATGAGCATACCAGAAGGCACGATACGTGCGAGCCCAAGGCGTGATTCCTGAGAACAATCCAGGCATTCCGTCAGATATATGATATCGATATGTCTCTGCTTTCCGTGAGAAATATTAAGAGGATCGAGGACTCGATTCCATGGCCAAGTCATTAGCGCGTAGCTGCCGAATAGTTAAGTCAGAAGGGGCTTCTACTGTATTCTGAACTACCCTAAAGTGTGCTTATTCTAACTAGTCATCCATAAAAATGGATCACGAGACGATCTTGCCGCGAGAGTAGGCTACCGTTTGACGGCGCCTTTGCCGTTACGGATCTTTTTTTTCTTTTTTGGCCTATGTAGAGAACTATTTCTTAATCAATGAGTCAAGGTAAATCTTTTGCCTTATTTAAAAAAAATGGATCTGCCAATTTATGCTGACGAGTGATGAGAAAAGGAGAGAGCTTTTTAACTGAACTAGCAGCTCAAATATCTGTGTGCAGGTAAGGCTGAAAGGAGGTCATCAAACACCCAAAGGGCTGAAGCAGTGTAGCGTCTGACATTGTGTTCTGATCGGTACTATTAGTACTAGGAGGTGTGGTGTGACCTGAAGATGGAGATATAGATAGGCGTCAGGAAGATTTTCTTCGTAGCCAAATTTTTGTTGAGTTCTACTTCGTGATGTACGCTGCGACACGTTACTTGTAAGTGGAGATACTGTAAATATGGAACAGTTGTGCTTAGTTCGGCCTCCTGCTATGCAATGGAGTGCGATGCAGGACGAGCCGTGTGGCTGGCCACCCGCTATTTTTCTGCTTACTGTCCTGCAATTACAGATTTTTACATAGTACTATTTTCTTCTAGAAACCAAACTCGTGCTTCTCTAATAACACACACGAAGAAAATTCAATGCTGTACCAAACATTTCCTACGAAATTTCGTGTTCATAGAAATTTCAGAGACGACATAGTAGAACAGAACACTCCGTTTTGGACCTGATTAAGCTGAGCCAGTGGGCCAGGTCATGGAACGCGGCTGTCTTTTCCGCTGTCTGCTCCTAACGTTTCAGACCAAACCAGCTAACGAGAAAACGGGAGTGGAGAGATCTGACCCTGAACCCAGGAACCTGCTGCTTCTAGGAATCTGAACTCGTAATCTTTCCTCAGGTTTTGCCATTTGTGGCTATACGATGCAGAGACAAGCTAGTGTTTTCAGACGGAAATTCAGAGATTAGCTCTAGAAGCGTTAATCCAGACCGTGGAGGTCGAAGAAGTTGACGTGAAAGGCCAGATCGATTTTGATAGCATCACATCGGGCGAGCCCCATTTTAGCTGAGGTTTCAGTGCAGAATCTGACATCGTGGGATAGTCGGGCACGGCGTTTTTACGGTGGCCGGAGGACGTGCTACCTACGAGGGAGAAGAGAGAGTGGTGTTCGTTTGCCAAGCACGTCTCTCTACCAGTTGCACGCTTTTTTAAGAAGAAAAACTCGCAGATTATCCACCTGCTCCTGAAGGGATCAGCATTTGGAGGCAGGTGATCATCATCCTTCTTATTTTGAGGGAATTTCGGATCTGCTATCACTTTGCTGAACCCGTGGATGGACAGGCTTCTGTCACTAAACTGATGGAGGCCTGGTAGTGAAGGAGGACTGAGCCCAATAGTTAATCAGGCCTACTGAATTAGACTCCTGTCGATATGTAGTCCTTAATGCCCACTTAGAATAATCCGAGACGATATTCGTAGCACGCGTTATGTCGTCAGAAAGGAGAAGTTGCCAAAAGCATGCACGTTACCGGTATTTGCAAAGCGTTATGTATAACTTTTGCTATTGCCACTGAGATTTTTAAGTCTCAGGCGACGAGCTTAGCCGCGGGACTATCTAAATTGTTGCTCCGAGATTCATGAGTAGAAAAGTTCTATTTTTCTTGAGTATAAATATTTTTTTATTTTTGTTCTCAACATAGTTACACATCGCAAATCCTAAAGTTGAGAAAAAACTTGTGCAATTCTAGATTTTGAAATGTGCAAATTGATAATTGCACATTTTTAAGCCTAAAATTACACAAATATTTTATTTTATTTTATTTTATAAATTTAAAATTTCTGAGATTTAGGATGACTGAGCAATAGACATATGTATTACTATTATTTTAGAGGCAACCAGTACAACTAGTAGACGCAAGTATAAGCACATTATCATGCGTGTATAATGTCTACTAAAGACTAGATCAGTGAAGCTTGAAAATTAATGAAGTTATTATATACACCTCGCTATTGACATACGTTACTTACTACTGAAAAGTAATTTCGGTCTCGATGAAAATCACATAGGCAGTAAATCTAGGATTTGATTCCCCGACGTCGCCAGCTGTTAACTGAACCTCTTATGAACTGGTGTAACCACATCGGTGAGGAATTCCCCTGGCCCTGGGACATCTCCTACCATTCTTCTCTGTTTTGTTATGGTTCCTTAGGCCTTTGCCTGCCTCGGGCTATTGTCTTGGTAAGACAGTTTTTGCCGCTTCGGCATGTTCATTGACGTTCAGTGGGCTTTGCCCTTGTTGATGCGTAAAAAAGAAATCCTTAGTAAACAGATATACCATCCCTTCCGCTAACCATACAAGCAACAGTTTAGGGCTTCTATAATTCACATGATTTCTAAAATGTAAGAATGAAGAAATATAGAATTATAATGTCATGCTATATTGAATCCTACATGATTAGAATAGTGTTTGATTGCTCATATGAAAAACATAGAATTTTTTTAAGAGATTGCAGCCAATAAATTTTTTAATAAAATATAGGGCAAAGGAATTCTTAAAAGAAATTCTATGAGTTGCAATCGTACAAATCAAACAATTAACACAGAAATTTTTTTCTAAGGACAATTCTTCAAAAAACCTTCGAAATTCATTTGAATAAATAAAAAGGCCTTAGTTCTCACCTTTATGGGTTACTTTTTGTTGGTTTAACTAAAAACCTTTAGTTTTCCTTCACAACCTAGAATCCCATTGGCAAGATTCACCTTTTTCTCTCTAAATTAAACACTGTTGATATCATGGAATATGTCGGTGTTAGAGGCATTAGACAGTCTAAAAAGCGACGAAGGCTACATCGCAACCTAGAATTGCAAACACCAGTCAAGCTACTACAAGCAAGCTACAAGAACAGCAGCAGCAGCAGGCACCAAAAGTGGAAGACTCGAGGTTGCCATGTCATGTCAACTAAGAAACGTCGATCGATATGAACGATCGAACAGTCTTTTGACTGATGATAGGGATGGAATCGACAGTATGTTGCTGTCGGCAATCTGCACTGTTAGACCAAGTTCAGTACTGCACTACTACAAGTCAAGATACACCGATCAATCCTCTGCAAAGCACAGCAGCGCGACAGTTGATTTCATCGTCTATTAATCGACAGGCCTCCAGCCACAGATACAGTCACCGTGGATCGAGCCATTTCCATAATGGAATCCGTTTTTACCCTCGTCTGAAAGAAAAAGGAAAAACATGTACTGTCCCCGGTGATGCGTATGGCTGGTACGACGAGGAAAGTTGGACCCATGCTCGAATCGACGTGTGATGAATCGCAAACGCGCGAGACAACTAATTAACCAACCGCGCATGCATGCAACCAAGTTACCTACTACAGATATTAACACGGCCCATGACTCCATGATGATGACCAGCATCGATCACCCTACAGCTACCTCATGCGATGACTGACGAGAGCTCGTGTAAGGAACTTACGATACTTGTCGTAAGTATATAGGTCCAGTACACTACTGCGTTTATGTCGATGTTTCAAGATAAAAGGAGGAACGGTCATGTGATGTCTACGTCCACGTCTGTCGCCGGTCTCATCGGTGCCGTGCGTTAGTGCAAAGCCGGTGCATGGTAGTAATTGAGCTGTGGATGATTCTTCGCCATGGCTAGCAGTTTCATAGGCCCCATGCATCTCCATGGTTGTGGACCACAGGATCGAGCTTAAATTCCTTTCAGACAGGCAGTAATGGCATAATAGTCTTTGGTCATTTGGTGTGTGGACGGGTGCAGCGCCTGGGCAGCACGGATACTGGATACGTATCGGACCGATATGAATACGGGGATATGTCAATTTTTGAAAATACTGACATAAAGATACGGCTAGTTATCTACCATATATTAAAAATATAATACTATAAAAAAAATATCTGATCATTAATCTAGTGAACCAGTTTACTATTAGTGGACCACAACCAATAGATCCTCATAACTGTACTTAAAAGATCACAGCCGATAGAACTCTAGATCTTCATAACTGTATCTAAAAATATCACAATCGATTGATCTTCATAACTGTAGCTAAACAAATCACAACCGATAGATCATCATAATTGTACCTAAACAAATCACATCTGATAGATCATTATAATTGTACCTAAATGGATGACTCAGTATAGCGACTAGCGGGCCGGCTCGTGATATGAACTTTCATTTCCCGTACTGATCTAATATCATGCGTACGGGTAAAAAGAATAAAGATAATTAAAAATGTTTTCCCTCGCAATTGCACGGAATATCGTGTTAGTTTTTTTAAAGACAAAATAAATACTACATATATCAAACGTTGAGCAGAAAATATACGAGGATGCAGGGTGAAAGTTGTAGGCTTGTGTATTTTTGTGATACATGTATACCTTGCTCCGTTTCAATCGAGCAACTCGCCACCTCCCCATGAAGTCCTCCAGTTAATTCAATTGTCAAGAATGTTGTCGACGATCGATAAACTGCCGATCTTACGGTATTCGTGGAACGGTGATACTTGGGGGGTAGGGACCTCTAGGGCACAAGGCCAAGAGATCTGACGGCAAGGAAAACGCCCTTTTTATACAGATTCGGGCCTCCCTCAGGATAATAACCCTACGTCCTGTTTGTATATATTGATTAGAAAATATCTTTACAAGGGATGTATATGTCAGTGGCTATCCTAGGCCTAATCGGAGACTACGACGACTAGTTCCGCTGGTCTCGACTCCTTCGAGGCGGCGGGTCTTCTCGTGGGAATCGCTGGGATCTCTCTTCCTTCTAAGGCCTGTTGGATCTAATTTTCTCCTCCTCTCCCCTATAGGAGTGCTGATTCTTTTATAGGGGGCTCCTCGAGTCGTACCGGATCTGGACTTATGCCTGAGTAGAACTCTAGCTTCCTTAACCGTCGGGATTGACTTCCTAATTTAAGGGATGTCATTCCTCCTTACGGAGGGCTACATTATCTCCTGGGATCCTTACCAGACACGTATTGTACTCCGGTAACCCAGGGAATCGTATACGGATGCTTCCTCATATACGAGATACTGTACTATACATCGTCAAGCCCTCCATCAGTACGTGAAGTGAAGTCATGACTGTTCTGTAGGAAATCTGCCCTTGTCAGGAAACATCTCCGAGTAGGCGAAACCGAGTACTTTATCGATAAGATTCCCGAGCAGGAACTAATCTCTACTGAGTATTCGTGCCATCTTGGTCGGAGTAAATCTCTGAGTTCACCAGGGAATTTTCTAAGTTTTAACTTATCCAGAAAGCTTTTCTCTTGTTTTAATCTGATCCGTCGATCACGGACACGTGTTCGCCTGTTAGATTTTTGGGAGACCGAACCGTCGTGGCGGAAATTTCGCATGGTGATGAATAATCTTTTCTTTTTCTGCGCTACTGTTCGGCTGACGTTACCCGAAACGCAACGCGCTTGTCGGGGTCGTGGGTCTGTCAGACCTCTTTTTCCCGCGCACAAAGTCTCTCATGCGGGAAAAGCAACTCTCTGCATTAAATGCGATGGAACAGATCGTGCCATTAACCGCGCTCCGGTCAGGCGAAACTTGAATTCTTTAAGAGACCGGGAATTGGGGTTTTGCCCACATTGCTTCCTGTCTCTTAGCATCCCCATTTTCTTCCTTGCGCTCCTGTTTTCATCGTCCGTCTTGCCTTCGCCGATCATCGTCTGCGGCAATGGGGAAGAAAGGCGGAGCGAAGAAGTCCCCTGATCATAAGAAGTCGGCGGGGGATCCTTCGGGGGATCCGATTGTCGCCATCCCTGAGTTTGAGACATCGGTGATGGACTCCGCCGCTGTCAAGAAGCTCGAGGCGGAGGAGGTCATCCTCCGGAGGTGTTCGTACCATATCGGGAGGCTGCGAAGGAGACGGTTCCGAGTCCGGACACGACTTGGACCGTCGTCTTCGCGGATTTCTTCATGTGTGGATTTCAATTTCTACCTTCTCATTTCTTCCTCCTGGTGCTCCAGTTCTACGGGATCGAGTTGACACATCTCAACCCGAACTCGGTCCTGATGTTGGCGGTATTCACGCACCTGTGCGAAGCATACCTCAGTATCAGGCCGAGCCTAGAGCTCTGGAAGTATTTCTACAACCTCCACCGGATGAAGGCCGGCGGCGGAGGTGTCATCGGCGGCGTCGTATTTCGACTCCGAGAAGGGAAGAAGGACGCCTACATTTTCTCTTCCTGGAAATCGTCGTGGTCGGGTTGGCACTCGAGGTGGTTCTACTACCAGCCCCCGCCTTCCTCCGGGATCCGCTACCGAGGCTTGGTCCCCTTCCCGACGAAGAGCTGGGCGGAGGCTCCAAAGGAGACCAGGTCGCTTAAGGCCCTCGTCGGTGACATCGCCGCCCTTGCCACACGGGAATGGTCGGCATGGGACGTCGCGGAGGACTTCCTTTGGCGTAGAATCAGCCCTCTTCGGTCGAGGACTCAGCCCGCCTGGTTGGTCCCAGAAGGCCAAGATGAAACAAGGGATTTTGACACAGGTGAGTATCCAAACCTTTCCGTGTCATTCTTGGTCAGAAGAATTCTTATCTTCCCAATAATTCGTTCTCGACTGGCTATGTAGATCTCTCCCCCGAGGAACTTTAGAATAGGCTGAACAACCTATTCGAGCAACCTTCTCAGGGCGGGCGGACGGACGTGCCCTTGCCGATCATGAAGCTAAGCCCCGAGAAGCAAAGGGAGATTTTCTCGGTGAGTTGATGATTTCTGCCTTGTCTAGTCGTGGTTCGTCCGGGCTGTGCGTCTGACGCCATCCGGGCTTCTTCTATGCAGCGAGTAGGCCGCGGGGCTCCCGACTCGGAGGCGGAGCGGGCTGGCGCCCCCTTTCAGGAAGAAGAGGTTGAGGTTCTCGGGACGACCCCTTCGATCCCAAGGATTGGGGATCCATCCGGGGCCGTGGCGGCAGTGGAGATTGCCCGAACGGAGTCCCCTATTCGGGCCCCTTCTCCTCCGCCAAGCCCCCAGCCTCAGGTGCGAATGCATGCTCGACTAGCTTCCTCCTTTCGACGTTCTATGTGATATTAGGGTGACGGGAGTGAGTTGTCGGACTATAGGACACATGCGATCCCCTCCCGGTTGAGTCGGTGTCATCTGCCCCACTCGTTAGTGTAGAAGAGGTCGCGCCGGTGGTGGGTCCTCCTGCGGACAAGGGGAAATCAGTGCCTGCCAAGAAGCGGAGCTCGGAGGCGTTGGTGAAGGGAAATTCTTCCCCGGTGAAGCGTCCGTGGTAAGTCTTTATCTCGGTCTTTCGTTTCAAAAATCTTCCTTTCTTTATTCCGTGAAGGCTGATGGGCCGCTTTCTCCGATTAGGGTGACTATCCGTCCCGTTGGAGCCACGACTGGGGCCGCTGCAGATACGTAGCCCCCGGCGGTGAGGTCGGCGCAGCCCTCGGTCGTACGGGCTGATCCCCCACGCCGGAGGCGTCGGTGCCGGAGGAGGATGACGACATCCACGCCCAACTACAGGTAATTTTAGGAGTTAGTAATTGAACGTTAATGTACTCGGTACTAACCTTGTCGTTTCGACAGCGTATCCTTCCTCGGCTTCTACCGCTCCAGAAGGCGAAGGCCGAGCTGTGGGCATAACGAGCGGAGAACGAAGAGCTGAAGAAGCGCCTTGTGGAGTCTGAGACCGAGCTTCAGGATGTGAAGGTGCGGGAGTCTTCGTTAAGCCAGAGCCGAGCCTACACGGGGAAGCTGGAGGAGGACCTCGACCACGCCCATTGCACGCTCGAGAGAGCGCTCGTAGAGGTCGGGGTCACCGTCTTCCCCCGTCCTCCGCGGGCTATCCGGCTGGTGGAGCTGGTGGCGTCCGTCTCCCACCTAAAGCCTGTCGTTGAGAAGCTCCTTGACAACGAGCTTAAGCAGGGTACGAAGGACGCCTTGGCCTTCACCCTGGCCCTTCTTATACGCCGGCACCCGGAGCTGTCCTTGATGGTCCTCGAGGCCGACCTGCCAGAGGACGAGGTAGACAGTCTTCTCGGTGTCGTGCAGGGTGCTACAAATGCCTTCACGGATAGGGTTCAGGCACCTGGTCTGTCTGAATAACTTATATAATCAAACATTGATTAGTAATTTATGCACTTTAAACTGTGTGTTTTTGTTTTCTAGAAACCTGGTTATTCCGCTCTGTGAATGCTTGTCGGACGCTAGGGTTTTCGTAGACTTAATCGAACTTCGCGTCCCCCTTCCCTGACTTAGTCTCGCGAGTTGTGCTGTACTCCGCCGACTGCGACTGACCAGGCCTTAGGTTTAGTCAGATGGAGGGCTCAGTGGCCCCTCGTCATCAGTAAACTCGATAAGGGGTCTCCGTACAGTCTATCGTGGCCGTAGCGATAACTCGTGTTCCCTTGTTGACGGGATCTTGGACGTGAGTTAGTTAAGCTCTATACTTGCCCTGTTGGCGACATCATTGCACTCTATCCGCGATGCCTTCTGTTCAAAGTAGTCGAGGATATGGATATGCAGATGGGTTCTGTTGGCTTAGTCATATTCGCACCTTCTCTTCTTCCTTTACTCATGGTCAGGGAACTTTGCTACGAAACCGGGGAGCTTAGTCGACCAGGCCTTAGGTCTGGTCAGGTGGGGGCTTAGTGGCTTCCCCTGTCACCTGCAGACACGTTAAGGGGTCTTCCTTGCGTCCCTGATGGTTGCGGCACGGAACCCTTTCCTTTTGTGCCAGTCGAGTCGTTGGTTACGTCTATGCGTAAGCCAGTTTTTGGTGCCACATACTTATCTAGCCCCCGACTGTCTTATTCGAGAAGTTTCTCGGATAGGCAGTCTGAAAAATAACTATTGAACTAGGAAGTCTTTATAAAACTGTGACTTGACTGGAGTATCATTTACAAACTATTGCAAGAAAAGGAAACTGCTAGAACTATTTAAAAACGTCATCCCTCCCGCTCGAGTTGTTGTAGATTGTTCCAGAGACTCCTGTGCTCTTGCCATGACCTGCTATATAAACTTGTCGAGTGCGCGTTGCTAGGCAACGGCGCCCGGAGCGTCTTATCATCGGCTTGTTCGTAGCTTGACGACTTGAGGCTGGGGCTGGGGCAACCTGGGACAGACTGGCGATCGGAAGGGTGATGACTATGCGATCTTACCGAAGGTGCTTGGACTTGGAACTCTCTGCGAGGACTCAACTATCTCCTTACTGCTAACTAGAGTGACCTGGATCAGGCGACTTCTCCTGTGGAGCTGTTGTCCTACTGAAAGGAAGGCCCTTTTTCCCTGGTCCTGAATTAGTCGTAGGACTTGTCCTCCGACTTGGAGGGGGTTTTATCCGATTATGTCACTCGTATTGTAGGGGAGGTCTTGATGATGCGGGTGCGCTCGTGATGGTGTCAAAGTCTGTTTTCCTGTCTGAGAGTTGATGCTTTTCTGCGAGGTCGAGGCTGCGCTTATCGCAGAGTAATGCTTCCTGGGGGGACCTCTTTATTGTGAGGATGCCCTTTGGGCCACGTATCTTCATACACTGATATGCGTAGTGCGTTGCTGCCATGAATTTGGCCAGGGTTGGGTGCCCCAGGATGGTATTGTATGCCATCTCGAAGTCGACTACATCGAACAGGATCTTCTCTGTTCAGAAGTTCTCCGGTGTGCCAAAGGTAACCGGGAGGGTGACTTGCCCGATCGGCGTAGCTGACGAGCCTGGGACGATACCGTGGAATGCCTGTGTTATGGTCTGGACGGACGACCGTGGTACTTGCATGGCATCGAGGGCGTTGGCGAATAGGATGTTCAGGGAGCTCCCCCCGTCTATTAGCACCCAGGCCACTCAGCAGTTGTTGATTGTTAGTTCGACAACAATTGGTATCGTCCTGGTCGAACACAGTTCTCGGGGCAGTCAGTTTGGTCGAACATGATCGTGACCTCCGACCATTTGATTATCCGAGGGATTTGCGGTATGTTCGCGAGAACCTCTCGGGCAATGGCCTTGTATTGCCTTTTCGACTCGTAAGAGGACGAGCCCCAGAATATATGCTCGGTTGCTCTGATATGTCCCTGTAAAGGCTCAGGGGTGGAGTCATCATCGTTGAATGTAGTGTCTCGACTGTTATTTGTGACCTGCTGGTTTTCCTCGCGGAATTTCTCTCTTTCTTCCTTGAGGTATTTCTGGAAGATGCGGCACTGACGGAGATCATGTGAATCGGTCTGGTGGAAGTCGTACCGGAGCTTTCCTGCCTTGTCGGAGGAAGTAATCGGCTTATCCTTGGCGTGTGGCCGCTAGGCACGCTTCTCGAGAAGATCGGCTAATACTGCATTGGCTTTAGCCTTCTTCCCCCGGTTCCCTCCGGAGGATTTCTTCCTTCGCTTCGTCTTCGATGAGTCGTCTCTGGTCCGGGGGGGATCTGGTCGCCCTACCCTGTTGCTGCTTGATGTACTGTAGGGTTTCCTCCGCACAGGCGGCCTTTTCGGCTAGATCCATTAGTTGTAGCATGGTCTTGGGAGGGTGCATGATCAGGTTGTGCGTGCACATTTCGTTTCTGCTGCCCCGCACGAAGGCACGAATAACATCTGAGTCTGTTAGCTCGGGAATAGTGTTGCGAACAGCACTAAACCGCTTGGTGAACTCTCGGAGGGTCTTGTCTGGTCGTTGGACGACTAGGAATAGGTCGTCGACCCGACCAGGACGTGTGAAAGTACCTTGGAAGTTGGCGAGGAGCATGTCGCAAAACTGTCCCCAGGAGCGGATCGTTCCCGGGGGTAGGCTCATCAACCAGGTCCTGGCCGCTCCTCTAAGGGTGGTCGGGAGATAGTTGGCCATGACCTTCTCGTTCCCGCTCGCGGCCTCGATCATCGTAGTGTAGATCTGTAGGAACTCCACAGGATTCATGGTGCCATTGTACGATTCGAGGGCCCCGGGCTTGAAGCGGGACGGCCAGCGCACATGTCGGAGTTCTTGGGATAGCGCTTGGCATCCGTTGATGGTCCTCCGATAAGGCGAATTCTCGCCGCTAATTGGGGTCGGGGATCGTCCCCTGTTATTAGCGCGGTGCTGATGGTCTCTCCGGGGAGGACTCTGCTCTCGCTGACACCTTTGGGATCGGCGCTCATTGATCCTATCACGGAGATCAACGTGAGATATGTCCCGGCGAAACTGGTTCCTGGAATGTCGTCCTTCTCCGTTCGATTCCCTTGGTCGGAGAGGGGTTTTCTCTCGGGCGGAGCTATGTGTCCCCGACTGGAGTCGAGAAGATTCGGCTTGGTCTTGGGCCTGCTGTAGTTCAGCCCCCAGCCGTCGTAGCCATTGTGCTCCGTCGGGTGTCGTTAGATCTTTTGTTGGTGGTCGTAACAGCAGATTGCGCACCTCGATGATTCTTTGAGCAGTTCGGGACACGTACTCACCCGTCCCTTGAGGGGTTCTGTGTGCTACAGTAAGCCTATTCTCGTTCCCAAGGGGGGTAGCCCTCGGACTCTGACGTTGTGAGCCCCCTTCCTAATCCTGGTATTCGGGATCTTCCCGATCATTTTGGATTGCGAGAACCATCCGAAGGTCTGGATTGGATGGGGTGTATTCCCACTCCATCGTGTCCCCCCCCCCTAGGGAGGGATGCTGTGATCGGAACCTTGATCGATTGGTCGATCAGACGTTGCGGGCGACCGCCCCGATCTCGGGCTGGTTGCTCCTGCCTGGGAATCGTCGTGTAACACCAACATTCCCTCGAAGGCCCTGGCGCACTCGGTTCTGAAGTGATCGACTCCGCAATCCAAGTACTCACCAGTGGCGTATTCTCCAAAATCTACGCGGTCAGTCACCGGGTAAGGCTCCATCGGGCCAAAGTTGTCTTAGAAGCCCTGGTCCGAGTACCCGGTGCATTGCATGAAGGCAATCGTTTCTCCTGCCGAGCTTGCTTCTTTCTCCTCGGGTCGAACCAGGGAGGGACGTGCAGACGGCGACAAGGACTGATCACGGCTAGTTGCACATCTTGCCGACTCTGATGCTTCCTTGACGGCTTGAGCCGGAGAAATCCCCACGGTTGGCGCCATCTAATGACGATCGGTAAACCGCCGATCTTACGGTATTCGTGGAACGGTGATACTTGGGGGGTAGGGACCTCTAGGGCACAAAGACAAGAGATCTGACGGCAAAGAAAACACCCTTTTTATACAGGTTCGGGCCTCCCTCAGGATAATAACCCTACGTCATGTTTGTATATATTGATCAGAGAATGCCTTTACAAATGATGTATATGTCAGTGGCTATCCTAGGCCTAATCAGAGACTATGACGACTACTTCTGCTGGTCTCGACTCCTTCGAGACGGCGGGTTTTCTCGTGGAAATCGCTGGGATCTCTCTTCCTTCTAAGGCCTGTTGGATCTAATTTTCTCCTCCTCTCCCTTATAGGAGTGCTGATCCTTTTATAGGGGGCTCCTCGAGTCGTACCGGACCTGGACTTATGCCCGAGTAGAACTCTTGCTTCCTTAACCGTCGGGATTGACTTCCTAGTTTAAGAGATGTCCTTCCTCCTTACGGAGGGCTACCTTATCTCCTGGGATCCTTACCAGGCACGTATTGTACTCCGGTAACCCAGGGAATCATATACGGATACTTCCTCATATACGAGATACTGTACTATACATCGTCAAATGTAATTTTGTAACTTGTCAAATAAAGATGATATTGTAAATATATCACTGATTACCTTGGAAATTGAAGTGTTGATTATACTTCTCCTTTGTATTGAATAGTTCTCCATAAGGTGCACAAAAGGCAGGTTAGCAAAGTAACAAATAGCAAATAATTATAGCAAAAAGATGTTCAATATTTGAAGTTCAACATAAAAAAGCATAAATTGTTCTAATTTAGTCTAAAGTGAAAGACATATTGAAAAATAATAATCTCCACTCTAAAGATCTGCTACTCTCTATCCTCATTCCCTTGGTCTTGGTCGTCCTCCACCATAATAGAAGCATCGACATCTCCCAAAGACACACCCTCCAACTCTAATTCTTCAATAAGAGGTCCGAAACTTCTAGAATGCCAACACTAGTTAAAGATTCAAAAATATCTCCTCCCACATCCCACAATTTTGATGCTCCTATCATGTATGTATTTGATCTTCTTGAAGTTATTATGCACAAAGACCAAATCTTCCACACCCTCAGAGTTAAGGCATTTCTTTTGACCTTATGGATGAAGCCATACGTGCTCCAATTCCTTCACAACAAGAAGACGAGGCTGGTTGGTGAATCAACTTGAGAGCTAGGTTTTGCAATATAGGAATATGTTGTCCATAATTTTCATACCAGTCCTTTGGAAAAAGAGCCCATATATCATAGATGGAATCAAAGTCAGTGAATTCATTCGAACAAGTGGAGAACTTTGGAAACTCTTCCTTCACTCTTGTCAAATCTTCTTGTACAGGAAATAATTTTTTGAAGCATATCATCCGTTCTTTTGATACATCATTATCCTTATGTAGGGGCACACGACCAACACTTCCATCGAGCCATTCCTTACTATAATATCTACAAAAAAAATGAGAAGAATAAAGATATATGAATAGGTACATGAATATGTGAGGACTAAAGCTGAAATCTGAAATTTAGCAAACAAGAAGAGTAAATAATGATACCTTGGATTAACTGAGTGCGTCAAAGAATGGAGTGGAGTGTTGTCTTTATACCAACATTCAATGAATATATTCTCAATAACCTTCCAAAAGGCCAACTGTCCTGCTTGTTCAATTTCTTTTCCTTCATGTCGGCATATCTCTTTTGATAGATTCTCAATCATTGAACCCTCACATCTCACTAAATCAGATGAAGACATGGTGTATCGGTGTCCGCCACACGTATCATTTCATATATAGGCTCTATAAATTTAAGAACGTAATTAATTTTGTCCCACTACACACCACTAGGTGTCTTTTTTTTATTGTGGCTGTCATCCCTTTGCTGGCATCTCTGTACTTATCCCATTATAAAATTCACTAATTACCATGTTTTGGAGAGCTCTCCTGACCAACAAAAGCCCCCTCAACATAATCAGAATGGAGGCAAACCTTGTTAGAGTTGCATTTCATGGTTAAAATTCTTGATTAAAGTAGCATCTTCTCTAATTGTACTTATGAATTTTAATTCGTTATAGACTGCTAGTGCTTCCTCATCATCGTCCCTTGGTGTTTTTGCATGACAAATGCTCTTCAAAGCTAAGACCATACTCTTTGGACAATCAAACCAGTATATTTGTAACTAGAAGCATTGTCAATGATTATTGAACAATATTTTTTGGACCCACTACTTCAATAACACCAATCAATTTCTCAGTAATGTACTCTTTTGTCTTCACCTCACCACTGGCATTGATAGCCTTCAAGAACATTGGTGCATTCCAACAAACTGCAATGAAGTTGATAAGAGGTCTCCTCTGTGAATCTGACCATCCATCTGAACAAATGTTCACCCCCCTTTCAGTCTATACACTCTTTATAGGCTCCAATAAAGTCTTAATGTGAGCCTTCTCTTATTAAAGCAAGGTAGTCCTCAATTTATTGTACCCAGGAGGAATATACCCAGTCAAGTTGTGGCTTGAAGCAAATTTATATGACTCTTGGTAGTATGAGTTTCTTGTAAGCTTGAAAGACAACTCTGTAAATTTAAAAATTACATCATTAGTATCTTGTTGGACAAAATTAAAATAATGCACTATAGTTGATCATTAAGTGCTAATCTCTAGAATAATACATCCTTCCAATTATAGCATCTTGTTGTTTGCCCTCTAGTTGGCCTTCAGCTTCCCTCATCTTCTTATTCTCAGACATGGCAGAGGCATCCGCATTTGATGGCAAAGGTACATTTTTTGGTTTTAATTTTTCCACTTCTGCTGCAGCCCAAGCAACTTCATTCTTGAGTTGAAAAAGAATGTCTACCGCCACCTTTTTACATGGAGCGATTCCGCCACCGAACTTCAGCTAATGATTTTTAATTTAGAGTTAAAGCTAATATAGCAACAAAACTTGCATTTCCATCTACTATTTCCTCCACCGGTTTTAGGTTTCTCCAGAACTTCAACATAATCCCACAAGGGGGCCTTGATGTTACTGATTTCTCTTTGCTTAGGATGGTCATTAGCATGAGAAGAACTACCACCTTCACCTGATGCCATTTTCTAACACCTAGAAGGAAATATAGATTCAATCAGTACCTACTGTCTACTGATGCTCCCTACTTCCATCTAGCCTAGGTTTCCATCATCGGTTTTGCAAAAATATGAAAAGAAACACATGCACAACCTATATATGAAAAGAGGCACATGCATAGCCTATATACATCACAAAGCCCACGTATAATAATTGATTGATATGATCAATTACAAATCCAAACAGCCATGCGTACCATAAGATCGATCGATCCAAGTATTCGACCCTACAGCATGCGCAATCATCACCTGATGGTCGGCGGCGTCATCGCACTCTTGCTGTCGTCGCCGCCTCGCTGTTGGTCATCGCCGTGCAAGTGGTCGTCCCCTCACCGTTACCATTGCTGATCAAGAGAGGAGATTGAGAGGGCATCGGCGCGTCACTGCGTTGCACGACCCTTCGGCTGCCTTATTTGGGCCAGGCCAGCCTAAAATAATTGCACCCCATATTCGTATCGTATCCATATCAAATATGGTATCCGACACGGATATGTGGACTTTGTGACATATCAGTGCTGCATAGTGCGGCACGCTAGATGATGGTTGGATATGCACTAGCCAATTTGAGACGATATTGATTAAGCAATCCAAACGAACAAGATTTTGTTTATAAGTTAGTTTCTAAAGGTGTTTAAACCCACTTGTTGGCTAGGATCGATGATGATATTTACTCCCTCCATTCGGAAATATAAAACGCATTATTTCACTGCATTCAATGGTTAAAAACTTTTATCACTATTATACATAAAAGTATATGGCTTGATCATGGAAAAATAATATCGTTGTATTTGTATTGTGGAATTTGTTTATATTATATATGATTTTATTACTTTTGACAGCATATCAAGATTAAAAATTGTAGTTAAAGTCATGCATTTGAAACTACAAAAGTTAAAGACGCATTATATTTTGAGACGGAGGAAATATTTGTGAGCAGCGTAGTTTGGAACGTACACTAGCATAGCGATTGCTAGCACTAGCAAACACATATTTATTGGAACAGCTCAGCGGACTAAGACTGTTAAATCTTAGCTGACTCCGTGAACCATTAGACCTCTATCGATCAAACAACAAAACCAAATACAAATTTTAGACCCGGTCAAAATACCAAAACGATTTGAGATCGATGGGTACATCGACACTGATTGCCATAAATTTTTCATCAGACATTTCATTGTACGTGTATATCATCCCGTGACTCCGGTCCTGAACTGCACCTTTCTAGTACTAAATCCTAATAATGCAACTGATTTATCTGAAGATGACCAATTTCTATGCACATACATATATCATAGGAAATTAAGGAAAGTTCCCATGTGTCATGCTTTGGATAAGCGGGCATTCACCAGTTATTAATGACAAACTTCCATATTACCTATCTCTACCATCTTATCCTGTTGGTGATTCATAAACACGAGGACTTTAGGATAGAGAGCAGCTAAATGGCTTTTGTGCCCCGCGGTGAACAGTAAATTTTTTAAAAAAAACGTCCCTATAACCCTGTGAAACTTGAAACTAAGGAGTGTGAGCTCAAATAGTTTCTTGTCCAGCCAAAGTTACTGCCTCCGTTTTACTGTATTTGATCTTACCCTCGAGATAATTTATTTTAAAATAATTGTTCATGGAGGAAACTACTGTGTCGTTTTCACTGTACATTCCTATTAAAATAATTTGATAATGGTTAAATGGTTGTATTATATTATTTAATAGATGTGTGTATGGTTATTGCTCATTTATTTATTTTAGATTAACGTTTTCTTGAGCTGCGTATATAGTATGCTGTAAGTGAACGGATGGCGTATTTCTATTTCTTTTCAAAAGATCAACTAGCTAGCAGCTAGTTAGACATGTTACTCAAGTGTGAATGACCAACGGGTTTCCATTTCAACATTACTGTCGCGTGGGCCCTGTAAAAGGAATAATGTACACCCGGACCTATAAGGGAAGACGTGCAGCGTAATTTAAACTAATTAACAAATACTAGAAAGAAATAAAAAATAGCAACCAACTAAAATTGGCTTATATGAATTAATCTTCATATAAATTAGGGACACCTCTTGTTTTCTCGACAAAACAAAAAGTACCTATAGATTAATTGACTCCATTGTTTTGTTAATCCTTTCCTCTTGCTAGTTGCAGCCTTGCAGGCGAGGGCAATGCAATGGTAACTGGAATCTGATGAAAGAATCAGGGAAGGTAGCTCCAATAGGATGGCAACTTAACATTGTACTCAATAGGACAAAAAAAGGATTAGTTAAGGGGATGATCAGATTTGATGATAAAAAATGAACCGGAGAAAATGGCGTGGACACTTTCGTTAACTAGTCCAATAAGTCCCACTAGACAAGGAGGCCCATTAAGGCAAGCACAAAAGTACGACGTAAGTTAGCTGACTCTTCGTGCTTGTCACATAAAATTATTAGTAATATCTAGGAAAAGGGAGAAAGTGAGAAAATAAATGTGAAGAGCTGAAGCTCTCGAGTGGGTATAAATGCCATTTCTCATAAACAACCTAGCTATTGTATAAGATGATTTTATTAGTGTTGATTCTAAATGATATGGATAGTACCTGATCAACAGTTGACTCTACCTTTGTAACCATTTAATCACATGTTAACAAGGTACAAAGGAGAAATATCTTGTGAACCCTGTAAACATAGAGGTGAAGTATAGATGGATTTTATGCTTGTTGGGATACTAAATATCCCTATATGGGTCAGCCCACAGCGTCCTACGACTACATGGCAAAAGGTCAAGTCAATTCAAGTCAAAGTCAAGTCGAGGAAGTTATGAGGTGCATGAGAAAATTTAGTCCCCCATAGACCGCACTCATTCCCATCTCTCTAGTCCATCATGGACTCGTGGACCACTCTTTACCATATTACCCCTCCACTTCTCATCTCATAAGGATAGCCATGATTTTTTATCATGGACCTCTTGCTTATATAAACCTCCATAGAGGGATGTAAAATTCAACCTCATATATGAGAAATCTCATGGGAAGAGGCTTAGAGCTCCAAGTCCTGGATGAAGAGCTCTACGGGCGACTTCGGGAAGTCCTAAACGGCCCAAGTCGCTAGTTGAGTCCCGCACAAGGTGCCTCCCTCAACATAGGGGGTAAGCCGTACTCTATAAGACGGCCAAACCTATTTAAAAAACATTGAAGTGTTACATATTATCAAGTGTATGGCGACCTTTTTATAAAACCGTTGTACACGGTCTATTAACTTTAACTATCGAGATCTTAACACCCTCCTCTTTTATATTGTTTTTATAACGATAACAATGCTCCCAATAGCCTTAAAATGTATCTTGCTAATACTCTATTGCTTTAGTGGGTGAAGCGCGTTCTAGCAGATGCACACGATTTTGTAACTGCACTCAGCCACTTAACGGTTTCGCTACGTGTCTCAACCAGCGCCAACAAAGTCCCGTGTGCCGCAACAAATTCTGCCAACAACAGAAAAGGAGCAATTCTAAAAGCAATATTAAGCAATGCCATCACCTGATTTCCAATTTCGTCTCCATTCTTTCTTGCCTTACACATTTAACAATCATAGGGTGCATTGGTGTATCGATCTCTCCAAAGTCCAAACAACCGCGTCTCCAATCCAACTCACATTTCCACACCGCTTCTTACCTTCGTCCACGTGCGCATGCGAGAAAAGAACGCAGCAAAGTGCAGTAAAATATTCCAGATCACACACACACATGTACACACTCAGCTCCAGTAGTACGTACTCCACCAGATTAACAAGCAACCAGCAGGTGGGCCCACACGTGGGCCCGCCTTTCCCACGTGTGGTCCCCACAGGTAGCACACGTCCTTTCCAGTAGGTCGATCAGTTTTCTCTAATGGCGATTGGTAGTTGGCCGACTGGGCGCGGCCGTGGACCACACCGTTCCTCTCCTCTTACCCCGCGGCCCAGACGGACGTCGTCGGCGCAGCTCGGTGCAAGTTGCCGCAGGGTGAGGCTAGCTAGCAACCCAAAGCACTCGTCGCTGCAACCACCGCGTTTCCCCATAACCCCGCCTACCGTAAGTGCGGCTGTGAACCCAACGGACGTGTCCATCCGACAATCATCTCAAACTTAACTTGTATAACTGTCAAACTGAGCAAGGTTTAGCTACCAACCAAACATGTCTTACATGCACATTTTTCCTCTTGAAAGAATTAGCCGGTGCATGACGTGTACACGCAACCCCTGATCTTGCTCAAACCAGTTGATCTGTGACCGTATGTGGCCCTCCGTGCCTAACTAGCTAGTTGCCTCCTCTCCGACTTTCGCCCGTTTGTGTGTACTACTTCCTCTAGTTTATAAAAATATCTCTAGTTCATAAAAATATGACATTTTAGACATAAGTTTAGTTAATATTTATATATTTTTAAATATCAATCGTGGATATAAAGATATATCTTCAAAAATACTATCTGTTGAAGTATAAATATATTGTCTACATTTCTTCAAGAGATTGAGCTTTTGGATGAACGGGTTGATAATGCAATTCAATAACATCTAAATTTTATTGAGTTATGTAAATATATTATATTATAAATCAGTGATTAAAGATGTATTTTGGAGACCGTGCCTATATTTGGCTTTTTATGAAACTGAGAAACAGTAACTACTCAAACTGGTAGTAGTGCTATATATCAATGGTACGAGCACCATGAACGAGCTCCTCCTCCCGCTGCTAAGTGGTAACAACATCCATCCACCTCTCTCATTCTCAGCTCACGTCCCCTCCCAGCCCAGAAAGATATGGTCCTGCGCTCCCCTTTGCGCAAAGGTGCGTTGCGTGCGTCTCGATCCCTTTGCTTTCTTTTCTTCCGCCATTACATCTCGGTGCTCGCCTGCCCTTGTCTTACTTTACTTTCCGTTTTCTGATCGAGCTTGCTTTTGCGTCTCTAGATTAACGCGCGCGCCAGGGTGCCCGTTCGAAGAGAGTGATCGAGTGAGCGGCTACGCGCAGAAGGGTATAAAGATCGATGTCGCACGATCCGAGCCTAGGGTACGCGGACTACTTCGCGGTGCCAGGGAGCGGCGGCGGCGGCGCGACGCTGGTGCCGGAGGTGGACGAGCATGAGATGTACGGTGTAGGCCTGCACCATCGGTACGGGGTCGAGATGTTTGGGGTGAGGGGCCTCATGGCGCCGGTGCCGGCCGCGGCGGCGTCCTCTGGGCAGAGCAAGGCCGCGCTCGCCGTCGACGTCGGCGGCGACGGCTCGTCTACCATCAGTTTTCTTTCGCGGCGAGCAGCAGGACCGGCAGATGGGCCAGGCACCCTTGTCGCTGTCGCTCCACGGGCCGCCGGACGCCGCCGCGTCGTCCTCGTTCATGCTGCCCGACCACTACCAGCTCGGCGGCGGCGAGCAGCAGCAGCAGTCACCGGCGGCGGCGTGGCAACTGCAGGCCGGCGCCAGCAGCTGGCACCTGCGAGGCTCCAGGTTCCTGCTCCCGACGCAGCAGCTCCTGCAGGAGTTCTGCAGCATCCCCGTGGAGGCCACCAACTCTGCTGCCGCCATCGCCATCAAGGCGCCAAAGCGACCGGCGCAAGAAGATGACTACGGCGGCGGCTCGTCGTCCTCCGCGTCCTGGCCCCCGTCGGCGCAGATCCAGACCATGGACACCGCCCAGCTGCAGAGGCTCAAGGCCAAGCTCTACACCATGCTCGAAGAGGTCAGCCTCTGATCAGCAACCTAGCTAGCTAATTAACGCACCAGCAAGCACGCACGCCTCAATTAAGCATCGATCACAGGTCAAGCTACACCAGCTTCTTGGAAATCTAAAAGGCTGCAGGGCAAGTGGCAGTTCAATTATGGATTGCCCAAGGAGGGATCCTGGGACAGGCACAGTGGGGCGAATCCGTTCTGGGCCTCACCGTTCGCTTTTGGAAACCTCTATTCCTTTGCCTCGCAGCAGGTCTAGCTAGGTGTCTGTATTGGGCGTGCAGCTCCTACACCTCTCTCTCTCTCTCTCTCTCTCGCTCTTTCTCTCGGCATGCATGCACTCGAAGTCGCAGATCACGAGGGCCATGGCAACCCCAGAGATCGATCTCTGCACTTGTGCAGGCCACTGCAAGCTCCACTACTCTCTCCTGCCTTTGGCTTTTTACTGCCCATCTCCTCGCAAATTTACTGCGTGCTTGCCGTTCTTGTGTATGCTGCACACTTGTACAGTGCAATACATAGGTAGGTAGTGCAGCTTGGTTTTTGCAGAGTTCTAGCTAGGCACTTCGCAGAGGTAGTCAAAGAGCCAAGTACTGGCACACCAGAAAGCTACAGTGATTACAGTTTTTTTCTTACTACTGTTTTATTGTGATTTGTGAGCATAATTAATTAGCTAAACGGTTTCTGATTTGGGTGCATGATGGGCTTTGATGGCAGGTGGACAGGAGGTACAGGAGGTACCGGGAGCAGATAAGAGCGATGGCGGGGTCCTTCGAGGCGGTGGCCGGGGAGCGGGCGGCTGCGGTGTACACGAAGATGGCGTCGCGGACGATCTCCAGGCACTTCCGGAGCCTGAGGGACGGGGTGGCGGCGCAGGTCCGGGTGGTGCGCAGGGCGCTCGGCGAGAAGGACACGGCGGCGCCGCCCGGGATGACCAAGGGGGAGACGCCCAGGCTGCGGGTGCTGGACCAGTCCCTGAGGCAGCACAGGGCGTACCACTCCGGCATGCTCGAGAGCCACCCGTGGCGGCCGCAGCGCGGCCTGCCGGAGCGCGCCGTCTCCGTCCTCCGGGCATGGCTGTTCGAGCACTTCCTGCACCCGTAATGATCGTTACACCCCCCATTAATTAATTTTTCTATCGCTACTTAAAATGATTAACGTGCATGACGACTGTGCAATGTTAGCTTGATAGATTTTAGGAGACGTGAAGAACTGACTTGGTTTAATTCGTTCAAACATAAATTAAGCAGGAAGATATATAACAGCATATCCTAACGAACTAAGGCTAAGAACCATACACGTATGTACGTCATCTACATACAAATGATGCTAACGGATTAAACATTTGCCAATCAAGTGATTCTCATTCTTAACATCGTCTGGCCTTGCGTTTTATTCCGTGGCATTGCTATCTCCGTACCATAATATATCTGTCTTCCATTATATATGTGATCAAATAGTTGACATGATTTAACTTATCGAGTTCCGCTTAATTTTTATGGAACCTCCAACGTATATTATCTGTTGCTACTTTTTTTGTGAAGGTTATGAACACACGTGTTGATCGATGCCGTGCGTGTGGCATGTTAATTTTTTTCCTGAAATTAGTGCTCCTTGTGCATATAACAGCTAGCATCTTGTTCCCATGTATGTGCCATTATGCTTAGGAATTTCCTTTTGCTTATGTACATTCTTAATCGTATAATTAACCCTGTTAAAATGAGGATGACACGATATTCGTATACTTAGTTAGGCTCATCTGTCTTATCAAGAACTAGTGTTATATATTCATGTGCCAATGGATGTTCTTGTTATATTACCGTTACAATGTATACATCAAATACCACACTTGTCTTATAGGAATATTCCATCCATTACCCATGAGCAAATATACAACAGTATTCCTTAGATATCCTTTCTTCTAAAAAAATCTACATACAAACAAAAGGTTTGTTTGTATGTTCTAATTACCAACTTTATAACCTATATGATCTAGATGGAAGACAAATTATCTGACCCCCTAGTTAATTGGCATCTTCTCATCCAGGTACCCAAGCGACGTGGATAAGCACATCCTAGCACGGCAGACAGGCCTATCACGGAGTCAAGTACGTACGATCACCTCATCGTCATCAGTTCATCACATGATCGTCGAGCAGTCAGCTGCAATAATACAAAAGTGTCAACTAGTTCGTCTCCAATAATTAGCCACACACAGACACACATTACTGATCGATCATCACATCACAATCATTGTGTTGCTTGTGTCATTAGCTAGGAATACATAATGCTGGCCGGTTTCGTGCCACTGATTAAAATCGATTTAATTCCACACGCATTAATTGCAACTTGCAAGCTGCAATTTTGCAGTGGAAATGGCACATCAACTCGTCGCCGTCGGTCGGGTACCACGTCGGAGTCGTACGCACGTTTGACGATGTCCGCTTGTGTCCGTGAATGTTCAGCGATAGAGTCTAATTAAGTGTGTGGTGCGTGTCTTCCTTGTAATCGTAATTCGAGTTTCGAATAAACATCTTAATTTGTGCGCGCGATCGCGGTGCGCTTCGCAGGTTTCGAATTGGTTCATCAACGCGAGGGTGAGACTGTGGAAGCCGATGGTGGAGGAGATGTACGTGGAGGAGATGAAGGACAAGGAGGGCAGCAGTGGTGGCGGCGGCCAGTCGACGGCGCAGGCCAGCGACATGCAGAACCCTAACCCTGGTGAGAGCTACGCCTACGAGGGGCGCGGCGAGGACGGCGGGCGGCGCGGCGGCGGCGGCGAGCAGAAGCCGACGCGGGCGCAGCTGCACCTGCACGACGCCGGCTCGCTGGCCTCCGTTGTGAGCATCGGCCGGATGGACCAGCAGAGTCTTAACTTCGGCATGATGGACCACCTCGACTTCGACGCGTACGAGGCCGCGGCCGCGGCAGCCGGCGGCGGGCAGCACGGGTTCGGCAACGGCGGCGTGTCGCTGACGCTGGGGCTGCAGCAGCAGCAGCACGCCGACCCGCGCCACGGAGGCGTGAACGTCGCAGCGTTCGCCGCCGCGTCCCCGTCGCCGTCATCCGCGGCGCAGCAGGCCGGCGGGGCCTCCCAGTTCCTGTTCATGTCCGGCGAGCAGCAGACGGGCGGCGATAGCGTGCACTCGGCCGCCCACGCCGGCCAGTTCGGCGCCGACGCCGCCGGGTCGCACTACCACCGAGGACTGAGCGCCACGGCCGGGTTCCACCTCCTCCACGACCTCGCCGGGTGATCAACACCAACAGCATATATCACCATCACACTACAGAGTATCACATCACGGGATCAGATCAGACACATGAAATCAATGAATACCAGCCAACGTACTAACTAACTAGAGCGGAGGATTTGTGCGTAGGGTTTATGCGAGCATGCGCGCTCTGGTTTGGTTGGAGGTCGGGACGCGGCTGACGGTGATGTGTAAACGGCAGCTCGCGCTCTCGCGCGCGCGCGGTGTGGCATGCATGGCAGCTTCTGTACTCTCCGTTGTAGGCTGCAGCTTTGGATTTTTGTAGCGTTTAGATACCTCCGTTTAATTCTTGGCAGGGTGTCTCCCTCTATATAGGATTCTTCGTCTATATATGCTGTATTTCCACGTCGAATCGTCGTCGACCGTAGCTGTTACCGCCGGAGAGGGGAAAATGCACTTCGAATATCGGGTGAATATCCACCAGAGTGGAAAAAAATTAAAAGGTTTGTTGGTATATATGTCGCTAGACTCACTACATTGCTAGTACGTCTGCTAGTAGCAGTACACGTAGGAAAAAAGATAATACTGGCTTCGTCTAGGAGTATAAGGCACATAAATTTTTAATATTTACCTTTAATCAATAATTAGTATAATAATCAATATATGAATTATGTGATTAAAACGTGATACCGTTGCATCCATATTTAAAAGCACTATCTAACATTATCAATTTTATATCACATAATTTATATATTGTTGGACTAATTATTTATAAAAAATAAATCTTAAAAAATATATACGTTTTATATTTCTGGATAAAAAAAGTAGTATCTACCACCAATGACAATGCCTAGCTGCAGCCGCTTCCCGTTTCCTACGTATCTCCGCCTGAGCCTCCGAAAAGATTTGATTTGTTGCGATGTCGTTTTCGTATCTTGGCGTCGCGTTTCCGTCGGAAGAGAAAGCAGGTACCACTTGCAAGGTCGGATTCTTTAAAGATGAGGCAACACGGCAAGAGCCAATTAAGGTTTCAGTTTTCTTTGGTTGAGAAATTAAGGTTTGGGTTCTTTTCTTTTTTGAAACGATCTGTGCCCGGGAGCTGGAACTGTCTCGTTATGCCAACATAGTAAAAGGAGAAGAGAAAAAATTAAGCTGATGTTTATAGAAAGGAGAGAGATTAACATTAAGAAAATGCACAAATCTCATAATAGAGCTAGCCATGTAAAAGCTTGGCCAGACTCAACTCTAGTAAAGCTGATTGTATTAATTATTATTTTAAAAATTTTAATTAAAGGTAAATTTGTCTCTATTTATTAGTTAAATCAAAAAGAGTTACTCTGTTAATTAGAAAAAATCAGACAAAAACCAAAATTACAACCCACCAAAAACCAGGGCACCACCGGCTGACTTGGCCACCACGACAAATTCGACACACGCTGCTAAAAAGATCTGTTTGTCGAGGCAGCCCACAAATGTCATCATCATCATCCATCGCTCCCGATCCGGTGACTCCGACTTCACCGCAAACACCCACGACTCACCGATCACTGCAACAGTCACAGCAAGCCCACGCTGGCCCCGCCAAACAGTCGGCCAATATATCGAGAACAAGGTAGCTCCTATTTTCTCGACGAGCCTCAAATGAGAAACCTATAAGCCTTGCACTAACAAAGGCCACCGCAGCAGCAAGAGAGTGCCGCCCACCGAGCCCACCCTTCCCGAGTTATCGTTGATGCCTTGTCGTCCTCAACACTACAGTTTTGACTTCACTGTGCCACGGTGAAAACAGTGTGCAGAGACACCCCACTGACACGATGAGCTGTTGACGGCGAAAGCCATGCCACAACCCAACTCCGCTTGCTTCCATCATAGTTGTTGTACGAATCGCAACGCCAAAGGATTCGAGGCAGCCACTCCGGCATCCACGCAAACAAGCCATCGGTAGCCGGCTCCGAGACAATGCCTCCAAGGAGGGAAAGGACGTAGAGATGTCATCATCGTCTAATGCAAGAACATTAGGGTATGAGGTCCCCCCTCCCGAAGCCCTGACCCTAGAAAGAGGAGAGGAGAGCAACACCATGACGATGCGTGCGAGGAGGGAAACGACGTCCGCGGGCATCGCTGTCGGCAGTTTTGGCCAAGGCAGGAATAGGGTTTTCACCCGGAGCTGTCTCGACCTCCTCCTGGCCATACCCGCACTGCCTCCTCCGCAGTCAATGGCCCAAGCTCAGCAGCCGCAACGAGGCACAGCCCCACTGCACGATCACCCTCACCTAAGAACGGCATAAGAAGGGCCGAAGCCACCGAGCATCACCAGTTGACATCCACGACGACCGCCACACTAGCCCCGAGCCACACCCACGCCATACTGCCCATGGCACGGAGTCTACCGGCCATAGCCCTACATGTCGTCAGATCTGGTCGCTTGCATCGGGTCGGCCAGATCCACGTGCCTGCCACAGCCTAGGGAGGCACTAAGCCGCTAATGCCAGCCCTTGCCCAGGGTCAGAGCCAAGGTGCCGCCCGCCTCACCAGCGCCCAGGCTCGCGGATAAGCCAGAGCCACGCCGGCCACTGCTCTGCACCGACGGTGGGAGCCCTAGCCACAGGGCCCTACCCTGCTAACACGCAAGCTGAGCGCCAAATATGGCCCGCCTACGCTGTGTCTATTGAGCGCTACACGGGGAGAACCAATGCCAAGGCGCGGGAATGCGAAGCCACCGGCCCCCTAAAAGATGTTGGCTGCCAGGAAGAAGACGTCCGTGCGGGAGGCCCCACCACGGCTGTGTGAGGGCTGTAGCGAGGAAGATGGCCCCGCCACCATCATCCGCCACGTGGGCTATGCTCGACGATATCCTCCAGCGGCGGCAAGGGGGAGGAGGAGGAGGGAGACGGTGTTGGCGGCTAGGGTTTCGCTGTCGAAGTTGCCTAAGAAGAGCGATGCGAGATCCTTTTAATTTTTTCATGTTCATCTTTATTCAAGTAATGAATCTTCCTTTCCCCATAAAAGTAAAATAAAAATTAAGGTTTGAGTTTGTGCAACGAAGTTACGAAGCGTTATGTCTAAAGCCCAATTTACCTGTGTTGATAAGTCCAGTTTAGAATGGACTTTTAATTATGGAGCACGGAGTATGGGCTCGTATATTCTTAACAGGCCTAGAACAGCTGAGCAAAATGCAGCCCAATACACATTGTTAGTTGGGTTGGAAAGGAGTGTAACTTTTTTTCTTGGAAATAGAATGGAGGGCATAATGTGTGACCATTACTATTTTCTTATGCGTAATTATTTATAAACATATGATTATTTGAAAGTATTTATTATTAAAATAATTGACAATATAAATTTTCAAGTTAAAACAAAGAATAAAGCACACAGCAAAAAGTGCAACAGAAATATGACTTATACCAGGATAAACAAAAAGATGAATTTTGGCGAACAATCTCACACCATTTTCATTTTCCCCCTTGTTATTTATGATTTCTTTTTCAGCAAAGAATGTCTTATTATTTTTCTCCATGTGTAGATATATATATATAAATATATTTGTAACTCTGTGGCATGTTAGATCGATTTTATGTCAACTCTATCATATTTTTTGGATTGGATGACTATTTGAACGAGGGCAGCACACGAAGTGCGAAGAGCCTGATACGCTTGTCGAGTTTTTTGGTGTAGTCCCAGTGCGGTGGACTCTTTGGGAGTTAAGAAATCGAGCATGTTTTGACAAAAGAAAACTGATTAGATCTCTAGAGATCATTTGCTACGACTGCTCCTTTACTGGGCAGCCTTTGCAAAGATGCTGATAAGGATGTGTTGATCGCCGGGGGCTCACATTCCGCTGAAGCACTGGCGGAGCTTCAAGGCAAACTAAGGAGGGGCCAGCGTTGATTAATGGATGTTTTTGAAACAGAGGTAAAAGATTTGTCTCATTCTATAAATTAAGAAAGAGTTTAGCGAGAAAAATAAAAAGTTCACCGAACAACAGAAGCCTATTCTCATGGCATAATATTATCCAAATGTTTGCTTCCGCACTAGCCCAGTTGGCCGCCTCAGTCTTGATTTTTGCCCGAGATGATCATTGACGGGGTGGAGATGGGACGGGGAAATTCGTGTGTGTTTCGCTTGTTCTAGATTTCTGTTGAATACATTGTCCTCTTTTCTCCATCAATTTAGACTTGGGGGAAATCTGGTTCGATGCATGAATTCAATATGATGTCAGAACCCAGAAGTCCTAAGTTCAAGACCTACGAACACAGTATTTACAAAAATATTTACAAATTCAATATTTCCCAGTAGAGTAGCATCTTGAGCAAGGACATGGCCTTCCTTTGTTGGTTTGTATTGCCGGACGCTTTAATCCACACAATTGCGTTGATTAGTAGATGAATCAGACGGTAAATTTGAAGCTCAAACAACAAATTTCCTCATGTGCTGCTACAGTATCAACGGCTGCGCCCTGGGCTGAAGTGTTGCGCGATCATGTCGAAGACCTTGCGACACCGGCACCTGGAGCTAAAACTGGGACAATCCTGAGGATTATCGACGGAACACAATTGTGATTGAGGACGATTATGATTAAGCAAAGGCTGCTCTCTAATAGGATAGTTAAATTTGTTGCTTTTGTCTGGAACTTTGTCAAGGACTATTGGGTAGCCTGACCCTGTGCCCAGATTAGAGACGCTTGGTGCTTCTGTAAACTAGACAGCGTGGGAATTATGAACTCAGGTCATCACATTACTGGTACCTTTGTTCTGTTATCTTTGATAATGGAATCCAGGGTGATTCTCGCTTGGAGAGAAAAATGGGCGTGAAAAGCGCCGGAGTCGTCCCTAATCCTTCAACGTACTGTATCCAGAAAATGTAGGACGAATGATTGCTATATCCATGAATTCATCGGTTGACGTACACTTCCGTTTTAATCGAAACAGTCGCAGCAAGCTATTCGTCTATTGTCAAAGAGGGACGTAGAGAAATCGGCCGGCAGGAATACAAAGTTAAAACATGAAAAGAAGATTACAAGAGCTTGGAGGGAGGATTAGAGCTTGCTGCTATACTTTGGCACATCGATCACAACTTGTTTGTATGCCACTGAAAAGCTCCTGTAGAGAGCACAAAACGAGGTGATCCAATCCAACTCGATCCAAGAGCTAGCCCTCTCCAACTCACACCGGTATGGACCAGGACAGAGTTCTTTTTTAAATATTATTTTTTTTATCCAGAAATTTCAAAAATATTACCACATTCAGAAATTTTACAAAAATAGCTTCAATCGCCACGATAGATGGCGATAGGGCCCTAATCGCCACGGCCCATGGCGATTTCCAACTATCGCCAGCCCATCTGACGATTTAGGTCGTAATAGTCATGACCCATGGCGATTGGTCGTAATAGCCACGACCCGTGGCAATTTCTCCTAGAATTGGTCGTAATAGCCATGACCCGTGGTGATTGGTCGTAATCGCCACGGCCCATGGCGATTTCCCCCTTTGCTTACGCGTTTAAATGGGTGCAAAGGGAGAAATCGCCACGGGTCGTGGCGATTACGACCAATCGCTACGGATCATGGCTATTACAACCAATCGCCACCAGTCGTGGTGGTTACTAGATAAATCGCCATGGCAGCTGGCGATAGCTTGAAATCGCCATGGGCCGTGGCGATTAGGGCCCTACCGCCATTTGTCGTGGCGATTGAGGCTATTTTTGTAAAATTTCTGAATGTTGTAATATTTTTGAAATTTCTAGATAAAAAAATAATATTTTAAAAAAAAGCTCGACCAGGACAACACCGACAACCGGGACATATAAAATCCGAGAAAGGCGATCCGGGCCATTGACCAGGCCACGGCACGAGTTCTCGTCTGCCATGCACACCTGCCCCTCCTGGCACTTGGCCCCTGAAACGACGAACAACGACCTCACCATGCACCATTAGCAAAAAACTAACCTCTTTTAGCAACTCGTCAATCAAGCCTGGCCATTGCGATCGATCACGACGACGAGGTCGTCAGCATGAGGGGCGGAGGAGGAGGCGCCGGAGATAATAAGCAGGCCAACGGCATGCACGGCGGCGCGGCGCACGGTGGCAAGGCCAGGTTTTCTTTCCTCTACGGTGCCCTCCTCTACGTCGTCCTGCCGGTAGTCTTCTTGTACATGGTCGTCGTCGCGGTCACGCCGCTGTACAGCCCGCGGTGCTCGCGGAGGGCGCCGGCGCAATGGCGCACTTCGTGGTGGCCAATCCCAACGCTTCTGCCGCGTTGAACAATTCGACGCTGTCTCCGCCGCCGCCGATCAAGCCAATGGTGTCGGCGGACGAGGCGCCCACGGGGCTGCGGCACATCGTGTTCGGCATCGGAGCGTCATCGGCGCTGTGGAAGAGCCGGAAGGAGTACATCAAGCTGTGGTGGCGGCCGGGGCGGATGCGTGGGTTCGTGTGGATGGACAAGCCGGTGGAGGAGTTCTACTCCAAGAGCTCGCGCACGGGGCTCCCGGCGATCATGGTCAGCTCGGACACGTCCAGGTTCCCGTACACGCACGGCGCTGGCAGCCGCTCCGCGCTGCGGATCTCCCGCATTGTCTCCGAGAGCTACCGGCTCGGCCTCCCCGGCGTCCGGTGGTTCGTCATGGGCGACGACGACACGGTGTTCCTCCCGGAGAACCTGGTGCACGTGCTCTCCCGGTACGACCACCGGCAGCCGTACTACATCGGGTCGCCGTCCGAGAGCCACATCCAGAACCTCATCTTCTCCTACGGCATGGCGTTTGGCGGCGGCGGCTTCGCCATCAGCCGCGCCCTCGCTGAAGAGCTGGCCAAGATGCAGGACGGCTGCCTGCACCGGTACCCGGCGCTGTACGGCAGTGACGACCGCATCCACGCCTGCATGTCGGAGCTCGGCGTGCCGCTGACGCGCCACCCGGGTTTCCACCAGTGCGACCTCTGGGGCGACGTGCTCGGCCTCCTGGGCGCGCACCCCGTGGCGCCGCTGGTGACGCTACACCACCTCGACTTCCTCGAGCCGGTGTTCCCCACGACGCCGTCGCGCGCCGGCGCGCGCTGCGGAGGCTGTTCGACGGGCCGGTGAGTCTGGACTCCGCGGCGGTGGCGCAGCAATCGGTGTGCTACGACCGCGAGCACCAGTGGACAGTGTCGGTGTCGTGGGGGTTCGCGGTGATGGTGGTGCGCGGGGTGCTGTCGCCGCGGGAGATGGAGACGCCGGTGCGGTCGTTCCTCAACTGGTACCGGCGCGCCGACTACACGGCCTACTCGTTTCAACACGCGGCCCGTGGCGCGGCAGCCGTGCCAGAAGCCGCACGTCTACTACATGCGCGAGTCCCGGATGGACCGGCGCCGGAACGTGACGGTCACAGAGTACGAGCGGCACCGCGTCAAGCAGCCCCCCTGCCGGTGGCGTATCGCCGACCCCGCCGCGGTCCTCGATCACATCGTCGTCCTCAAGAAGCCCGACCCCGATCTCTGGAAAAGGGTACCTTTTTTTCTCCATCCATTCTTGAAACTTAATACAGTTGTGGCCGTTAAAGTTCGTTATAGTAAGATTTTGCCATTGCAAATTGTGCAGTCTCCGAGGAGGAATTGCTGCAATGTGGTGTCGTCGCCGAAGAAGGGGAAAGACCGATCGATGACCATCAACATCGGCGTGTGCAGGGAAGGCGAGTTCGCCAAGGTTTAATTAGGTGGTGCTCTTCTCAGCTTGGTTAATTACTTTCACGTCCTGCATGCATGTACCTTGGCCATCAATCAATTTCCTAATCTTGGTCTCTTGCCTAACCATTGGTCGTGCATGCATGCAGTGGGGTCGATTAAATAGGAGAAGAGAAGAGGAGATAGCGGCGGGGGAAGAGGTCCCGCCGGAGCGGGAAACGAAACCCCAATTAACAAAGTTTTATCCACTAGGACGGGACGGACTAATAGCTCGTTAGTCTTAGCTGATCGCCCTGGTCGGCCGGGCTGGTCAGGGCTGAGCTGATGTAGTATATACACTGCAACGATGCATGTACGACGACGACGACGACGTGTGTGCGTGCGCCGAGGTTTCGCTCGTGTTGGACGTGCCGAGGGATTCCTTTGCGCTGTAGTGTAAGCTTGTTTGTGCAGAGGAACACGGGCGGTGTTTGGCAGAAACGATCTTATTTGTTGCTTACTAAGAAAGAAAACGGCTACACACAGAGAAGTGGTTTGTCGATCGAGTTCAGTAAAACAGCTGATGCAATCATAGATTAATACCACTAGTTTTCGGTTATCTGCGAAACCATGATTTAGCTTTCACTCTGCTCTTTTCTCTCTCTGAAAGATGATCACTTCACTTGGGCACAGACTGCCTGGTCTCGTGGGCTCTGCTCAAGGAGGGGACATGGGCTATTAGGCTGTAAAGAGAGGCAAGGGATGATTGTCCGGAAAAACGCCAGTAAGAACTGAACAACACACTTAACAGAGGCAATCCTCTCAAAAAGAAAAGAACAGAGGACGCAACCACGGTAACAAACTAGCAACTAGTAAGACAAAAAACGTTTAGAGCCAAATGGCGAAGCCCCCGTTCTACTCACTCAATTGAAACACGGTAACCAGTACAACTCGTAAAATGTTTATGTAATATTGGCGGATACGATTTAAAGAGAGGGAGTGTGTATCGAGCATGAACAAATTGTCAAAAGCGTTGAATAAGTAAAATTATGTGAGCGAAGATCATGTAGGCATCAATCACTAACACAAGTGACACGGTTCAAGATGGCAACGGGGACGATCCCCGGCGGGGAGTGGTACCCCGTCCCCATCCCCGCGTCCCCAGAATTTCCCCGTCACCCGTCCCCGTCCTCGCTTCGGGGCTGGATTTTCCCCGTCCCCGCCCCCCGTCGGGTATCGGGTCCCCGCGGGTTCCCCGTCCTCGATCGCCTGGGGTGGAAGAGCTAGCCGGGGCGGCGGCTGCAGGTTGGCCGGGAGTGGAGGAGGCACCGCCGCTGCGCCGCACCGGTGGGGGGAGCCGGGGGAGGACCTCGCTGGGGATGGAGGAGCTGGCTGGGGGCGGCGGCTGTAGGTTGGAGCTGGCCGGGGACGGGCACTGGTGGGAGGAGCCGGGGGACAGAAGGAGGAGGGTAGGGGGCGGCCGGCGGCGGCTACAGGTAGGAGAGCTGGGGAGGGGAGCCGAGGGGGAATGGCCGAATGGGGGATTGAGGGGGGCGGCGGCGGCGGCTCACGGAGTCACGGGAGGGAGTGAGTGAACTCGGGTGCCCACGCGGGGAACGGGGATGGGGAGCACCGGAACGGCCCCGGCCCCGGCTCACCCGATGGGGGGTAGAATTGGCCCATGAACTCCCCCCGTGGGGGGTAATAAACCCCATACCCGGCACCGTATGGAGGAATTCCCCGCCGGGGATTGGGGAACGGGGCCCCGTTGCCATTTTGAGACACGGTGATGTTTTTAACCGGGTTCAGCTTCGAGGAGACGTAATTGCATTGAGGGACGTGACTTTAGTTTCTCGGATTGTTCTCGGATTCTTGACTAGAATAGTGTCTTCGGACTTACGACTTCTCTCGTGCCTATGGACGGGTCCTTGCACATGAGAGAGACCTTAAGAAACGTTGGCCACACCTAGGAGAGGTGAAAACTCATATTCCAAATGAGAGGTAAGTTATAAACGACCCATGTGATGCCTTCCGTAGGCCAAAGGTGGGAGGCAAAAGACCCCTCATGCATTTGGTGAGAGGAGAGAGGTAGGGGTACAAAGGTAATAGTTGGTTTATAGACAAGGAGCATGTAGAGGTGAAGGTCTTGGTTCATGCCTCCTTGATGGACTTGGTTCATGCCTCCTCTTCACAGAAGTAATTCTTGTTAGAAGAAAAACGACAAGCAAAAACAAAGTAAGATTAAGAATAGAGACACCAATTTTTACATGAAAAACCCTTGCGGGAAAAACCACAGACACACAACGGCGATCTTTGCTATGTTGGGAGAGTTTGCTAAATGCAGAGACTAACAGTAAGATCAATGTCTCGTCCGTGCAGTATACAAGAAGGTATTTATAATAGGTCGTATAAGGATGACTCGAATTGTACACGGAATAGAGTCCTTCTTGATGAAGAATCCGGCCTACCGGACTTTGCTCCGACAGACTCCAACATTTCCGCTTAATAATTTAAATCATAAATCGATATTTCTTTTATTATAAAGGGTAATCCTTTGTGAAACCAAAATTCTCTCTTACAACATGTAAAATATCTATGTCAATACAATTTTTGTGAAAGAAATAGAAAAATTTATGTTGGCCTAGAGAGGAGGGATGAATAGGTGACTAAATAATTTTAATCACCTTTATACTATTCTTGCAAATGTGAAAAAATTACTTCTAGAGCAAGAACAATACAAATATGATAAACACTAACAAATCACACAAGCAAGTTGAATATGAATGAATAGAACTAGGCTTGCGGAGAGTAAGCGTGGAAAAAAATTAACTAAATGAAACAAGTTGTTCGTTGCCGAAGTTTGGATCCTTGAGAGAATTCTACGTCTCCGTTCGGGAAGCTCGATCACTCGTAATCAAGAGTTGGCTTCCTTTCAAGCCTTCATTTCTCGAGGACGCCCTTGCGTTTCCTCGACTTTCTCTTGGTGATTCTTCTCTTGCCAAGATAAATCCCAATGTTCACAAACTTCTCACAGCTCAGCTAACCGTCTAGGAGTCATTAACCTCCAAGAGTAACAAGCGGGTTGAAGATACTTGAAGGTGAACCTAGTGCTCCAGAGATTTCAATCTATTCCTTAGCACACAAATCTCAAATCTCTCTTTCTTTCTTTTCTCTCACAAAGATCTAGCTTGAGCTTGGAAGAGGAGATGAAATGGCTCTTCAAGGTGTGCAGGAAATGAATGAGGCAAATGTTGCTTGTGGGTGGAAGAGGAGAGCCCTTTATAGCCCTTGTCGAACTAGCCGTTATGCACTGAAAAACTCACATCCGACATCAACTTCGAAACTTATGATGTGTTCAAATATGACAGCTACTCTCCAGCCCACAACTGCACAGCACTAAGGTAATATCGGAACTTTTGATACTGATATCGGAACCTTCGATATTTCCGAAGACTAAGAAACAAGGTTACTCCCTCCAATTTGTGTTGGAAAACGGGTAAGATCATCCATCAGATTGAAAGAAATTGAATGTTTATATTCATTACGGGGTACCGTATATAACGAATAGAGAATTAAAGATCTTATATTACATAGAACTAAACTCAACAAAAGTAGCTTGGAAAGAGTTGCAGTCCTAAATGTGCAAAGGAATAATATAACTCAAATCGCAAGGAAAGGATGGCTATGGGTAACCATAGCTGTTTGGAGAAAACAGTGAGCAGGCAAGCCTTGAGTTTGACGGTCACCTCCATGTTTGGCAACGCAAATGTCCATATTGAACGCATTATGAACTTTGTTAAATCTCTGCTTATCAAACTCGTGCGCTCGGCATTTAACCACAGCTAACAGTTTCAGTTCAGTAAAACAGAACCATTCTACGTAGTAATTTTCTCTTCTATGAAACTATAGCACTTGCATAGCGGCAAATGCCTTTGAAACCGATCACATAAGAAGAAAATTCGCACATAAAAGAGAATAGCAGAGGATGCAAATTTAATAAAACAATTGAATAGATAGAATCAGTCTCAATCACAAGAAAGGCTTCAAAACGACATACCGGCAAAACTAAAAGTAAATCAGTGTTGCAAAACAAATCAACCAAAAATCCTTGCAACATAGGATATGAGAAAGGGCTACCATAACATTTAAACGTATTATTTTTAAGAGGTAATTGCACCAGAGGTACATAAACTTGGCACGCGCGTTCAGTTCGGTACAAAAACTTATAAAACGTGCACGCCGCTACAACAACTTGGCATACGAGCGTCGTCTCGGTGGAGGGCGAGACGCCAGCGTCGCCTCCACGGAGGGCGACGCTGGCTAACGCCACCAACCGTGGCGTGCGACTGGCCGGGCAAACGCCACCGGCAATGGCGTTCGGCCCCAGTGCCTGCCTGGGGCACGGAGGGCGACGCTGGCGTCTCGCTCTCCGAGCCGACGCTCGTACAATTTGTTTTTGTAAGTTTTTGTACCGCGTGCCAAGTTTATATATCTGGGGTGTAATTACCTCTATTTTTAACTATATAGTTGGGATCTTTGGCTGGACGTAGGTCCAACAACTCCATCTTCATCTACCACTAGTTTGTCTCGAGATCCGAGCTCCCATTAAACGCGTCACGTGTTAAGAGATAATTCCATGCAAACTTAAAGTTAAGAAACCTAGAGAACAATGTACTTATGAATTTTTTACTATAACAGATAACTCGTGAATAAAATAAACTCCATCTTGCAAGTATTTTAATATTATTATTTGCTAATTACATTGCATCTTAACTAAATGGACGTGCCTCTCGTGTTGTTGCGGAAAATCCGCATTTGTGGGAACATATTTTTCCTAGGAGCCCCACCTGCTGCCTCACTCGTTACCATGTCAGAATTGCATCTGCATATTCTTCTTTGCTTCCCAATTCCCTTCCAATGCCGAAGACTAATCAGTGAGAGAGAAAATCAGAAACTGACTTGACGATGGACTTCCTTTTGGGATTAAACACGACATTCCACAAGCGTTGGTCTATTCTGCTGCAATCGAGGAACAGAGAAACATTTCAGAAATTATCACTTGAACTAACCTTTTGATCTCAGTGAACTTCTTACCCTTAAATTCGTATTGTGCTGAACTTTCCAATGTCTTTCCAGTGTTAGGGATTGTGGATTACATCTCTATCATTCCCTGAATGGTGTTGCCTGTGCTAAAAGAAAATGGAATTGCACCGCCAACTCAATAGTACTCAGGAGTACTATCGATGACCTCAGTAGAAAGAACACAATATACATTAAATTGCAAGGCGCATAGCCTAACTCATCGGTGTACGGATGGAAGTCACTCCACCTTGTGTACATAAAAGAAGAAAGAACAGGAAAAGAGAAGGGCATCATCTGTTGCAGCCGTGGTCGAAGAAGACGGGAAATGGGAAGGGACTAAATCCTGCGCGCATCAGTTACATACTGCTTGGGTTGTGTGCAGTCGACTGCGACTTTGCTCGCATTCGTTCGCCGGTTGCAGGAACGATTACGGAAGTTTTGGTGAACACATCGGCGTAATTAACGAAAGAGACGTCTAGGCTAGAAAATTAGCGATTCTCGCATGGGCCAAGTTGAAGAGGGGAGGATACGGCTGGGCTCGAAAAGTAGAGATTTTTGCATGGACCACGTTAACCCTGCACGGTAAGGAGTGATCCGAGTTCAAGCAAATCCGGAGGTGCGAAGTCACAATCAGACGGCCAGAATAATTTAGATGACGTGGCTCACTCCTAGCACATCTTTAGAGAAATTAATTACAGTTAATATATTAGTGGGATGCACTTGTATAAGAATATAGGATATGCCTTTTTCTCTGAAGAAAATATTGCCCATGTATAAGAAAATCTCGGCCCACACAGTGTGAGGCCCGGCCCATATAGTGTGAGGCCCAGCCCATACACAGATAACTGATCCCCAACTCCGATCGTTCCCCAGCGTCACAATGTCAAAGCACCCACCTGTTTCACACCGCCGCCGCCGCCCCCCTGTTCTCTCGCCGTCTGAATTCTTCGCCGGCGCGACGCGATCCCTGCGTGTTCTCGCCGCTCCCGCGCCGCCCGGTAAGCTCTCTGGGCGCGCCCGCCCTCCCGCCTCTTTCTCCGTCCCAGTTCTCGCGCTCTCTGCGCAGATCGATCTAGAACTCGCGACGAGGCGCTTCCCGTACGCTCTGATGTTACTCGTTCGGCGTGAGTGGTTGTGGTATGCGAAACCTTTAGGTGGTACTATATCTCGGTTTATGGTGGCTTATAGTGTTCTCTCGTCTGCAAGAGTAGATGCCGAGGTGGTGAATTGGATTCGCTCATCTGATTCGATGCCCTATGTGCTCTCTGCAGTGGCGATCCTTCTCTGAAACACTGGTGGTGTTGGTTATTGTTGTTGAGTCGGTGTACACACTGATTTCTTCTTCAAGTGGCAATGGTAAGTGTATCTGAATTAGGAAGGAGGTGATTGTACATATGTACAGCATGTGGGGGATGCTGTGTTTCTAACCAACTTAGTTTGCAGGATCCGAAGGGTCTTGACAGTGATAAGTCGGCGAGTAGGCTCTATGTGGGGAATCTGGATTTTAGGATATCAGAGTAAGTTATTTCTTGTGTATTTAGTAGTTATTTCTTGTGTATTTAGTTGCATGTTCCTTTCAAGTTTTCCCTTTGTGTAATGTGCAATCCAACATTACAGTGTGATTTTCCAGGTCTGACGTTATCAGGATGTTTTCTCCCTATGGAAAGATTATGGCTGAGGATTTCTTATGGCACACGTGTGGCCCGAAGCGAGGCAAGCCCCGTGGTTATGCCTTTGTTCAGTACACTACCAAAGAGGTAAGAGTAATATTCATTTCTTGTTGTGAATGTTAATGGGTTCTGGTAATTCTCACCTTTGCCACCTGAAGTGAGCATGCAGGAAGCTCAGTTGGCGAAGGAAAAGATGAATGGCAAGTTAGTCTGTGGACGCCCTGTGGTGGTTCACCTGACTAGTGAGAAGTGCTTCCTGGACTCTGGCAATTCGCAGAGAGCACTGAAAGACAAGAAACTGGCAGGTGGTTCAGCAAGCAAATCAGCACAAACCGATCGTGCTACAAAGATAGCTGCTATAAAAAACAAGTTAATATGTCTGGAGGAAGAAGGAGGTAGCACAAAAAGACCAAGACTTAAGCCAGTTGGCTTGATAGGCACTGGCGAACAATCTGATAAGAAATTGTAAAGTGCATTTATTCAGAACGCTGTGAACTATGCCCTCTTATTCTGGTGGCATTGCGGAAGGTGCTGCAATTGTAATATTTTAGCTTTATTTAGATAAGGCACATGTGTAACATTCAACAGCCCATCAGATTTGTACAACAGTTTGAACCAGTTACCATTGTCTAAGTACATTAAATTATTATAGGGGAAACATTTAACAGTCTATCTTGGTGTTGATAATGTACTGGTCTGTGCAGCAGCAGATCTTCTGCCCACCATATGTTTGTTCAACTGAATTGCATCACAGTTAGTTTAACCAGCTCTAGTGAAATTGTTGAGCTCACTTACCCTCCAAATAATGTAAGGCATTTTATGCTGTTACCTTCTGGAGTTGAACAGGATTCCAACGTTTTGGACACTTAGCTCTGTTTACTGTCACCGACCAAGCACAAGGGTACTTTCGTCTCTCGCTTTGTGTTCTACTGGTAAGACGTGAGGTGCTTTTACCGCTTTGTAAGATCGAACCTTCTTAGATAAGGAATTTATCTTTTAGCCGAAATGGTCATGTAGCAGTATGAATGCATGCTTGATTAACATAATGCTATCTGGCTGGAAGTAGAACAACATATACATCAAAGATTGCATAACCATTTTATTTCACGAGTCACATGTCCTGATACTGTGATATCCCTGAATTGACTTATATTTTATAAATTATACTACATAAGTTATGCAGTTGCTCAATGATATACATGTGGTTTGGATCGGTATCATAAGTATTCAGCCTTTACTTCATGTCGTGTTTTGACTTGAGTATCTTTATGGTCATACCAGTATATGTTTGGAGTAGCATTAGGTGAAATCTCATGTATTCCCTCCTAGAAGCTCTAAGTGCAATTTTTGAAACATGCAGGTACCATTTAGCTAATACTTTAAATTTTCTTTATTTCTGTTGTTCTTTGAGTCTGTTTGCTATCTGGATGATCATGTCATCACTGACATCCATATATGGCTATATGCCCTCTCCAGGGTCATATTCTGAATATGATGCAAGGTGTTTTGAGTAAAGTATCTGCAAATCTGTACTGCTGGAAAGCTAGGATTTGTTGGGGCAAAATGTACTCCATTGTTCGACAAAGTATAGCCAGACTCCGTCATATTGCAGAGGTATGGTCTTCTGGTCGGCACTAATTGATATATAGTTGTTCTGTCCAATTTGTTGTTAAGTTTTGGAACATGGATCTGTAGATCAATGACAAACCAGCAGCAGTAGTCATTCATGTCTCCAAACTTCGCATCACTGTCATTTCTGCATCGCCTACCATATACACATTTAGATAGCTATTGAATGCTGTGAGTCTCACATTTTGTGGTTTATGATATCATGCATATCTTTATTATGCTATAGCATAAAATGGCATCATCACTGAATTATTCACTTTGTTCTCTCTTCTTCTTTTTTTTGTTCTTTAGAAGTTCTTTTGAAAGTTTGCAAGAATGCTATGGCCCGTTGGTAGACTACAGAAATAAAAAAGTTGAGAATATCACATGTTTTCCTATTTAATCTGTACAGTTGAGATACCATACCAGAAGTTGTAGGCAATATTTTTTTTCTTGTTCTTCATTTCCGGACAACTGATATTCTGTTACGGTTCCTTTCCACTTTCCACCGGTCCTTACTCCTTAAATTGCTTAGAATGTATTTACCAACTGGGATGCTTGTAGTAAACAACATGGGTCTCAGGCATTAACTAACCTAGTAGCTAACTGGGACGCTTATAGTACACAGTAAGAGTTTCACGCATTACCTAAAAGAGTAGAATCTGGTAGTTTAAGAAAGGAGTACGGAACTATTAACTGTAGTTCCCATTCATGAAAATTTGCACAAAACATTCAATGATTTCTGAGTGAGCACAAGGTTCACACTTGTTCCAACCAGGGGCGGAGCCAGGACCCGGGCAACCAGGGCCACGGCCCGGGCCCTAGCAAATATTTTTTTTAAGGCTAAATTTTAAGACACAATTTTTAAGACAAAAATTTTAAGGCTAAATTGTCAGAGGCAGAGTTTTCGTCCGGGTTTACCCGGGGTTTGCTCCAATTCTAGCTCCGCCACTAGTTCCAACGTGAAGCATAAACAAAGATAACAATAGTATTTTATTCAAAAATTATCCTGAATTAAATCTGTCCTTCTGTCACGTACATTTCCAACTAATATTTTTTTGCAGTGTGACGCACATCATTTCTTTGCTTTTTTGAGCCATTGATGTATATTGTAATAGACCAGTTGTGTTTCAGTTGTGTTAATACGTTTGGTGTTAGGGCTTTTTGGCGTAGCTTAAACTTCAGCACCTTTAGTCCTTTACACAAATAAACTTAAGCATTATGCTAGAGTTGCCTTGTGATGTCAAAGCAGAGGTTGTTATGTATACTACCGGTCTACATCGCTGAACCTTATTAACAAATGGCAGACCGTACACCAATAGATGCTTAGGCTGTTAGCAGACCATTGCCCCATGATTAAGAGTCTTGAACTTTGTTTTTCTCAGACCAGGTTCGTGGAACACCATTCAATTTTCTTCAGAATCTGTGCTCGTTTCCCCAGTCAGCTTACACATCTCATGCTCATGATTTGAATATTTCAGGTCTGGCTCGAATCAGGCGACACGATGACGATAGGCGAATCGATGCTTTGCTTGCAGCATCTCGTAGAGATTTTGCATGTGAGGACCACGGTTCTTGCCTCTTGGTTGATTCATCCTTTTTGGCGCAGAACCATAGCTTATTTTCCCGAATTGTTAGTAGATAGTACTATACTCTGGCACTACGAACATACTAGATTTCTGATCTGAAAACATTGAGCATTGTTCCATCTGTATTCTGGAACTCGCATATGGGACATGATGGGGAGATGCTCTCTGCTGGGACACTCTTTTGTCCTGATTATCCCACCCACCCGACTAATCCCCTATTATTGCTGGCAGCATTGATGAGCTTGTCTTCGACAAGTTTGGGCCTTTGCTCTTTTTTTTTGGGAATATTTTGTCATTTGCTCGTTCAAAGAAAGAAGAGACCATGGTTTGTCGTTTGTCCGGTCCACGACAATACGACTAACCATGGTCCTTTCGAGTATTCAGTAGATAACAGTCTACTAACTTCTAGAGTAACTCAGTTCGTGAATATGATTCTGTTTGACCAAATTTACCACATCATGCATACCATTACACGTCAAAGTTCCATCTGAACAGCGAGCATATTTCAAATCTAAGTTTGCAATGAGAAAACAGCAGAATCTAGGGTTTTGGACAGTGAATAGTACATGGTCTGGAAGAGAACCCTTTTGCCTTTGGCATGAAGCAGAAAAAGAATGTGAAGGGCGGCAACACGGACACCGCACCAAACGCCTCGTTCCGAGACGTCAACTCGTTTGTTTCCCTTCTCACTAGCTCGCGCCCCACACTGACACACACACTAACCTCTATATTATCTTCATCGTCGCGCCACTCACTTGCCGCGCTCGCCTCGGTTCACAGCTGCTTCCGACACGCTCACTGACCAATTAAAGCCTTTCTCTCGCTAGCTCGCTCACCATTCACCGTTCCATGGAGATGGAGGCCTCGCCGTCTCGCAGCGACAGCTTCTCCCGCGGATGGCTCAGGTGCAAGGCGCGGCCGGCGGCCTTCGACCGGCTCGATGCCGACGCCGACGCCGGCCTCGGGCATTCTTTCGGCAGCTCCTCGTCCTTCATCGACATGGACCCTGAGGAGCTCTTCTCGATGCGGTGGACGTCAGCGGCGAAGGAGGAGAGTACGAGGAAGACGCCGAGTTCGAGTTTGGCCTGCCATGCGCTGGCGAGCAGTGCTCCTCCCCGCTGCTGGTTGGCGCCGGCCGCTTCCTCCTCCTCCCGCGTGAACTGCCGGGCAGCGCGGTCCGTGACGGCAGCACGGCGTGCGCCGACGCGTCGCCGGGCTCGTCGCCCGCGTTCCACTCCGCGCAGAGCACGCCGGCCTCCGTGGCCAGCTCGCGCCGCGTGGCCGGCGGCGCCAAGGCGAGCGCGGAGGCGCCGCTGCTGGCGACGAGGAGGATACTGCTCCGGTACCTGCGCTTCCTCGCGCCGCTGTGCCGCAAGGCGCGGGCGCTGCCGCTGCGGATGTTCGCGCCGCGGTCCACGCAGACGCGTGCTCCGGCCGCGACGACGACGTCATCGTCCCCGGCGCGGCAGTCCACGTCCAGCTACGCGAGCGCGGCGGAGTGCTGGTGCCACGGCAATGCCGACACCGCCGTGCGCGACGCCATCCTCTACTGCAAGAAATCCATCCAGGGACAGGATATGTAAAGGACGAGCTCATGGAAGAACCGGAGAGAAAGATGGATACTGCGTCTGTGTCACCTCCTCGATCGGTTCCTTCTTCTTTTTTTTGTGGCGATTTTGATTCCCTGGTGTATATGCATACGTACAGTGTATACGTTCTGAACTGGGCTCGAAGGTGCTTTAACCTTGTGAAGCTATTTAGTTACTGTGTCAAATGTTAATGAAAGAAGAGATCGAAGTAATTTTGTCCTCCTCTTTTGTCATGGTTATGCGCATGCATGCGTTCGTCAAGCCAGACAGGCTCGATCCAGGCATTAGGTTAACAAGCACCATCTTTTGGTGATTATTAATCGAGCATCATCTCATTTCTTCGATCAACTCATGTGGTTTGCCTGGCACACATTATTGAACTCGTTCTAACCTAAGTTGCTGGGATTCGGGTACTAATTTGTACCCTTGATTCTGACATGCCCTTCTCATTTGCACACCATTTATTGCAGTTTGCAAAATCACTAAAGCACTCGCGGGTTTGACACGGCTTTATCTTGGCAGTTCTCGCATGATTATTTGCGTAAGTTGAATACGAGATCAGGTCAAGAAGCCGAACGACGAGTGCTAACCATGGCAACACTGCTAATTCAAGTCGCAACGCACAGAGGCTATAACCTAGGGCTAGCCGCACATCAGTTTTCTAGCTGGCCTCCAACATTTACCAGGGAAGAAATTAAGAAATCCTCTATTCCATGCATGCAATATCTAGGTAGTCAAACGATGGTTATACAGAGAATGGAATAGGAGATCATGTGTACGAATTATTCCGGCAATTAGGCCTGAGAGAGAGGAAATCCAAACGGACCGTTCACCGTACGTTGGCTATCTCGACATGCGCCGGACCAGAGACCAGCCAATAATGTATCGGCGCGACATTTCGATGGAAACCGGGTTGTCCTATCTCCCCGGCTCCCGACCGGCGACAGCTCTTGATCCAAGCATATAACATTCCCGTTAAGTTACCCATCAAAAGAGAGAGAGACACGCTCCATGTGAATTAACGTGAACAATTCGTAACGTCCAAGAATTGCTTAAGAAAAACCTGCGAGAATGGATCAGGTGAACAACCTCTACGACAACGCAGAGTCCACGTACGTGTGTATCAGGCAGTGTCAGAACCATAACCATTTTTGCTTAACGTAATACGCCGCGTGCTTCGAGCATTGGACGTACTCGAGGTGAAGCGTGTCTGTATCCTATCATGGATCTTTTCTGTGTTGGGGAGGGTGTAGAGATCGGGTTGGGTCGTGTTGTCGCAAGAGGCCAAGTAGTCGGGAGACGCCGTGATATGGGAACGGCCGCGCCCGAGCAGCGAAAGCCATCGGTTTCTCCCCGGGCGCGTCGCCGGGTGTGCCAATGGCGCGCGCGAGATTTTCTTTTAATATTATTTTTATTTTAAAACTACAAAAATATTATTAACATCTAAAAATTTACAACATAGCCGCAACAGCCACACAGTATGGCGATTGGTTGTAATCGTCAAACGGCTTACCAATTTGACTGCCACATTAGCCTATCGCCATATAGAATGGCAATAAGAACTAATCATGATGATAGCAGTAACGGTCAACCCTTCTCTCGCCAACCCAGCTCGATATGGTGTTATCGCCACACCATCTGGCGATTGAGGCTGGGCTATATATGCTCCCTTATGCTACACATCGGACTCCATCTGGCGATAAGAACTTATCACCATAATAGATGATGTTTACAAGTTGAAATCGCCAAATGGATTGACGATATCATATACAATGAAGGCTAATTACCATACAGTGTGGCGGTTGAGTTCATTTTTTAAATAATTTTTTAGATTATAATAATAATTTTTACAGTTTATAGAATAAAAGGTAATATTTCAAAAAAAAATCTCCGGAAAGCGCTGCCGCGCGCAACCGGGGGCACGGGCGGATGGACGGATGTGTGAGGGCTGCTGTTAAGCTACCCGGGCTCCTGACATGGTGGCACGATGATGGTGTTCCCGGGTGTTGGTCGGGAATAGGTAGCTAGCCCATTGCCACCGGGGTGGCGCTGCTGTGTTGTGTGTTTCTCTACAGCTCCAAATGGACATTTCGGCTGTTCTGCCACGTGGCCATCGCGAGCAGTCAAGTGCACCGGACCACACGAAGCCGATGGACCTGTGATACTTGATCATTCCATAAGGTGTGTCGCGTCCAATGTTCCTGATCAAACTTTTTGAGCTCTGCCATTGCCGTGAAATGATACATGCATGCATATTGGTCATACCAAGAACACGTCCAAAAGCATCACAGTTTTACGGTTTTGCTGACACACAACAACGAGAATTAACACAAGCATGCTTGTACTCTTTTTTTTTCCTTTTCTCGTGCAGTTCCAGACCGGACGGAACACATGCTCTTACCAGTGGCAACTCGTAGTATGTATAGCAGCAGCACATGCGCCAAACCCGAAAGCGACAACAGCCCATGGGCCCGACGCGCAGGCACCCAGCCCCTAGCCGGTCGCGAGCGGCTCGGCCCACGCCTTGGCCCAAGTGCGGCTCGGCCCATTCGCGGCTAGGCCCATTCCTCGGCCCATGTATCGGCCCACGCGCGGCTCGACCTCTCGATCCCCTCCTCTCTCCTCCACCGCGTACACACACACACAGTCGCACAGGCGCAGCCGCGTCATCCCCTCACTCCACCAGCTCACCTGCTGCAGCTCGCCAACCCTAATCCCCCAGCTACACGCTCCGCCCTCTCCACTCGCCGCCGGCAAGGCACGCTCGACGGCGGCGGGTGGGGCCCCGCGCACGCCACGCCGCCTCTCAGCTCCGCCTCCGGCGGCACGGCGACCAGTCGGCGTCGAGGGGCAAGCCGGATCGGTGCTCCCCAGATCCAGTGACCCCTGCGGGTAACGAGGTGAGGAGCTTGCTGAAGCGCTTAGGACGAGGTGCTTTTGGCGTAGCTTGGTGCCTGTCCACTAGGACAGCAAATCTGCGGTTGTGTGTGGCATTTGCTTAGCATTTTTCTGCTAGAACAAGGGAGTAGAAGTAGGGGAAGCAGCTTTTCTGGCTCTAACACTGCGAGGTGATTAAATGTTGCGAAGTTAGAGCTGTTCCCAAGAATCTTCATGCTGTTCTGGAAGGTTTATTACTTGATAAAACGCATGCTCCTAACTTGAGTTCCTCGCGGAACAGCTGTCTAGACTAGCAGAGAGCTGATGCTCCTCTGTATATTTTGGAATAATGAAAGCTGTCTAGAGTAGCAGAGAACTTGCCGGTTGGTTCTTATAATTCAACTGCAGAAAAAGGGTTCCATATTAGCGTAAATCCAGGTGGGCTGTTTGCTAATGATACTATGTGTTGTCGGACACCTCGGAGGTTCCTTGTGCAACCTGCAGTCCTGCACATAGATGTTCCTCTAAAATTTCGTAACAAGAGACTAATCATATATTTGTGAAGACTGATCATGTGTAAGGATAACAGCATGCAATTTACCAAATAGGCTCCTCGTGGTTGGGATTTTATGTTTGGGTGTGTTTGCTTATATGGGATTTATGGTTGGTTTCATAAGACCTTCTCATTCTTTGTAACGGAGTGGGCTTTTGTGGATAGGCAGCATCTTTACCTTCTACTTAAGTCTTTTTGGCAGGTAGATTTACCTCTTGATACCTAAGAGATGCCTGCATCTGTGGTTCATATGCAAGGAATAATACCTGATCTTGTTGTGCAAGGAAGCACTATTTTTACTGTATGGTTGTTCACTTGTCAGTGAGATCATGAGGAGATACTCCATAACTTCCCTCTATTGTTACTGGTATTATACTCAGAGTCTGTAGTTGACCAGAAAGTTCTCTGTAGAAAACCAATTGCTAAGCGCTGTTTATTGCATATAACTTCCTCTTCAATTTCCCCTGTATACTTTCAGTTGTGTTAAGTTGAATCATGCAAGAAAATTAAATGGAAAGAGAAACCAAGAGATACCTTTTTATCTGAATTTATTAAAAACAGACAACCTTATACACCCTCATTTGTGCAGAAAATATACCGTTAGGAAATATTTTTCAGTGAATTGATGTACATGTGGATATTTCTGAGGAGAAATGCTTGATTATATGCTTAAGCATATCCATTAAAATTTCACTCTTGCATTTTGCTTTCTTGTTGCATTAACATTCATTTTACCCATTTTTCTACAGGTTTTTCATACTGTTTGTTGGGTGTGGTGCTACCTCCTAGAATGATCCTGCTAGTTCTAACCTTAACTTGTGCTGGAAATGAGGACCTGTGTGCTCAGCCTCATGCATGCGCTTACATCTCCAGGTTAAATAAATGGAGAGTTCCAGCGCTGGTATTTGTCCTCAGGGTGAGTGGTTTCCCCCATTTCTGTTGTGTGCAGGAATTTTTTTTATATATGCATACAATTAGACAGTAAATTTGATTTGGGTAAATTTAAAGATTCTCATGAGCTGGCAGAAAGTAAAGGGGAAATTTATCAAGAACATCATATATATGTGTAGAAGTCTGCTTTTGAACCTCGAGTTCTTAATACTGAAGCCTTTTAAGGAATATATATATTCACTTTTTATGCAAATGAATGTCTAACCTAGGTTTTCACTTGTCACCATATGCCGTTGTAAGTGCCAACATCAGTCTGAAATGGTATAGGCACGTGATATTGTATTCTTCAAAATACTAACATGGCAACATGGCTTTACATATGAAAATAATAAATAAATATTTGTTTGACTTTCCTCGACACCACACACACTCTATATAGATCTATAATGTTTCATTTTACATATTAGAAGTCCAAATTACATGATAGTCATAAGGCGATAACTATCCTAGTCACTAGATCAGTATAATCACATCCATGATACTAGAGATGTTAGGGTAATGAACTGAGGGTTCTTACAGGAGATGCACACTATGGGTAGGTTGATATGTTCTTTTTAGCATGATGTCCATATGTTATTGAAATGCATTGTGTGTGATCTTTGTAACCACTATCTTTGATGAGCTATGCTGAAAGTAATATTGCATCGCAGGTACAGTGTATCATTGGCTTGTATTGTTTCTGGTCTGGCTTTGTGGCTGCCAGCATGCTCTGTCTCAGGAAACAACACTTGAACCGAAAGACAAATTCCTTCTGTCTGACCCACCTATTGGTCTCTTGTTCCAATAGAGATTTCGCCATCTGTTCTTCCACACAATACTAACCCAGTTGAGCCACTGTCACCAATGTATCCAAACTACACATCCTATGATCCAGTTTTGACTGGAAAATGCCATGTAAATTTTTCTGTGCTCTCTTATATATGGACAAGACAGCATCTGATTGTTCCGTACCTTAGCACCACTAGTTGCTGACGTTATATGTTGTCCCCAAGTTAGTAGCTTGATGAATATTTTCCAAGCTGCATATGGTGGTGGAAACAATACGCTCGTTCTCAATCAAGCTTCAGCAAATGCTTGTTTCTCTGACATTATGAGCATACTCGCAAGTAAAGGGGCAAACACCAACATCCCTGAGTTATGTGCTCTGTCGCCATCAAATCTTACTGAGGCTTCTTGTCCCGTGAAGGATATTAGCTCATTTGAGAGAATAGTTAATGTAAGCAGCTCCTAGATGCATGCAACAGTGTTGACCCACTGAAAGAGTGTTGTAGGCCAGTTTGCCAACCTGCAATAGTGGAAGCAGCGGTTCATATATCCTCAGGTGGAGCAAGCATGTTTGGAAGTTCTAGCATACCTGGGAGTACTGCTGGGATTAGTGTTGTTAGTGACTGTAAAGGGGTAGTTCACTCCTACTTATCTATGAAGCTTTCATCAGAAGTGGCGAACACTGCTTTCAGAGTATTATCTGGTTGCAAGGTGAACAGAGGTATGTAATGTCACACGATTTCTGCTGACTTGGGTTGATGCGTTTATATATTTCACTGATGCTAATTCCTTGCTTGGGTTGCTGGGTTACCAAAATTTCACAAAGTTCGTCATAATTAAATTACAAGTACTTTCCTTACAATCTTCACCTCACGTCATAGCTGCTGGTTCCTTAGTGCAGTCAGTGTCATCATCAAGTGAATTGGCTGACTCTTGTTCTAAATTATGTAGTCTGTCCACTGGAGTTCGATGATCCTTCTTCAGTTGTTAAGGCATGTGGCAAGGCATCTTCTTCAAGGCCCTCATGCTGCGCAGCATTGCAATCTTACATTGCAACTAGACAGAAGCAAATATTTGTCACAAATTTGCAAGCAATTAACTGTGCAACAATGTTTGGATCAATGCTACAGAAAGCTGGTGTAGAGAATGATATTTATGGGCTTTGTGATATTGACTTAAAAGATTTCAGCCTGCAAGGTATGCACAGAAGATATGAGAACTTACCTTCAATATTTGCTTCATATTGGAATACATAATAACATTGTCTATTTCGTTGGCACCATTTGTACAATTGGAACAGCTTTTGGGCAGCAAGGTTTGTTTCGTTCAATCAACTTTATCTGGTTCATCCATAGATCTGTGCTTATTCAATATTCCTTTTCTTAGGCTGTCTACTTCGGAGCTTACCTACAGATATTTTATTCGACAACATTACTGGCATTAGCTTTACATGTGATTTGAGTGACAACATTGCAGCACCATGGCCATCCTCATCGTCTCTTCAGTCCTTGTCGCTTTGTGCTCCAGGTGAGAAGGGAAATGCTTTTTTTAAATTAAAAAAATTGAGGTTACAGAAATAACATGCAAGATGTACCGCATTTTTTTTAATTAAACTTGGTTTTTACTAATAGGTTTTGAAACATGTGCGGAATTAAAAAAAAACTTCCTTGCAATGGTACCTGTAATCACATTGGCTTTTTTCTCTTTTGGTTTCAGAAATGTCATTGCCTGCATTGCCGGTCTCACCATTATCAGGAAGCTCAGGTACTTCACATTTTCTCACTGATACAATCTTAGGGTTCACTCTCTTTTTTCGAGATCTCATTAGCAAATTGGAATAATATTGTTATGACAGTAGGTATTTCCAGAACTGGAATCGGGATTCTGCTGCCTGTTGTACTCCTCACCATGACCATCTCCATCTGAAAAGTGCTTCATGTAGTGAGTCAGGAGCATTTTACCCCGTCCTATTTTTCCCCTCTGTGCAGGCCCACGTTGTAAATTGAATTGCATTGCATTCTTGTAAATGAGCCTTTCCCTTTCCGTTCCATTTTGTCCAGTGGATAGCATTGTCATGTGTCATAGAGGACAGTTGTACCTTTTGAGACCTGAACTCCGGAAGTAAATTTCCTAGACTTTGGCTGGGTATTAGAAACTAGAACCAGGTATGAAATTGTGATTTGCGTGCATGATTGTTGGTACAAAACAAATCGATAGAACCAGGTACGGGTTGCAATTTGTGAGCATAATTGTTGGTATGAAGCAAATTGATATGGCTGCCAAATACTTTGGATTATAGCAATAACATCACTTGGTGCAGCCATCAATCAGGTTTATGCGTCTGGCTTTTTTTTTAACAAAGCCTACCGAACTTCCAACTAAAAACTGATAAAACCATATAAATAGGTCACAACTCGCAAGTCTCTGACGTGGTAAGTCACATATGGAACAGTCCCAACTCCCAAGATAAGCTATACCGTTGATACAACAGGCTGGTTCTTCGGCATAGGTCGCCTGCTACTCCAGCAAGGAAGATGAGCAGCAGTACGCACCGCCGCGGTGCCACCCATCCTCCCTTCAGCTGAAGGTGAAACCAGCAGGTACAAGATCTTCGAAAATCATTCCTTGCGGTCAACCGCGGCAGCGGTTGAATCCGACCAGGCTCATGGATTAGTTTTTTCCATTTTGGTGCTATCTCGCTTCGAGCTGTCTTTTCCTTTTTGATGATGATGTTTTTTTGTCTAGGCCCATATGAGAAATTGAATAGCCGCATGGGGACCAATCCACTGGCTACATGAGCCACTTCTGTTCGTTCGTTTTGAATCATTGAAACGTTGTTTTTTGCTAGCAATTACCTAGAATCATGTTTCACATGGTTATGCATGTTTGCTCTTCTTTTATGGACTTTGGATTCCATATGGGCAAAGAATAATAGCATAACAAATGAACGCGTGTACCAAGTAAAACTCAAATTCTCCTCGTTGGAAGTCTATGATTCCATGTTTTAGAAGCTAAATTCTTCGAGTGCAAAGCTTTAGGTGTCAGAGTAGAAATTTATGTGTTCTAGTCGGAAGCTCAGTTTTTGGGTGAGAAACTATATATGTCCTAGTTGGAAGCTCTAAGCTTTTTAGTAGAAAGTTTCAGGTTTTAAGAGAAAACCACGAAATGTCAGAGTTGAAAGCTAAGGATGTTCTAGTTGGAAGCTCTATATTTTTAAGTGGAAAGTTATAAGTTTTTAATGCAAACCACAATATGTTTAAAATAGAAAGTTACAAGTGTTCTAGTCAAAAGCTCGAGGTATTCAAGTAGAGAGTAATGTGACATGTCTAAGTAGAAAGATAAAAGTATCCGAATAAAAATCTAAAACTGTTCAAGTGGAAAAGTATGAGTTGAGAGTTGTTTAAAAAAAAACTGTCTTCCTAAGTTTTTGGGATGTCTGAGTAGAGAGTTCGAGTTTTTCTTCTTTAGAATTTTTACCTGGTTCAAATCACGTGCATAAAAGATCAAAATAACTTTGATGAAACAATTCTTTTATGTATGCAGAAGAGCGAAATAGTAAAAATTACATGCATGCAAGGACATGGTTGGGAAAAGAAAAAGAGATTGGTATGAACCATAGATGACAAAGGCGCTCATTCATGCATGTATGCTATCAGATTTATAAAAAGGCTACGACTGCTCAAGAAGGTAGCTCTCTGACCACTTAAAAAGACTACTCCGACCACACGAGAAGATGTCGGAATTTGACTGCACGCTTATTTTATGGCTGCCCCAACCCCCAACCCCCCAAAAAAAAGATCTTTATCAAAGAGATGGCAAAGTAAGGATAGTGTCATCTGCCATGCATCAAGATCATTAAAAGACCACAGCAGCCACATCCTGCCCAGGAGTGCATTTCTAAATGATTCTCAGAAAAGAAAAAGAGAAAAGAGCGCAGTCTAGATGGAAGGCAGGGGTTCTCTTAGGAGTCAGGCGCCTAGGGAACCTGTCAAGCTAGACGATTGTTTTTAACATTTCATGTTTCAATTGCAAGACAATGTAGAGACACATAGATTCATGTATGAATAACATGCCATTGTTTTTGAAAAAATGTTGGCTACTGTTACACTACAGATTCAATTCAACGGTTGATAGGTCTGCCAAGACAGTGGCTACAACTGTGTTGATTGTTCTGCTGATTTTTGGCGCTGCAAAGGCGATCCGTCGTCAGCTTCCTGCGAGGGAGTTGACCCCGCTCGAGGATGGCTTTGCGCCAGCTGAAACACATTCTTGAACCAAGTCCCCTGGAAAGTAGGGCCACCTCTATTTTGGTCACCTGACGACTCTGGTGAAGCTTGATTTTTTGTAGTCAGGCCTGCCATGAATCTATATGCTACTCTACTAGCATTGACAATTTCTGTTTTAGCCTGCCTGAACTGTAAAACATAAAGTTGCAACAAGAAAAATCATGTCAAAGAAAATAATCAACAACATATGCATAAGCAAGACAACGATAAAGCATAGAATCACAATGAACCTATAATACACATAAACAAAACTCAAAGCTTCAAAGCAAACGCGCGCAACACAAACGAACTTCTGAACACACATGATATTTGCTGAGCGTAGAACATCTTGATGATAACAAATGAACAGGAAAGTAACCAATATTAGGGAAGCAGGAGCAAGATAACTAAATAGTACAGAGCACTGCAACATTATTTTTAAGTTAGCGCTCTAATAATGAACCATTTCCTAATACTAAAAAATGAATATGTATTTGTTTTTAATGCTAAATAATCATTTTTTAATTAGGTTACGCAAGTACCCAAGATGGACATGGCATAACATGGCATACAAGAGAAACTATGGTTAAGTCGAAACTGATTAGTTAAAGATTTTTCTCCTTGCTTGTAGTATGCGCTTTTGAAGTTCTGACATCTGTTTGAAGCATCACATTAATACGAGAAATGGAAGGACACAAAGTCAAAATAATGATTATGCAGCATGGACATGCAAATTCAGTGCACTTTCATGGTGATTGCATGGTTCAAGTCCATGAGTTGTGTTATGTGGGGTGCCACCTACAGGAGGCGTACCAAGCCCAGGGACTTGTCCCTTGCAGCTGCCTTGGAGGAGGGATCAAGTAGCTAGAGTCCTTTCCTTGTACTACTAAGTATTCGTGATAGATAAGAGTCCTAATAATTAAGAGTTGTTAGATGAGAGTCCTAATAGTTAAGAGTTCGTATTAGATCATGTTGAGACTATTATATAAAGGGCTGAGCCCTCTCAATAAAGGACAACAAGAATTATTTCCTAATCCTGTCCTTAGAGTAATTTAAATTTTCTAGTTCTACCAAGTTGGGAAATTCAGGGCTTCCTAGCATGACTGCCAACAATTTTGCAGACAGAGATGTCTCCTTATCACTAAAGCAAATCAAATTTTGCATGCCAAGCAGTCACAGAAGAAAAAGGTTGAAGGTAAAAACAATGGTCCCTGGATTTAATGCTGAGGACTAGGATTACGCAAACCATAACTGCTTAGTTATATTGAATTCAACAAAGATATGGTTGGTATGAACCAATGGTGACAAACATTTGTAACATTTATCACAAAAAATAACTGGTATGAACCAATGGCGACAAACATTTGTAACATTTATCATAACCATAAACTGCTTCATAATATCATATTTGAAAAGGGGGCTAGGGGATAGATCTGGCATTTCCAGTCGACATGCCACTAAACTTCCTTATAGGTTGTGATAATGATGTAGTGCTGACGTGCTGTTATGAAATATCTATGCAACACAGCAATGAGCCAAACTTATCAGGTAACAGTTAAGCAATAGAGCTAGCACAGCAAATAATCACGCTTAAAAAGAAATAGTTAAGGAATACAGCAATCTTGTTATCGGAAAACAAACATAATGCACAGCTAAGAACAGATTAAATATACAGACCTTAACTGCTGTATTCTCAGCAACAACCACAGCAGTATCACCGGCATTAGCAAAACGATTAACCCAACCTACAAGTTTAATATAAAAGGTCAGCCAAAAAAAAATAATCAATTGTCTATGCCTTGTTAGCAACATGGATAACAATCAGATAATGATTTGAATCAATGACATCTCCTTCACCCTAGGGCATATCTGGCCCAGCTCAAAATTTCCGTACACTAATCAAGTTAGCTCACCGAAGTTAACTTATCAAGTCCTACTCCTATGCTATATAGTTTTCATACACCGGTTTATCTCCCCATATTTCAATAGGACAAACCTCAAGAATGATTTCAAGTTGAGCTCAAACTAGACCCCGCCCAACTAGGCCAAATTGGCTCCACTTGGCCATAGTACATGTACATGGGTTGCTACTAACCCTTGATATAACACTAGCGGTGCAAAACCTAACGGTAACTTACCATAATTTCCATTCACTCCCTGCTCCATAATTCATCGAACCTAGATACTTACAAGTTTTACAAGCTAACATAGAGTTGGAATAGAAGACATATATCTCCTCATGCGCCTACTAGGCCAATGGCACCACTCCCATCTCCCTCAAGTAAATCCCCTCTACTAAGATAATTGACACCTTCAAGCGAAGGCAATTAGCCAATTACTCCTAAATCCTAATAACCTGTACCACACTCCTTCCTACTACATAAATCTCCTCCCAATACTATTAACACCTCCAGGCCAAGGCGATCCCTCCTAGCACAACTTCCCACCTCCTCACACCACCTGAGTAGCAACAACACCAAAGTAGTCAAGCCGATCTCTTTAACTAACCTGGAATCCTCCTATAGATATTGACAAACTTGTGAGTTTTTTTTCCACTAGAAATTTGGTCTCCTTTGAGGCTCAGATATATATTTCACAGAATACAGCTAGTTCAGTGGCTAATAGGAAGAGCGAAAGCTGCGAATCTTCTCTCCTCTCCTCACCTGGGAGTTTGGGGACGCCGAGCCTCTCGCAGAGCAAGTCGCAGAAATGGTTGCAGTTCCTGGAGAGGAGGTCGTAGGAGTGGCCCGGCCACTCACTGCTGAGCTCGCGCAGGATCCGGTTCACGGTGGCGATGGTGCACTCCGTCTCCCCGAGGACGATGCGCTCGCGGTACGTGTACATGGGGTTCTTGCTCACGGGGCAGCTGAACACGCCGCTGCCGTTCTCGCAGAACCCGAACGACCACTCCTCCTCGCCATAGACCTGCGTCGGGATCGAGAAGGCGAGGGATTTAGGGATCTGGAGGAAGGGGGGAAAGCAAGCAAGCAGGGGCAAGCAATGCGTAGCCGCCGGGATCCGGCGGAGGAGGAGGAGGAGGAGGGAGGGGGGACCTGGATGGCGCTGTGGAAGATGCCGCCGAGGCCGATGCGGTCTTTGAAGATGCGGTTGATCTGGAGGATGGTGTTGTTGGTCTTCTCCGAGTCGCTGTTGGTCACGTCGTACACGTGGAGCACCACCTCCTTCATCTCATCGACGACGAGGCACTCACCCCACCCCTCCCGCTCCTCCTCCTCCTCCTCCTCCTCCTCCTTCCCCGGCTCCGGTGGCAGCGGCGAAGGCGGCGAGGGATCCAACCGGAGAGGGGTCGGATCGTCGGCGGGTCTGTGGGGCGGTTGCTTAACAGGTGGTGTTCACGTCCTCGGCCTCGGATCGGGTATTCTTATCGGCGCTGGGATCGGGACCTTTCGAGCTAGGATCGATGACGACTGGGCCCAGCTCACCAGCCAGGGTGGGACCCCGTATACTATTACAGATCTGTTTGTTTGGGCTGTGGCGGTTGATAAAACTATTATTGACTGACTATTTAGAAAAACTATTGTAACTGTGGAAAAGTGAATATATAAATTTACAACATGTTAAAAAATTAAGCACCAAAGTTTTAGTATATTGTAAAAAAATAACAGAAAATGACTTTTCTAAATAGTTAAATTTATAGTGCAAAGCTTACATCTAATATTGATAAAAACTACTAAAAAGTTGACCGTTGCTATACTTTTAGTGAAAAGCTACTCAAAAACCCAAGTAAACACCTACTACATCCCGAAGGCCGGCCTCCTGCCCAAGCCTCTCACCGGAGGCGTCGACCTCGACCACCTCGCTTCGTCCTCCGCATGCGCGCTGCGATGCTTCTACCCCTTCGCTGGCTGTCCATCACCGTCTCGCTGTGCTGCACCAGCGAGGGGGCGGAGTTCGTTACGCGGTGGCGCCCGGCGTCACGGTCGCCGATGCGGCCGCGTCGCTGTACGTCCCTCGCATGGTCTGGTCCTTCTTCCCCCTCGATGGGCTGGTCGGCGTGGACGCCGTGGCGAGATCCCGCGTCGTCCTTGCTGAGCAGGTCACCGAGCTCGCCAATGGCATCTTTGTCGCCATGTCGCTCAGCCACGGTGTCGCTGACGGGACCGCATTCTGGCACCTCTTCAACACCTGGTCCGAGATCAGCCGGAGCGGCCGCTGCCGTGACGAGGCCGAGATCTCCACGCCCCCGCCGGTGCTCGAGCGCTGGTTCCCCGACGCTTGTCCCGTCCCTGTCCCCTGCCGTTGGCCAAGCTGGACCACATTGTCCGGCGGTTCGAGTGCCCGCCGGTGGAGGAGTGCTTCTTCTATTTCTCCATGGAGCGCGTCAAGAACCTCAAGGCGAGAGCGAACGCCGAGGTAGCCATCGCGGGCGCAGGCGCGACGACCTCCACGATTCTCATCCCTCTAGTCCCTGCTCACACACGTGTGGCTCGCCGTGTCCCGCGCTTGGCGCCTCTCACCAGAGCGTGAGACGACGTACACCGTGCTCGTCGGGCGCCGGGGGCGTGTGCAGCGTGTGCCGCAAGCCTACGCGGGCAACGCCGTGGTGCGCGCCAAGACGAGGTCCACGGCCGGCGAGATCATGGACAGGGGGCTGGGGTGGACGGCGCGGCTGCTGAACCGCGCCGTGGTGTCGCTCGACGAGGCGTCGTTAGTGGAGTCGGCGTTGACGTGGCATAGTGACTCGTGGTTTGCTTACATGGCGGGGTTCTGGGACCCGGCGATGGTGGTGACCGGGAACTCACCGCGGTTCGGTGGCCGTGCGGAGCGGCGGTACGAACAAGGTGGACGGCAGGGTGACGGTGTACGAGGGGCAGGGCGGCAGCGGCGGGAGCATGGCGCTGGAGGTATGCCTCGCGCAGGAGGCACTCGCGCGGCTCGTCGCCGACGACGAGTTCATGGACACGGTGAGCATGACGGCATGATTACTACATGATGCATGCAGTCTTGCCTGGCTGCACTTGACTTTGCTGAAGACTGCATGCATCATGTAGTAATCATGCTATTTTAATTATTAAGGAAATATAGTCCAAACTAAGGTTTGAACTACAAGTAGCTCGAATAGTTTTCAAATATTTTTTAAAAAATTAATATTTGAGTTTTAAAGCATAAATAATTATGGGATATGAAATTTCACAAGGTTTGGAGAACGAGAGATCAATTGAATTCACAATTTTCAATTCTGTCGGAAGGAGAAAAGGTTGGAAAACAATTGTTTAATTATGTATTTTAACTTTAATTGACTTGAGAATTCTTGTAGAGTTACTTTGAGGTATTTGGAGCATAGGAAAATTATTAGAAGACAAATTTGGTGAAATTGGTTTCACAGTTCTTTTTCAAGTGGGCTTTTATGCCAGAATCTAGGGTTTTCGAGCTAAGTTAATATGACTGCATTTATATGTTAAGAACCATGGTGGAATCCATGTACTGTATTTCATATGAACCTTGTCATATGTTCAAGATGGGTCATTACACAGCAAGAGGTGCAACTTGTTCCCTTGGTCAAATACTTCGTAGGCATGTTTCCAGCTTGAGATAATATACTAGGTGCGTTTGCTTTTCACACATTTTTCCAATTAACATTTTACATGGCTCACTGCATGATGGTTATTCATGATGATTTCCGGCTCACTGAGTAACAATGTATCAAAGAAGCACCTAAGCTATGTAAAATATGAACAATGCAGTATGGTTATTCATGATGATTTCCGGCTTGTCTAGATCTCGTGAACAGGCCGGTCCGGCACGGGGATGAACTTGACGGCCCAGCCGATCGGCCACGACACGGCGGCGACGGCAAAGCAGAAGCCCCACTGCGCCAAGCCCAGCCTCTCGGTGCCGGCGAACCTCGTCAGCACCTCCACCATCACCACCTGCAGGACGAGCGTCACGGCGATAATCGCGAGGAACATCCTGTTCTTGAGCACCCCGGCGAAGATGTTCTTCTTCTCGATCTCCCGCGCGTTGAACTCGTTGAACACCTGGCAGACCACGAAGGTGTTGAAGATCATCGTGCCGTTGGCCTTCTCGCCGGTGCCGAAGGGGTCGCGGCCGCGGTACTGGAGCGCCAGCAGCACGGCGATCTGGAAGGCCACCTGCGCGGCGAGGTTGCGCCACATGGCGTTGCTGATGAGCGGCGCCGTGCGGCCGACGGGCGGGCGCTCCATGAGCCCCTTGGTGGGGGTATCCGTGGCCAGCGCCAGAGCGCCCATGGTGTCCATGATCAGGTTCACCCACAGGAGCTGCACGGTGGTCAGCGGCATCTTCCCCGTGGTGATCGCGGACACGAAGTTGACGATGAGCGCGGAGACGTTGACGGTGACCTGGAACTGGATGAACTTCTGGATGTTGGTGTACACGCAGCGGCCCCAGCGCGTGGCCGTCACCACTGTGTCGAAGTTATCGTTGAGGATGATGATGTCGGAGCTCTCCTTGGCCACCTCCGTGCCCTGGACCCCCATCGACAGCCCAACTTCGGCCTCCTTCAGCGCCGGCGCGTCGTTGGTGCCGTCGCCGGTCACGGCCACCACGTGGCCCTTCTGCTTCAGCCGCTGCACCAGCACCAGCTTGTCCAGGGCCAGCGACCGCGCCATGACGCGGATGTTGTCCACGATCTCGAGCTGCCGCTCCTGTGACATGGCGCGGAACTCGTGCCCCTCGATGACGACGCCGTTGGGGTCGTTGCTGGAGATGATGCCGCACTCCTTGGCGATTGCCCTGGCAGTGAGGATGTTGTCGCCAGTGACCATCTTGACGGCGACGCCCGCCTTCGTGCAAGCTTCAATGGAGGCCCTGACCTCTGGTCGGCACGGGTCTTTCAGGCCGACGAAGCCCAGCAGTGTCAGCCCCTCGTCGTCGATCTTTGATTGCTCACCGTTGACTTGCTTGTAGGCGAAGGCGATGCACCGTAGGCTGCCCACCGCCATGTCGTTGATGACCTTCTCAAGGCTCTTCCTCTGCTCGACGCCGAGTTCCCGCGCCGCTCCGTCTGTGTCTACGTACATTGAGCAATTCGCCAGGGTCATCTCGGCGGCGCCTTTCCAGTGCGCGAGCACCGCGCCGGTGGCGTTCTCTCTGATTATCACGCTGCTGCGCTTCTTGTCGGAGTTGAACGCCTCGAGGCGAAGCACCTTGCAGCTCCTCTTCAGCGTGCCCGCGTCCATGCCGAGGTCCGCCACGGCCCACGACAGCAGCGCCTTCTCCGTCGGGCTGCCGGATATCTCCGGCGGCGACACGTTATCCGGCTTGTACACGCTGCCGGTGGTGTTGAGACCAGCTCCCTGGCACAGCAAGCGAGCGACACTCCCGGCGATCGCCGTGGCGGCTCTAGGCTGGTCGACGCCGACCCAGAACTCGGTCACCTTCATCTGGTTCAGCGTCAGTGTTCCGGTCTTGTCCGTGCAGATGGCCGTGACCGACCCCATCGTCTCGCACGCCGACAGGCGGCGCACCAGCACGTGCTCCTTGACCATGCGCTTCATGGAGAAGGCAAGCGTCAGCGTCACCGCGAGCAGGAGGCCCTCGGGGATGGCAACGACGATTATGTCAAACAGCGGCTTCCTTTGGTCGTCGTTGGTGCTGCCGGTGAAGTGGCGCGCGGTGAGCACAGTGAAGACAAGCGCCGCGACGGTGACGCCGATCTTGCCGATGCTCGACGTGAGGCCCTCGAGGCGCTCCTGGAGCGGCGTCGGGTCGGTGTTCTCCCTGGTGATGCTGCTCATCATCTCGCCCCACGCGGTGTCGGTGCCGACGGCGGTCACGAGCATCCGGCCGTAGCCGTCGACGACCTTCACGCCGGAGGTGAGCAAGGGGTTCTTCTCGGCATCGACCTCGATAGGGTGGGGCTCGCCGGTCATGCTCGACTCGTCCACCTGCAGCCCGTGCCCCTCAAGGAACACCCCGTCCGCCGGCACGATGTCGCCGATCTTCAGTACCACCACGTCGCCGACGACGACGTCGAATATTGAGACCTCCTGCCTCCGGGCGGCGCGGACGACGGTGACGGCGATGTTGTCGGACTCGCTGGCCAGCTTGTTGAACCACTTGGCCTGGCTGTGGTTGCTGACCGCCGACACGGCCGAGACCAGGAACACGGCGAGGAAGATGCTCACGCCGTCGTACCACCCGTCATTGAGGCCGTGCTCCTTGATGCCGAAGCCGAGGGAGACGACGGCGCAGACGAGGAGCACGATGAGGAAGACGTCGCTGAGCGCCTCCCAGGCGTGCCTCAAGAAGCTCTTGGGCTTGGGCTTCGGGTACGTGTTCCCGCCGAACGCATCCTGCCGGCGCCGCACGTCGGCGCCGTCCCCGCGGATGCCGCTCTCCGCGTCGGACGCGAGCGCGGCCGCGATGCCGGCCCCGCCGCCGAGGCGGCGGAAGCAGTCCTCGCGCTTTTCCTTGACCAGGCCCTTGAACGACTCGTCGGCGGCGGCGACAGAGAACTCCGCGACCTTGGACGACGCGCCGCCGCCATTGCCGGACGACGAGTCGGCATCCGAGTCATTCTCGTGGTGGATCTTGATGGCGACGTAGGAGGGGCTCCGTGGCAGGATGCCGGCGGTGGAGGGAATGCTAAGGCGCGCCAGCCTGTGGCACGTTCGGATGACGTTCATCGCCTTCCTCCATTGCCTCGCCGGCTTCCACGACAACGACGCGGCGGCGTCGACCAAAAGCTGACGACGCATGGAGCGGTGGCGCATCGGCCCATGCATGCTTAGCTTACCCTGGGGACGGAGCGAAGCGGAGTGGCCGGCGCGGAAGGCGGCGAGAGAGATGAGACGGAGGAGGAGAGCACGGCGGGGGTTTTGGCTGGGGGAAGGGCTTATTTATAACCCTCTCAGATTTCTGATCAGTGGGATGAGCGGGCATTGGCGAGGTCCGATTTTTTCCCGTTATTTTCCCGTTTCCCATCGGCCTCATATGGCTCGACGGGACTTTTCCAGATTGTGCCACCAGATCGCGTACACTGTTGGTCAACGTTTTCTTTGAGGGAAATGTTGAAACATTGGGTGCGAGCGTGATTGGTCAACATTTTCTTTGATGCGGGCACTCATTTCACACTCGCTGAGCCACGCGCGAAGCGCGTCTTGTTGTGACACGCACTATATACAGTGCATAAGACAAATGTACATCACTATAAAAAATAAATTTGTCCAGAGATGCATGATTATCATTGTACGAAATATTGAGGAAAGTAACGACCAATACATATATAACATTTAGTAGATAGATATGTTCTTTTAAAGTAGTCATACTATATCTATAGTTTTAAGTATGGTAGTGCCCAAAATACATCGAAAGTTTTAAGCATCATAATACCCAAAATACATTAAGAGTTTTTAGCATTGTTATAACAGAGTATCAGCCCCGTGGTATAACCGTAGTTATCGTAATGTTTGTAAGCTAAATGTCCTCAGTGACTGAAGAACGGAAAAATAAGTTGCTGCACTTGATCTTTACATCCTTGTGACTTGTAAATAGGAAGCGATCGGCAGTAATTGTTTATAATGTGTATAATTTGGTTATAGAAGGGTAATTATGGGAAAAAAACATGCTTGAAGAGTACAAATTACTAATATTCAAAGAACTTTTTATGGAAAGCAAAAGACTTAGAAGAGAACCTTTAATATCCTAATCAAGCAAGATAATTTCACAATTTCAAATGTGTGTATGATGGGCTGCAAATTTGCATGGGCATGAGCATTGTAGCACGTGAACTATGGAATATGTGTGACGGACCCGGGAATTAAATATAGATAGGGGAAGGATAATCGCCAAGGACCGAGGAACCCGTCGGCCCGGTGGCACGCTACCTGCGCCGTGAACACCGAAGCGAAACAGTCCGACACCTGACCAACGCACCATACGCTTACCAAACGTCGTATGCCTTCACCGTTGGTCAAGCCGGCCAGAGGCGATTAAACGTCCCAAAACCACATATGATTCCCTGATCCTGTGAAGGTTTAGAGTCGTTCCCAAACCCACTACGCAAAGCAAGATCGGAGGAGCCCAGTGATTCTACCCACACCCTAACCTAGTTCGGAAGCTAGTGGGTCGCTCAAAAGCCCGGTAGAATACACCCACACCCTGCCTGGCCGGCACAACATCACAGCCAGCGGGTCACTCAACCGATTTCTGCTCAATTTAGTGAAAAGAGGAACAGCTTTAACCCTTCACGACATACCCATATACTTCATTTCATACACGCATTGCATATGGGCAGCCACTGAAACAACTTGAATACCATAGTTCAAACTCTAAAAGAAGGAGTTAACAGCATACATAGTTTACCTCTTACCCGAGGAAGGTCATACCATACACAAGGATCAACTCAAAGGTCGATTACAAGTTTTTAACTTCAAAAACAGCAAACGAACAAAATAGAAACCCTGAAATGGCAGCCCATGCCATTTCCATCTGACGATACAACCCACCACAAATTGACCGTAAAGAAAACCCATTAGGACTAAGCATCGACATCGATATTTTCCACGTCGTAGTACCCACCAACACTAGGATCTCCTGCAACAATTTCGGAATTGAATTCCGTAAGTACTTTCGTACTTGCAAGTCACATTTATATACTCATCCCATGTAAATTTCAGCAAAGCTATTAATCAAGAATCAATTATTAACATGTATGTCCAAGGCAAGATAAACAACAACATGGACAATATTGATAAACCGATATCAACAAATATCACATGAACAAGTTTACCATCAAATTTGCATATGAATCAATTCAAGCGAGAATTTCATATCCAATAATCACATCAAGTCAAACAAGACCATTTATTAGTGGTTGCTCCAACCGAGGCTCAACCGAATGTTTAGTCAGGCAAGGGAACCAGAACTTGCCTGACGCGGGGAATGGATTGAGAATGTGTAAGTTTAGGGTTGGTCGACAATGATTTCTCACAAGACTCAATTCAAACCCTGCCGTGGGTGACGGGTAAAGCCCTACGATGCCAGTATCGATCAAGTTAACCACCTGTCGATCCATCTGTAGGTGTCGATGCCCCGGCCCTCACAACTCTCCATTAAGGTTTCATATTGCATTAGTCCGATTAAAAGATCTTCGCTGGTCTTACAACACATTCGAACCTAGCAATACTAGTGATTCGCCATCACTACCACAGTGCAATCATTTTGACGATACAAGCTAGCAATTAACTTTAACCAATAGCAAAGCATGAAATAAACTTAAGGGAATCTTAGCGAGTATTTTTGTGAACTTGCCTTGCTGGGATTGATCGGGATCACAATAGTAATCGGCTTCGTTATATTCCTCGGTGCTCGATTCTAACAATTTCGAACCCGGAATACCGAAATGAAGCAACTAAACGGAGTTCAGTTAAAACCAGCAAGTAATAAGATTCAAATATGCATGATATGCATCCTAACATGTAGAGAATGCCTATATGAATCTAGCGGAATTGGTTTCGTCGAGTTCGGAGGTTTAGGGTTGAAGTTATGAATTTCTGAAGTTGCGTATATTAAAATTAGGGTTTCAGTAATTCATGCATATATTTAGTATATGAAAGGATCATGGGAATCGGGAATATACTGATGTCTAGAAGATGATTTAAGTCAATGGTTAGTAGCACATATATTTCAATTTGGGCTATTAAACTTCGTATACAATTCATTTTGCAAACCCTAAAGAAAAGGGGGCATTATGGGAATTTCACATTTTTAGAGCAATGCAACATGAACATTAGCTACACCATAATGTTCTACACATTAAGAGAAAACTAGCAAAACAAAAATCATTCAATTTGGAGGTGATTTGCAATAGTTATGAATTTTGGAAGTTTATCTCAGTTTTAACCTAATCTGATATTTTTTTGGAGTTCGAAATAAGGCTAAAACTCTTCTCACTCTCTCTCAGCTAGCCACAGCTATGACAAGGGGGTCCCCAGTTCCTTCCCTTTTCCCCACCATTTCTTTTAAATTCTATGCCTAACCGCTGGGGCCCATTTGTCATTAGCACTGAGTTACGGGTCCCGGTTTCCTCACAACACGCTGGAGTTGGCTCCCGGTGCCCCGAGCGACGGCGGCCGGTAGCTGCGACGAACTCACGTTGAAGACCTAAGAGGGGGAGTGGTAGGAAGGCGAGGGCAGCAATCGATAGGGGAGCTCACCGCAAGCTCGTTTTGGTGCTCAGCTGAGGCGGTCGGAGGCGGAGTAGAGGTCGACGGCGGCGATGGCGAACGGCGGTGAGGCAGCGTTGGTGGCGGGGTGATCCTGAGCACCGAGAGGGAAGACGAGGAGTAAGAAGGAGAGGGAGAATTCGGAGTATCCCGAGACAATGTTCAATTGGGGAAGAGACTCACCGGAATTGGGGAATTTCCCGTCGGCGGCTTGTCTGACGGTGGCGGCGTAACCGAGCAATGCGGAGGCCGTGCTGCGCAAAAACTCAATTAATTTGGGGAGTGAGTTCGCGAGTTGTAGTAGAAGTCTATTTGGCAAGAATGAGGGGGAGGACGGCCTCACCGGACTGAAGACGAGGGGGAGGTTGACGGATGCCCGCCGGACCTGAGGAAGACGAACACCTGAGCGTCAGTTGTACTGCACAAAAGCCAAATCAAACAGACCGGTGAATGCTCGGCAAGACGATGGGTTTAAATATCAAGATTAGAGGAGAGGGGAGGTCGCCGGACGCGGGCACGGGGATGATGTCGATGGTGCGCTCTCGACGAGGCGGTAGTGCCGAGCTTGTCTCAACTGCTTAGCTCGGCGGCGAGCTCGTACGAGGATGTGGCGAAGTAGAGCGAAGGTGAGGGCGACGTTGGCGAGATGGGAAACTGAGAGGGAGGAGTAGCCGAGAAAGCGAGATCATCGGCGAAACAATCGGGAGCTCGGGTGGTAGTGGCGTGGCAGGGGGCAAGCGACGCGTGGAGGAGGTAAGTGCTTAAGGAGACTGACTGGTGGGGTCATCATGTCAGCGAGACAAGAAAAGAGAGAGGAGAGCGCAGGGTGGCTGCAGGCTGCGGAAGAAAATGGGCTTCGGCCCACGCAGAGGAGAAGCGGGCCGACTTTGCTCGGCCTGAGAGAAAGAGGAGGGAAAACCCTTTTTCTTTTCAAATCTTTAACTCTTTAGTTCAAATTCAGATTTGTAAGTGATCTCTAAGGCAAGGTTTCATATTAAACATGAAGAACAACAAGATTTTAACAAGCTCCCACCAAAAGTATGCTTATAGCACAACTTAAAAGGGAATATATCACTTATTTTGATTAGATGTTGTGTGTGTCTATATATATATATATATATATATATATATATATATATATATATAGTTCAATAAGGTATAGAAATATAACTTACAAGACGTTGTCTAAAATATCTAAGGAAGATATTTTAAATCTGGATGAAGTTTTCATTTGCGTAATGTCTAGCCCAGCAATAGCTTGTTAATTCACATAGTACATATCTGCCATGTTGTGTTCATCAATCCAACATCCTCTTATCTGAATAAACCGTAGTTCAACATGTATTAAAATCGGCAAGGAATATGGCTATGACATCTCTGGTATATGAAGCTGAGGTGGAATATTTTGGTAAGGATTACTTGCCTAGGGTTTCCATGTTTGGATTAAGCTCAAGGTTGCTAGGGTTTTGAGCTTATGCAAATTTTAGTTGGACTATATAATGGCATGAGATGCAAACTGACAACTTTACTTCAAGTATAGCTCTGAACTTCCAAATTGTAGCTTACAAAATTTAGGTCATTACAAGATGTCAAGAATATCTCATAATCAATTTGAGATAGATTGTGCAAATCTTCAATCCAAATCGATTAACTACTGCAGTTTTATGACAGCCCTATCAATGTGGAAAATAAGCACTACAATGTCATTTCTGATAGAGAGTATTCTGAAGTTAAACACCCAGCCATTGTTCTTCACTATATAGCTACACATATTTGCATGAGTTGCAAGGAATTAAAAAGCGTATTGAATGTAGCTAGATGGGTATATAGCCCCTTTTTGTTAGAAGCATACATTAGCTCATAACCTGATTAGCCACATAATTAAATCTATAGTTAAATCTATATGGTGCACAAGAGAGGAAGAAATAATGCAAATCAGAACTAAACTGAACAATCAAAACAAAAAAATCAAACTGAGTAAGTGGCTTGAAATGTACAGCACTTCCCATAACAAAAAGAAAAGAGCTCATCAACATTTAGCAGCAAGTATACAAATTTTAATAGCAAAACTGTGCAAAATAAGACCAGGAACTGTGAGATTATGTAAGAAAATAACAGTGGCAATGCTAAAGCACAAAATGAATGTTCGGGTTTGAGTTTTTAGTGCTGATGGCTTGACAAATTCATGTAAGGTAATATACTAAATGTAGTTAGAACAGATGTACGTAGCAGTTAATTATAAATATGTTTATGTTACTTACTTTAGTATTTGGGTCTCTTAGTAGAATTGTCTACGGTCGTTGATGATTTTGACTTGTTCACACTGAAATCATATGGATAGTTGACTGTTGATATGGATAGTTGACTGTTGATCTAAAAGCTTAGAAAAATGACTGAGATTTAACAAATTTCAGACAATTGACAATCCCTTATATATAAACATATATAAATTACAAATATAGTTACATTTATAAAAGCTGGTAAATGATCAATATAATCACAAAGCTATTTTAGACGAAAATGCAAGATTATTATCGTACCTCAAAGCGAGACGCAATTCTCTTGTGACAAATTTCCTGAAATCAATAAAACTTAAAGATCTAATATATAATTGAATGGCATATATAAGTTGCAATGCTCATTTGAGAAGACCATGTGGAACATACAATTGCCACAAAATGGCTAACGAATCCACTCATCAGACCCTCTCAGCACTAAAATCATTGCATTTACCTAGACAACAGTTCTATAAAAGCCTTTTGTATCCATGAATTGCATATTCATGTAATACTACATTTCTAATTTTCAATGTACAAAAGGAGGAATCCCCAGGCACATCTACCTGCTTATCTGCATCAACTCTCTCTTTAGCCTTCAGTGCAAGCAAAGCTTTCCTCTTCTCCTCTAGTACTTCCTTATATTCCTCCAAGTCATCTCCTACGTAATCAAGTAGGTCAAATTCTGAAAATAAATGTACAACAAAAATACATTGAAGTACACTAAATCCTGAAATGAAGATATAGTTTCTTATTTAGGGAGAATAAACAACAGGTAAAGAAAGCAATTAAATGCATCTTTAGGTTCAGGTAACTGTTTTAAGATATACTTCAGTTAATGGTTCCATATTGGAAAATTTGTACATGCTCCTTTAAGTGCTACTAATCTTACTGATCAGGAGATCAATATGTTGTAGATCATAAACCTTAGATGATGCTGTGTAAATATCTAACTTATCGAACTATCTACTTTCAGATATGCGAAAACTAAAGAGCAAATGCTGCAATTTCCAATTTGTTGCAAGATGTGCAAAAGATGTTTGTACATAGAACATGATAATTAACCTTTTCCTCATGTAAATATTGATCAAAATCTACTGAATTACCCGTCAGGCATCAAGTAGGAATATCCTACAAAAAAATAGGAAGGGAAAACAGCATAACACCAACCCAACCAATTGCCAGTTGAAATCAACTTGTATCAGGACCTGAAGTATATTATATTCTGCAATTCATCCAGCTGTGACTAAAATAAATAAATAAGGAGTTGATCATAATTGTTACCAAATAGAACTATGTGGAGGTCCACGGCAATCAATCAACTGTTCTAGCTAGTTAAACTCTAAACTTTAATACTTACGGACATAAACAGGCATAAAGAATACAGAAATTGGACTTGTTGCACAACCAGTAGCATCGAGAAATAGACCGAGAGGACTTTGAATGTACAGCGTTGTGAAGGTCAACCGTGGCATACCTTCGGTTCCAGCCGCCGCTGGCTTCATCACCTACATATGCGGGAGTGGGAGGGGTGCCACGGCGCTGCCTGGCGTTAGAAGAAGAAGTTCAAGCTTCATTTGATGCACACTGGTATATCAAAATCCTCTATTTCCCCTTCTAGTGAAGTGGCCCAGAAGCTTAACATTCTGCCGAACAGTAGCCTTGTGTTCTGAATAGAGTCCTTGAGTGCAGCTGAGAGGGAGGAAGAGGGCTCTAGAGTACGGAATCGTGCTGTGACATTCCGTCGAACAGTTGCCGTGCGTCCTCGGCAGAACCATCGAGAGATCTTTAAGACAAAGAGATGAAGGGATTGGGGGTGGAGTGCTGTTCCCCGATGCGCGTGGACGCACTGGGGCTCGGATCGCCATGGAGCCATGGCCCTTGCCTTCCTGCTACATCGTCGCCTTGCCAGCATGCCATAGTCGCTGCTGCTCGCGCTCATCGATCGGGTTGCGAGCAACACACGCTTGAGCTCAATAGCCGATGACCTTAGTAGTGTAGTGCAGGTGGAGGAGCAGCTCAGCGAGTGTGATGGGCAGCGCATGCGCTGGCGAGAGGAGTTTGAGGACGAAGGCGGGTTGAGCTGGGAGAGGAGGGAGGCGAATAGTGCGCGAGGGGAGGGGATGGAACGGAGCGCGGCATAGGCGATCCGCGGGCTGGAGCCAAGGTGCCGCAGCACGAGGAGGAGCGCGCGCGTCTTGCCGGTGGCGGCGCCGTCGTGGAGTAGGAGCCCGAGGAGGTCCGTCGCCTGCGCGCGGCGGCCGGATAGCGCCCCGACGAGCGCGTCGAGGAGACTGCCCTCCTTTGGTCCGGCGGCTGTGGCGGCGAGGGCGGAGGCAAGGAGTTGGCGCCTGGCCGAGGGTCTGGGCCTCGATTTTGGAGCGGAGGACAGCTAGTCCGGAGCAGAGGCCGGCGGTAGGGAGGAGATGTGGGGGATGAGGATGACAAGGAGGAAGGCGAGGGCGGACCGGCGGAAGCCGCAGCGGGGTCATACGGGCCGGCGGCTCGGAGTGCGGAGACGACGGCTGGGAGGTAGGACGCGGCGGTGAGGGGGTGGCCGTCGTCCACGAGGATGGAGCGGGTAGCGGCGGCGGTGGCAATGAGGTGGTGGTGCTGCGTGGTGAGGGCGGCGCAGACGTCGCCCGAGAACTCATCGAGGGGGACCGGGGCTTGGGAGGGCTCGTTGACGTCGACTTCGGCCTCGACCTCGGCGGGGGCGGCCGCTGCGGCTCTCTGCTTCCGCTTCGACTCTGAGGGCCCGTTTGGATTTCGGGAAATCGGTGGTGGGAAAGGGAAATGCAATGCCGGATGGGGATTCTCCACCGTTTGGATTTTGGGATCGGGGAAAAAAGGAGGGATTAGGATAGGGATATGGGGGGCTTATTTCTCGGCGATTTCATCCCGGTGGAGAGGGTGGGAAAAGGGGGGAAATGCGTCCGACGCGGAAAAATTTACCAAAATGCCCTTGAGCCGCCGAGATCCGAGCCGCCGGCCATCGGGACCCGAGCCGCCGCTGCCTGTGCCCAGATCCGAGCTACCGCCGCTGGGATCCGAGCCGCCGCCGCTCTCCGTGCCACTCGGGCCCGCCGCCGCTTGCGTTGCCGCTCGCCGCGCCGCTCTAGCCGCCGCCACCGCGTCCGCCCGAGCTCCGGCCACCAAGCTCCGACCCGCCGCGATCCGAGCTTCACACGCCGCGATCCGAGCTCCGGCCGCCGAGCCGCCACGATCCGACCGGAGAAGAGGGGACTGGTGCGGTGCGGCGCGGCCCGGGCGGGGGAGGGGACTGCAGCGGCCTCGGGAAAAGGGAGAAAGGGGCCTCGGGGAGGAATGGAAACGGGGAGCGAGCGAGATAGGAGCATCCGATTAAACGGGGGTATTTTTGTCCAGTAGACTAGTACTTCTTATCCCTATCTCACCCCTATCCAAACATGATATTAGCACTAGATTTCCATTTCCCGGTTATATCCTATTCCGATATATATCCCTATCCCTTTCCCACCTCTGATTTCCCGAAATCCAAACGGGCCCTGAGGTTTTGGTGAAGAAAAAGAGGACTCGATTGTAAAATAAAAATTCTTGTAGGATCTGGATGCTATTTCTCGATGCTGAGATCTGACGGCTTGTGTGGACTGATAGAATGATCTAACGGCTAACGTATTGCCACGCCGTTAAAAATGACGTGGCACGATATTTTGCGACAAAGCCCAGCTACTTTCTTATAGATAGATGTAATTTTCCCGCTACAGATAATGATAATAATTTTGTGCTCACTGTTAAATCACCAACACTATTTTGCAAAATGTAGATGAGCGTGTGCCCAACTCCAGTGTCTGCTAAGGTGAAATTGCTGTCGAGAGTTCCCAACCTAGCTAGTCCACAACATCCATAACCTTAGATTGCTGCATCTTGGGCTAACAATGGATGTAAGTACTGATGCGGGAAAGACAATGAGTAATAGTATTCATCATGCATACAATAAACCGAGGATGGTTTGTTTTGAAGAAAGGGAGGATGATACGGGCGCATCAGTGACCATTTGTATTTATCAACATAACTCTTTATGTTAGAACGAAGTGTTAAGCCTCATTGATAAATATTATCAGGTGGATTCAATTACTTGTTTTATACACTTCATATATCGAGACGCAGAGGGGAAGTGCCAAGATGACCATGGGGGCACATGCACCCATTATTTCAAAATTTTAAAAATCACACATTTATGTTTCGAAAAAGTATGAAAAAATTCATACATATATATCATGGAGTGAGGTATGCACGGTTAAATTTTTATAAAATAATATACCCATTTGTAACCTGTGTAAAAAAACACATTGGGGGTCATGAACAGTCCGTGAACAGTATACATATTTTTTTTACATAGGTCACAAATGGGCATATTATTTTATAAAAATTTACCTGTGTATACTTCATTCCATGTAAACTGGTATGAATTTTTCAGTTTTTTCTGAAACTTATATGTGATTTTTAAAAATCAGAGAAAGTCAAATGGGTGCAAATGCCCCAGGTGCACAAAATCCCCACTCGAGGCAGAGCTACTACTTTACTTTTATGATATGTGCAGGACACTTGTTGAGCTATACAAGTCCAAAGTGAAGATGAGATGTGCTGGCATCCAGCGGGAAGAGAGGGAGGAAGGACTGTAGCACAAGTCAAAATACACAAGTGTCTACATATATATTTAGAACATATGTCGAGTCTACTTGTCAACGAATCAAACGGTGCACGACTTGGAGCTTCCTAGAGAAAGTTATGGCCATGAAAGTAAAGGTTGCACGAGCCGTCTCAGACTGCACGCAAGAATTGACATACTTGAAGAATCCAGAGCTTATATGTAAGTATTGGTGGACTACTACAACCATCCAAAGGTTACTAATGCCATCCTTATCTGGTTCCACTCGGATTTGGGGCGAAAAAGGCAAGGAAATAGAAGATGGAAAGGGTTGGGCTTGGTTCGTATTCGATTTTGACAGCCAGGAGGTCCGAATTTAAAACAGCCGTGGTTTCCTCATATGAACTCAAAATTAGGCAAAAAGTACTTGTTGGAAGATAACTCCGAGTACTTTCCAACGGGTATAAGCCCATCGACAGATTCCTTTCGGTTCGTCCGCAATCATCAAAATAAGTCGGATATTGTATCTGTTACTTTCCAAATAGAGTCTTGTATCTTAGAGAAGTTAGAGTTAGATTGGATTTTGACCCTAACACTAGGGTGGAAGTCTTAGAGTTTATATATACTGCTGTACTCGTGGCTTTTAGCCTCAGACCAGTTTATGCATAAGAATTGAAACATAGCTATTGTTTGTTCTTTCAAACCAGCGTTTATGCGAGGATAGCTGAGAGAGAATTAGGCGATCATGTTTGTTCTGCAAATCAAGGTCAAACCGTCGTTCCGTTGGGAATTGGGAAATTGGCGATCGTTGCTCGTGGTCTCGTAACGATCATCTGCTGGTGTATTCGGGCGTTTTCCGAAGAGTTGAGGGTACGTGCATTGTGTTCAGCTAGCGAGATCATCTATTCATACCATTTATCCACGGTACGTATCAATAGTACGTGCTGGGGCAACGACAGTCATCGTGTCATTCATGAGCTTGTAAGGGCTTAGGCTGCTAGTGCATCTTAGTACCAAAGGTATTTGCATTGCATCCAAGTAATTAAATTATTGCAACTGGAGTTCTCATACAGCATGCTCAGCAAGAGGAAACAATGGCGACTGATGAGACGAGCTAGTACATACACCAAATCCAACGCCCTGTAAATTTATCCTGCCACCAGTTAATAACCATACTTCCCTTTAGTAGTCCTCCTACATGTTGATTATGCGTCTGAAAATGATCTGAAGAGCTTCCTGACAGAGTATGAAGGAGCTCTCGAACAGTAGAATCACTACATATTTGGTACAAGTACTCATTGCTGGGGCGAAGATGGTCATGATAGGATTTGATTAACTCAAATTTGCCGAGAGAAAAGTACATTAATTGCATGATCTTCATAAGATGACGCAGTAGTACAGTTAACTATCGACGACATTGTACTCCTTTCTGCAGTACTACTCGCGTAGATCGATCACATCAGGAGCACAGCAAGAGAAGATGCACACCGAGGCACAACCAAAGCCTCATCGGAAGCAGCTGGAGCGAGAGGCCGCTCAGTGTTCTTAGAAGAGCATTGGCAAGGCAAAGGTCGCCGTGACAGCCCGACGTCTCTCAAGCTGTACAGTTGTTAGCGTTCCGGCTCCCATCCAAAGGTCCGAAGCATATTAGTAATAGACTTCCTTTCTCCCTCCTTCCTTTCCTCCCTTCCTCCTTCATTCCTCTCTTGCATTTTGGTTTCGCAAAGCTATTAGGTGGTAGTATTATGCATGTTACTTGCTATATACCACCTTTTATAACATGGTTTGGGTGGATGCAGAACTAAATGAAGGCTATTAATTCTGTATTGTGGCCATAGGCAGGGAGGATGTGGTTACATTCAGGATCACTTTGTAATGTTCGGATGCTCATATTTATGGCGCTTCAGTGCTGTGCAACTATGGTTATCACCACAAAGGTCATACACAAGCTTATAAATCTTAAGTTCCTGTTGCATCTTATTATTTGCATTGCAAACATAAATACTCTACACCGTGGCCGTCCTGAAGAAACAATGAATGATGATCGATGAGACAAGTATACAGAATCCAAAACCCAAAATATCTAACATGCCACTAGTAACTCATGGTTCCCTTTCCTTAAAAATCATTTCGCAAGTTCGAAAAATAATTTAAGTGTTTCTCAACGCTTAAACATAAACGAGCTTCCGGACACTGGGGTCACTAAACAATTGTAGAACTAACGAACTCATTGGTGGGGCAAAGATGTAGTTATGAAGCATTCCATTCACTCATAATCACATATAAGAACCCTAATTGCGGAATCTTCACATGATGATTCAGAACTCAACATCTTAGTATTTGCATTGCGAGCAGAACTCTACAACATCTTAGTCTCTGCATTGCGAGCAGATCTCTAAAAATGCTCATTCAGAAGAACCAGTGATGGTTGAAGATACAAATATACAAAACCCAAATACACAGTATGCTCTCAGCAATCACTCTGCGTTAATATGTGGCGGAAATATTTTGAGGAGCTTCTGAACACTTGTAGCCCAGGTTCTACTTACACAAAATCATGGAGGAGCTTCCAGACACTAACAATTAGTACAAGTACTCACTGCCGGGGGTAAAGATGGCTATGGAATGAAGCATTCAATTCACTTCACTCAAAAGTCATACATAAGAGTACATTAATCGCAGAATCTTCATGTAGCACTGAACTGTCCATGACATGCCCCATTCAAACTAGAAGCAGTATTAAGCTACGTAGTGCATTATCATTCGCATCCCTTGATTACAACACAACATCCAATTGCTGACAGTAAACTGAGCACAATCACTAAGATCCTGCTGATCAAATGAACCTACCTCTGCTTTCCTTTAAGTTCCTTCTCTTATTTTGATAAATCAAAACCACCAATGGAACTCTTGTATTCCTTGAAGTAGAATTACAGGAAGGAAATATGCAAATGGAAGCCACTAATAACTCATGCTTCCTTTTTTTTCTTTCAAAAATCACTCTGCAAATTAACATGCCTCCGATGTTTACTTGTATTAATAACTATGTAGTGATTGAAATATGTAGACACGGAGTAAGGATGCAGAAGGAAGAGGGACATAGAAGTTAAGTCAGTCAAGGAACTGCAAAAGCAGCTAGAGCAAGAGGCGCACAAGTACGATAAGGTGTCAAGGGGAAGGCGAAGGCCACCAAGGACTCTCGGAACATGTATATACAGGAAAGCCAGGAGAAAGAAGAGGGAGATAAGGAGTCAAAGGGGAACTCAAAGGTCACCAAGAAGGTCTCCATGGCGGAAAAAAAGGCATGGCAAGTGATCCCTGAGTTCCTGATGTTTCTCAATCCCACGAGTTGCCAACATTTTGGCTCCCATCCGAAGGTCCTTGCTTCCTTGCACTTTGCAAAACTATTAGGTGGTATTCTCACGTTGCTCTATGGCACATTTTATAATATGGTTGATGGCTGGATGTAGTTATGCAATGTTTCGCTTTGCCTTAAAAAATTGTTTCACTGAATGAACGAAATCAATTACCTATCGTTTTTGTCTTTAAAAGATCTGATGCCCATATTTATGGATTTCCAATGCTGGGCCACTACAGTTTACATTTATGACCACAAGAATAATTAGTCGCTGATTCTCTTGGACACACAAGAGCTTGTAAAGCTTAGGCTGCTAGTGCATCTTATTATTCGCATTGCGTGCAGGATACTCTAATCATACTCATTCGGGAGAAACAAAGATGACCAAAGACAAGTATACCGAATCCAATATCCAGTAAATGTAACACGCCACTAGGAACACATGCTTCCATTTTCTCTCAGAAATCATTCTGCATACTTAGGTCACTAGGTCAAGTATTGGATGAGGTGAATCCACCACTGCAGATTCTAGTTACTTAAAACAACAGCATAAATAAGCTTCCAGACGGTAGCATCACATCCTACGAACGGAAGCTTAACATGGGTTCTTCCTCCAGAATTAGTGGCTAGTATTAACATCCTTCCTGCCCCATGACCACCCTGGGAACGTGGTCTCACATCGATTGATCACTTCTACTTTTCCCATTGATATTTTTTTTAACATTTTGTTACTGGTCATCGATCCCTTCCTCAGATATTAAATGGGAAAAATTAATGACATTGGAATAAAGGAGAAAATTTCCACGTCACTAACACAGATGATTAAAATGCACCTGTTCATCAACACAGAACGATATTGCCATTGCTTTTCCGCTGAAAAGGTAAGATAGTTTGCTGGCATATTTAGAGAACATAGAAAGCTTGGTACCCCCGATCTGTCTCACAGACGAGTACACAAGAAAGACAGAGAGAAAGCGAGTGTACATGATTCTTCTTCACAAACTCAGTGTAATAGTACCTATTATCCACTTCCTCAGGAGAATTGCCTTGGTCACGTGAAGCATGACCAGATTCATGATTGCAGCCAATAGTATGAGTCGAAGAATCTGAAAAAGGAAAACACTACAAAACTTGCATCAATTAAGGAGTGCGGTATTTCAGCTTCCTAATGCCATGAAGGTATCTGAATATCACACCTTTAACAAAATTCTTCGAATCTGACTTACGTGTCTTTGGCTCTTTCCCTGCTAACTGAGAATGCCTGGACTGATCAAACTATCAGTTTAGTGCCAACTAGAGCACATTACACATAATTCTTTCTACAGATTACGTAACCAAATCCGTTCAACAGGAAAACTGTTGCAAATGAACATCAATTTTTAGGAAAATAAGAAAATACCATAGGGTTTTCAATCTGCATGATTGACTTCAGAGAAAAATATAAGGCAAATCACAATAGTGCATGAAGAAAAATGGATGCTCAATATCTTAGCTCCCGAGCTGCCTGAGATGTTAAAACAGATATCTGATGCCTCCACTGAATGTTGCCACAATGAGTAACTTCCACCTTCACTCCTCTTAAGGCCTTCTTGATCTATGGTGTTCCACAATAACATGGAAAGTACTTGCTAAAATAGTTAACAAAATGAAAAACAAAAACGAAGAGAATGCTTCTGAATGATTTGGAATGGTTGAAAGCCAGGACTTCGCCTAAGATGATCTTGGCTCTTTTGTTTTCTGGTTAGTGGTGTTCAAGTGCCTATCTGGTTCTTTTGCTTTCTGGGCTCCTGTGGATTCCTTTCTTGTACTTTGTAAACTGTGTATATCTTTATATTATATATATATATAGATAGATATGTTTCAGTAGGGCTCTCCCCTCCTGTTCCAGTTAAAAGAAGGGAAAATAAAAGCCATTGAAATTGAGATGAATCATGGGAAACAGATGCAACTAGCCAACAATTAATTGTAGATATCATTCGGAGAACCCAACACTTTCGTCCTACAACAAAGGTACTGCATTCCATTTGGAAACTAGCTCTTCTGACAAAGTAAAATGATAAGGTAATGAGTATTATACCTTGACATGTTCAGCATCTGAGAGGGGCCTCGAGTTGGCTTAAAAGCTGTGAATTTTTCTTTTTGATGACATGTAGCGGCTCGAAGAAACCTGTTTCCAACATATCTGAAAGGCAGAAAATAAAGGAACATATATATTGAGGGAGAACTGAGAAGTGTTCAAGAAGTATGGAATATTGATAGTCAATTAAGCAACATCAAGAATCATCTCTGTCAAAAAGGTTCAAAGTTTCCTTTTTCAGGTGAATTTTTTTTTAACATGACAGAATCATGTGAGTGCTTCCTATGATATATAACGGTAACATCATATCTCAAAGCTAACTGGCACTCAAAGAACATCTATTGAAGCAGTGCAACAGCTGCACCAAAACCTCAAGTAATGACTAATTGTGCCAGCTAGCTATTTCAAAGTGCATTTACATATCAGTCTTTTCATCTTCAATTCATTAGTGAAAATTGCCTTTTCTATCAGCAAGAAAAAGGATCAAGCATATGAGTTATTTATGTACTTTCTGTATATGAGGACCTTTATGGCATAATCATAAGCCCTGAAAATAATCAAACTCCGGCTTTGCAGAGATTGAAGATGTGCTGCTAGCAGAAAATTGGGTCGCAGAATCAAAAATTAACTCGGCAATATGCATCATCCTGATTGCATTTCTATCAGAAGAGCACTTGGGTTGCTTTCGTCTTTAATATAAAATGGACCGGGTTTTTGCTTATTGAAAAAAAAACTATCAGAAGGCCAGAAGAACAACATTTGTGAAAATTTGGAAATGTAGCATTTTTATTGTGGATCCGTTGCTTCACGATGTATTACATACATGCATACATACATACCCAAGGGAAACTCCCAGTTTTCGCAGTTAATTATACAATACACATATTCATGAGAGGAGAGCTTTACCAATATTTACTGACAAGCCTCATTTTAGTAGGACAAATGCTCTGATAAAATCCACGCCAGCTTTCTAATCCTTCACCAAGGGATCACCTCCTCTCCAAGTTAGGCGAGAAGAATGACCGGCCAAAATGGTGGGTATCTGTGGAATAATGGGATGGAAAGCATCAGTGTACAATTCTCAGTGATTTCTCCCATTCTATGATACCTAGAGATTCATTCTACCTTGCTGCTGGCAGCTCACGCAGGACAATATCAAGACCTTGCAAGGCCTCTTGAGGAGCCTCTGCCTTCCAGCTAGAAATTGCTCAAGACAGTGAAAAATCAACTCTTGCAGTAAACTTAATCACTACTTAATAGTTCTCCGACGCCTAGATCATCGAAATGACAGCCAGTAATGTCAACATAGTGTGCTTTGCCCTACGACGATCAAACCATGTTGATGTGAAAGTCTCAAGGACAGACCTCTCCAAACCAGAACCATCATCATCCTCAAGTAAAAGGAATGTGAAATTCTTTGAAACAAATGGCAATGGATCAGCCGCGTATAGGCTCTTCCGACCATCATAGGGTAGGAACCACCCTCCCAAATATGATAGCTTCTGCAGCTTCACCAACTCTTCCATCACAGCTTGAAGCCTGTGAAAAAACCACACAATTGCAAAAACTTTCAGAAGTTCAAAACATGGTCTAGAAAGAACATATCGCATTCCATCTTTACTATTATCCACCAAAAGCTTCACTGCTCTTCATTTCCTCACCACTAGAGGAATCAGTATCTGTCATATGACCAGACAAGCCACAATGCGCACCATGCTTCAAGCCAACTAGGCATATGTCATATTCTGATTTTAGAACGGAATGACTCGGAATCATAGTTAGCTCCATGGTACTCATTAATGATCTAACTTTAGCTAGTTCTGGCCAACATTTTGCTGATATATACATGTTTGAGATCAATTCGTAGTGACCAGGATTGCTTGTCCTCATTGTCAGCAGCTTCTTTGCAGCTCGTTCCCCAATTTCTGTATTACCATGGTTCAGACAAGCCTCAATAAGAGTTGCTAACATTGCAGCAGTTGGCTGGAATGGCATCTTGTCAATTATCTCCTCAGCCATCTTCAGCAAACCTTCACGGCTGTACAAATCAACCATGCAAGAAAAATGCTCCACTCTTGGTGCAGTACCAAATACAGCAAACATCTTAGCAAATAGTAGCTGCCCTTGAGTTACCAGCCTGGAGTGGCTACATGCTGAAAGAACAGCAACCATGGTCACATGGTCTGGCTCTATACTGTTGGTGATCATCTCATCAAAGAGCTTCAGGGATACATGCCCCTCTCTTTGCATTGCATAGCCCAAAATCAGTGAAGTGTAGGCGTGCTTGTCTTGACATTGTATGCGGTCAAATACTCTCTGGGAAGCTGTCATGTGTCCAGACTTTGAGTATATGTCGACAAGTGAGTTTTGCAATAATTTAGAGCCATCCAGTCCATGCTTAAGGATGTAGCAGTGCAGTTCCCTTCCATGACAGAGCTGTCCAAACCGTGCGCCAAGGGAGAGCATAGTTAACACAGTAACATCATTCGGACATACACCGGAACAAATCATCTCTCTGAAGAGCAAAGAAGCTTCCTCAACCTGGTCCATGAATGCAAATCCTACTAGGAGTGAATTCCAAGCCACGATGCTCCGAATTGAGCAGATTCTAAACAAACGATCAGCAGAGCTCATCATCCTACATCTTGAATACATTGTTATTAGTGAATTCACCACAGACTCAAACCTATCAAAGAATAGACGAACAGCCACCCCATGCAACTCCCTGCCAGCGCTGAGATATCCAATCCTACCACACGCCTTGAGGCCAATCAGCATGCTCACATGATCCAACCGTGGTCCATGGCAACTTCTTATATGAGTCAACAACCTGATCACTTCATCATAGTTCCCTGCCTTCAAATTCCCTGCTGCAACTGCATTCCATGTCACAATGTTTGCCTCAGGAACCCGCTGAAGCAGCTCAAATGCCTTGCCCCATATCCCTGCCGATGCATACCCAGACACCATTGTGTTCCAGCTGACAACATCTCTTACAGCCATTTCATCGAATACCTTCTGAGCATCCTCCAGCTTCCCGCACTTGACATACATCCCAACCAAGGCATTCCAGACATACATGTCCAGACCACATCTACTCCTCCGAATTCGTTGGTTAATCTTGCGGCCAATGGTGACCTCCCGAAGCTCGCCACAAGCACGCAGGACAGAAGGATACGTGAACCTATCGGCGTCCACGCCCAATGCCGCCATCTTGTCATACGCCAGGATCACGTCTTTCCACAACCTGCCGCCACCGTAACCCCATATGAGCAGGTTCCAGGAGAAAGCACGCGCCTTCCCTGCCGCCTGCTCGACGGCGGCGCGCGCGGCCGGGAGGTCGCCGAGGGCTATGTAGAAGGAGGCGAGCCTGGGGAGGACAGAAGGGTGCGCACCCAGGCCGAGCGTCAAGGCACACGCGTGGAGCTGCTCGCCGGGCCAGTTGGCACGCTGCCTGGTGCAGGAGAAAAGGAGGGCCGAGATGGAGGCGGGAGAGAGTGATGTGGTGGGTGGCGGCGGCGGTTCTTGGGCAGGTGCGGCATTTCGCCAAACGGGTGGGAGGCAGCGGCGGATGCGGACGAGTTGCTGTTTGAAGAGGGCGCCCATTCTTCCATCTTCCTTAAGAAACCACTATAGGGCCTCTTCTTTTCAGCTTCTTAGGTGGCTTATGGCCCCCAGAAGCTAGAAGCTGAAAAGAAGAGAGGATAGTGGGTTTAGGCCCTGTTTGTTTGGGCTGCGGCTTATTGAGAAGCAGCTGGAGCTGGTAAAATCTGAGAAGTAGCTGGAGCTGGTCAGCTGGTGAGAAGTAGCTGAGCTGTTTGTTTGGGCTGCGGCTGGACGGCTGGTGAACCTATGGCTAGTGTTAAATGACCAAAATACCCTTTTATGCTGAAGATCATTTTAACTCCTGATTAAGCGTTGATTTCCTTTTTTTGTTTGATTTAGCATAATTAACAAGTTTATAACTTATAATTACCCTCAGATCGAACACTGTAGCCATTGATACATTTAGATAATCTAAAAATAAAAAATAAAAAATAAAAGGCCGGCGGGTCCTAGGGCGCGGGTGGCTCGGGGGCGAGATCGGGGCAGCGGGCGGGGGCGCTCGGGCGGCGGAGGCACGGGCGCGGGTGACAGGCAACGGGTGGCTTGGGGAGAGGGAGGCGACGGAGCTCGACGGGCGGCGGGGTCAGGGAGGACGCGGTCGGGGCGGCGAGATCCGGGCGGCGCTCGGGGCGGCGAGATCTGGGCGGCGCTCGGGGCGGCGGGTCGGTGCGGACGCGGCCGGGGACGGGCAGAGGATGGCCGGAGGAAGGGTGGAGGACGTCCGGCGGCTTCGGTTGGAGACCCACCGGTGCTCGGGGGCTGAGGAGAGGAGCTCGTACGCCGCAGCTACGGAGGCGTGGTCGACGGAGGCAGCAAGGTCGGGTCGCCGGTCAGCTCGAGCGAGGCGGCCTTGGGAGCTGCGGTAGGGGGCGGGCGGTGATTGTGAGGGGGCGGCGGCGATGGTGGGGAGGCGTGTGGGGTTGGCGGCGCGGCGAGCGCCGTCCGGCGGCGCGGCAGGAGAGGCCGGCGGCGCGGAGGAACCCTAGGCGCCTCTCATGTCTGCGTGCGGCTCGGGAGCGGACGGGGGAAAATGGGGACGGGGTGGGGATTTGGGGCAAAACTGTGAAGGGGTGGTCTTTTATATACCAGTGGTACTTCGGCCGTAAATATGTGGAACTATGGTGGCATTTGCTAGCGGGAGGGTTCACAAGCTGCGGGAAGCTGCGGGAAGTACCTCCGGAGGGGCTTGCGGGCTTGATGTACAAATCAAACAAGCGCTTGTAAAAGCCTGTACTCAAAAGTTAGTGTTTGGCTGGGCTTGTGCTTATAAGGACCCAAAAGCAGTAGAAGCACAAGCCCCAGCCCAAACAAACAGGGGCTTAAGCTTCTCTAAAATCACGTTGGTACCAGGAAGCTGGCTCTCCCCAACTTCCCGAGCTTATAGCTCGACTCGGTCTGAAAATGCCCTCCAGATTTGGGATAGAATTACGGAGAAATGCCACCGTGGCCTCATCCTTTCCCTCCGGTCCCGAGCCCAGATCCCCTCACCCCGAGCCCGTTGCGCGACGCCCACCCTCATCCTCTCTCCTGCGATAGCACTGCCCGCCGCCAGCACCCCCGGCGCCGCCGCCCGCCTCCAGCCCTGCCGCAACCGCCGCCCTCCAGCCCCGCCGCAACCGCCGCCCTCCTCCACCAGCCCTCCCCTTGGCTCCACCCGCCGCCTCCGCCTAGGTCCAGACGGACCCGAAGGTCGCCGCCGCCCCATCCACGTCCGGGCCGCCCCCCCGGCTTCGCCCACCGCCTCCGCCAAGGTCCAGACAGACCCGAAGGTCGTCGTTGTTCCCCATCGTCCTCCCTCGATGGACCCGAAGCTCGGCACCGCCCCGTGTTGCTCCGTCCCGTCGTTCTCCGCCGTCTGGCTCCGCCCCGTCTGCCTTCGGACCCCGCCGCCACCCCCGCTCCCTCCCTCCTCTGTTCATCAGCCAGACAGATCCGGTAAGGCGTCGCCCTGTGAGGTGCAAGGTAAAAAAAAATCTGCAATGTGTGCAATGTATGAAATGTGTGTGAATAATGTATCAATGTGTGTGAATTTTACTAGTGTATGAATTTTATGAAAAAGTTATTTCAGCTATAATCAGCACAATGTTAATGTATTGCAATCTTAGTAGTGGACCAAATAATTGGTAATGTAATGTATCAATGTTTATTATGTAAAATGTTAAATGTTTATTGGAATATTATTGTGCAAAGTCATGTGAATTGTAGAGCAATGTTCGTTCGGAATATCTTGCACTCCTTTATGTTTCAACTTTATTTTATTTATCAATTGCATGCTAAAAGAGTTGAGAAGATCAATATTAACAATTAAACAGAGTACAAACAATTCTAGGGGTATTATAGACATTCCATCATTCATCCCAATAAATAAGCTGACATCTCATAAGCCAAAAAGAAGGGATTCAGGGCTTTCTCCCACCGAAGCTTCTCTACACAGTTAAGCTTAAGCCAATTTTAGCACAAGCCGAAGCCGAAAAGAAGGGGCCCATAGTCTGTAAGATTAGCTTATAGATTGAACAAAATATTCGGACAGAGAAAATCAATGCTATCTAACAATACTGGTAACTTGTATCGCATACACACTATACATTTACATTTACTAGTACGTTAAACTTATGAACACCAGTAAGCATGCACGTGCAACGCACGTCTCAACTAATTATAATCATTTACTCCCTCCGTCTATCAATCTAAAGCATATTTTTCTTACGCTCAAAAACCAATGTAGGTACGAGACATCCTAAAGTACCCCTATTTACTGCGCTCATCACGCGAGTAATCCCGATTAGCATGTGCCGCAGTCAGCCACGAGCGCCAATGGAAAGAAGCATGCATGCATGGCAAATAAAACTGCTTGGCGATTTGCATGCAAATCTGACGCACGAGTAGAGAAATTTTCACTGCAAAAAGAGACATGCGAGTAGCCAAAATTTTCCTTCCAAATCTGACACGCTATTAGCAATAATTTCCCTTCCAAATCTGACGTATGTTTAGCGCAAAGCAAGCGCCAAAACACTCAGCCCATTCTTCAGTCTTTTCCTTCGCGGCAGCCTCCTCGTCGCCTTCATCTTCATCTAGAGAATCCGTAATTCAAACTATTGATATATATCACTATTTTGATTAGTTGATTGGAAGTTCTACCTTTCCGTATTCTTGTACTATATTCTATGGATTTGATTTGCCTCAAAGTATTCTACTCCTGTTTGACACGTGATTTTTGTTGAGAAGATGTGTAACTAACTTACTAATCTTAATTAATACGTGTAATCCATGTGGTCAGCTCAATGAATGATTTAATCCTCTTATTAGTAATGCCCAAATCATGGCTACGACTTGGGTTTCTTGATGATCATGGCTAGCACTGCCATTGCCATGTCGATACCGTATTGGATCGGCTCATTGTTCCTTCGTCATATTTATGTAAAATGCCTCGTCTCCATTTGCTTAGTCACGAGCTGCCTATGATAATGTACAATTAGGGAACATGTACAATTTGTTGAATCATTCTCTGCCTACAACATTAATATTTCTACTAAACAAATCTTTTAACGGAAATGCATATTCCTCAAAATAAATCAAAACATTCAGCACGCACGACAACTCTTCTTGCAAGTGCCATAGAAGTCTGGACTGCCTATCATAAAGATTGGATTCCTGTCGCATTCACCAGAAGCAGCCCAACTGATACACCTATCATCTTCATCTGTGACATCCTCCTTAGATACCAGTGAAGATTTTGACCAATCAATCTTGCTTACATGGATATGCTTTATGGCAAACCATTTCTCACCCTCAAGGAAAGAACACACCTCATATTGACTATCTTTGTCGGTGACTCCATCAGGCCTTAATTTCAACAGTAGAATCGCATTGCCCTTGATAGGTTTCACTGCATAACCAAGTACATTGCAAGAGAGATGTGTACGAAAGAAATAAGTTGCCATCTCCAGTCGCATTTCTATCAGCAAGTAATTGCCATCTGATATATGTATCAGTGTTCATGCTTAAACCTCTCAACTCATGTTTCTTTCTTATGATATCAATATCTGACTCTGACAAAGGTTGAGCTCCATCAGAACCGTAGTGATGAGCTATCTGCAAGATTTTTAACCAATCAAGTAGAACAACAACATGCAGAAACTCAAGCACCAGAGCCTCTCATGGGTCTAATGAGTCCAAATCCACCCAAGATGTGCCTCCTGACACCTTAGGGAAAATGATATCACTAAAACCATCCTCTATAGATCAAGAAGCCATGGCATCTAAAGTGGCCTCAGCATTTTCTCCTGACACTCATCTTGGTAGCGCACTAAGGGAAGTAGCCCCCGCCAGACAAAAATTACTCTTGAAAGGTAATCAGATTTCCTTTGCTGTGGCAAAACAATGTACCTTCTATTAATTTTCTTTAGCTCATTTCACACAAGAAAAGCTTCATAAAAAATCAACAACTCTGACAGTTTATTCTTCTTTTTTGGAATTTCATATCAAGATTCAGCTCACTCTGCACAGAAGCCTTCCTCGAGTGAGCCAAGAAAAGAACAGTCTACTGTTGCCACACCTGATCAAGCCAAGGCGTCACAAATAATCTTTGGTCAACAAGACATGGTGCCTGCACTTAACAGGACAAAAATCCATCTTCAGATTCACAACATACTTCACAGAAACTTCAGGAAATATTAGGGGATGAGTACTAACAGTCTACGTGAATACTTTTTCTTAAAACCAAGAGTTTTCTAGATAATTTAGATGAGCTTTATATATTTTTTCCTAAATGTAAAAATACTTTTTATTGCTTGACCAATTGAGGCTAGAAAATGTAAATGCAAGAAGGAAGGGAAACCTCAATGTTGCTAGCGAGGTAATGTGAAGAAATGCTGAGCTGAAATCTGCTCTAAGTTAATGTCTTCAGTCTAACTTTATTTGTGCATTATCATTTAGATACTGCGAGTTGGACCCTCTTCAAAAGAGGTAATGCTGTAGAGAATATCGTAAGAAACAGTGCAACAATACACCTTTCTGTTTTAGAAGAACTGATACATTCTCCAAAGCCAAAATTATCGTGGTTCTGCTGGATGCTTCTCTCCATCAGAATCTACTTGGACAGCATCATAAAGATGGCATAGTTCTCTCAGTGTTTCATCAGCCTCAATCTCCTTTCCAACTCCTCCATATTTGCACTCTTCCTAGATCCTATCAAGGTTCAGCGAATAAAACCTATAAAATACTTGATAAACATATTCCTAGTCTCAAGAAAGTTAAGTATAATATTACCGTCATGGAGTCCTGACCTATGTGAACTTAACAACAGGCTATGCAAAAGATACAAAGTACACATAAGTATTCCAAAAGAAAGCACAATTTGAACCTTGATCAGAATAAAGAAAACATGCATGTTTCACTTACTAACAGTCATGTATGAAATGCATATAAAATTATCCCAGATTAGAGCCTGTTGTCTAAAAACTATTGTCCAAACCCTTCTCACCTATACTTAATTCTACTCCCCATTTAGAGTACATTTTCTTGATCTACATAATCCATCAAAATATCAAAGTAAGCATAACAAGTTGACTACAGTCAGAATAATAGGATAGGCATACCTCATCCCTCTGTCTGGCTGCTGAACGCTGCTGGTCTTCTTTCTGATGGCACAAAAGGGAACCATTTTAGCATTTGATCAAGCAAGTTCTTCCAAATTTTGAGTAGAACGGTATGGAAAGTGCTACTTGTCACACTGTAGTTGCTATTAACTACTAATCCACAAATGAAGATCGAATTTGGATTTTGGCGTTGTATGCCCACCTCGTATCTACAAGAGCACTTCATCTGACTTGCAATGAAATCTCCTGCTTCCTCATGTTTTATAATATGTTGTGAAGGTCCTCGGTACAGTATAAAGATATTTTAAATTTAAAATACAATTATTTTGTTTCAAGGAAAAGTGCTTTCTAAAGGAGGATAAGAGACATGCTAAAATCTATCTGGAGAGACAAGCAGAGAAAGAGACCAATTGAAATGGGTTATATACCTCCGATCTCTGACACAACAATGAGTGTAAATGCTGCCGTGAAACCAGACTTTTGCTAGACACAACAGCATATGGCTATCCTTTAAAGAAAACAAGAAAAGCAGATGCGAGGGTGCACAGAAGTAGCACAGCACCAATAACTTCTAGGTAACGATTTCCTAAAAGTGGTTTTGCTCTGCCATGCATCACAAAGATATGGAAATTCTTAAATGCATCATAAAGTTCACATCATTCTTAAATGCATTACTATATTCAGTTTAAGAATTATCGTAGGAAGCTTGCATTGCCCAAGATCAATCTCCTTGAAGTACGTTTCGATTATGAGTTAGGCATAGTTTCAATGGTGGCACCTCATCTTCACAGTCATCTTCTCAGCTGACATCGTGCTAATCAAATTGATTGGCTTCTTTCTTGCATCCAATTGAAAGCTTCAGTAAAAAGATGATCCAAACTACAATCGATATATAAGGAAATTTTGTTCATCTAGCATCAATGCACTGCATTTAATAGAACAATAGGGGACATGGACTTTGATAGAAAACATTTTAGAAAAAAAACACGCGACCATTCAGGCTGAGAACAGATTATCTGAATTCTCTTTTTCAAAAAAAATAAGATTAAGGAAAATTCCAGATGATACAATCATTTGACTCATGAATCTATACAATTAGACCAAACTATATAATGATAGGGCTTCCTTGAGATGTAACTATGTTCACAGCCTTCAGCTTGTCCACTATGAGATTCGCAAACTTCTTCATGCACGTCTGCATAAACAAAGGCAATACAGAGGTCATCGTCAGATGGTAACTCATATATTGAATTTTTCCTTCCAATTCTCCTTTAAAAATGCATTAAAAATTTGTGCAACTAAAAAGTTTAAGATAATAAAGCGCTTAGTTATTGTACCACAAAGAAATAATGGAAATAAGGTCAGATTCATTACCTTGAAAGGCACATTTTTCATGAGGAAAAACATTTTGCATGTACACTTTTAAAAGTAGAAACACATTACAAAAATGTGATCTTCATTCCCTCGGTTATTATGATAAAGAGAAGAGACACAATAGGAAAGACAAAATCAAATAGATAAGATTTGGTGTGCAAAATAATAGATCTGCATACGCAACCAAAAGATTAAACACTAACTTTGTTTATTCTATCTAGACATAAATTGCATTCATCCATAAATATTGGTATCATCTATCATGCAGTTTGACAGTATGCATGCAGCTGGTTAGAAAATAAACGGAAAGCACATAGAGAAATCGAGAAAAAAATCTCAAAGAAAATATACAAGATCCTCCAAACACATAGCACCAATCATTACATTGCACACTTTCTTGAGGCTGATGGCAAAACTGCCCTCATGCAGCTTTCATAAGGGACTGGCCAAAGATCAAATATTACATAAAGTAAGAAAAATTGTTGGCATCACAGCCAAAGCTAGGGTAAGGTCAATCATAATTCAGGCTAAATTGTGCAAACGCATAAACAGTCAAGTAGCTCCTATTGCTGTAAAAAAATCTCTCCCAAGATCCTATACAGAAATCATTTCTAACTCTCAAACATTTACTCATTGACAGAAGGAACAAAAGAAGCTGACACCTGAGTATTATGTTGCCACATAGATGAGGTACTATAATTCCAATAAAATAATATGGTACCTAAAACAGAATAACTATTGGCCGAGTACAGTGCAAAAAATAGACCATGGTTGGAATATCTCAGGTCTGTTCGCCACATAGACCAAGTGTTAATAACTCACATGGTTCTACCTGAACTTCATATGTTGTCAGAATATCTCAGGTATTTAGATTATTAAATCGCCACATGGATGGGCAACTTCAATTCCAATAGCAGAAGGTGAGAAATGTCAAAAAAAACTTAGTTGAGCACTTAACATGAACCGCTGAATGTAAGTGTGCTACTTGAACCCCTGAATGTAAATGCTACTTTTTATAGAACGCATAAATGATAGCTAACAAACAAAGGCTAATAAGTAATACAGAGTATCTAATAAGCACAAGACTACACAACTGAGCTTGAAAAAAAAACAGAGACTAAGAAATACCTTTAGAAACCGTACATCTGGATTGGATTTGAGGGCTCACCATGAAATCGTCGCAGTCGTCACTGAAGATGGCGAAGGTGATGTTTTGGGGGGAGTTTGAGGTGGAGGTTGGGGCACGGCTAAGGCGAAGATGAACTCGCTGAAATCGAAATCGTCGTCAAGGAAGGGGGCAGGAGGCAGCGGGAACACGACCGCATCCATCTGGAAGTGAAGTGAGAGTGGGGTTGGACACTGAGAATAGCAATGTAGGTGAGGATCTTGTCGAGGTTGCCGATCGGCGTGACAACCACTTGCGTGAGCTCCGCCTCCGACCCCGCATGCAAGTGAGGATCTTTGCGATGCCCATGAGGTTGAGGTAGTGGGAGAAGGCACGGGCGAGGCAGAGCGCGTCCTCGAGCGACATGGCGGACAGCCCCGCCTCCAGCTGCTGCTCCACGACCGCCGCTGTCTCCTCCATCCCCGCGGTGAGCATGGTGACGACGCTTTGGCCGGCCGGTCATTGATTGCAATCACGTCAGAGCCTGGTGGTCGATCGGATGCAGGCACGGCATGTGATCGATCAGCCGAACCACGAGAGGAGGCGTGGCGTACCTGCGCGAGGATGCGGTTGCGCTCGAGGAGGTGGATCAAGCGCGGGCCGAGCTCGTGGAGGAGGAAGTCGTGGATTCTTCGCCAACTGCTCCCTCCGCGGCTCCTCGATGAACCCTCCTCCCCCAGCATCTCCTCCTCCTCGTCACCCTTCCCTCCCATCGCCAAACCCAGCGGGTCCCAGCCCACGCTGCCGCCGGTCTCCAAGAACAGCCGGTCGAGCCCGTCATCCTCCTCTCCTCCTCCTCAGCAGTGTCGGTCGATGGCAGCGGCGAGGAGATGGGCTCGGGACTCGAGGACAGTACCGGGCGGAGAGCATCCGCATCTGATGGCGGCGGCGGGGAGGGGTTAGGAGGAGGAGGAGACGGGTTTGGGGCTAGGGTTTCGTCCTCCGATGGCGCGCGGTGGAGGCGGAGCTACGGGGCGCCGGGTGGTGGAGCCGTGCAGAGCGTGGGGGCGCGGGGCACAGGGAGAAGGAGGCTTGCGGGGAGGGGGGAGTGGGGGGCGACGCGCAGCAACGGCGGAGGTGGAGCTGTGTGGAGCACAAGGGCAATCGTGGGTGGTGTGCGCGGCGGCGGGCTGGGGGGCGCGCGTGGACGCAGAGCACAGGACCGGGCGAGGGGGAGCGGTTGCACGCGGAGCGGCAGAGGCGGGCGGGGTGGACCTGCGGGAAGCGGCGCGGCAGAGGCAGACCTGAGGGACGCGGCGGGGTGCTTGGAGGCGGAGCGGGCGGGGGTGAGGAAAGGTATCACGCGATCAACTCAGATGGACGTTGCGGAAAGCACGGAAGCGAAACACCGCATAGATCTGATCCGTTGGATCGGCGGACGAAGATTGAATCAGATGGCTGAAATTGTTTCCGTGTAAAATTCTGTGTAAATAAAACGTGGTGACTGTAGAAAAACAAAACTTGTGTTTTTATTAGTAGTGTTAGATTAGATTTTAGATTTCGGCAAAGTCTGAAGTAATGCAACGGCATGTTTATGTTATATTGTGCTATCTTATCGTGATTGATAATATCTTGCAACATTGACTGTACCATTCCCTGTGAATCCTTAACCAACTGTTTCATCTTGTTTATATCTCCTTGAGTTATTAGCCGTTGGTACATAACCTTGTCATCATAACTCCAAGTATTAGGGTATCCCTCAAGTGTTATTATTTGTGTTTCACGACCAATAGTTAAATAGGGTAAGGGAATCACCATCCAATGTGACATTGCTTAAGGTGAAGCACTAGTTGGGTATTACCTTGACATGGTTCCTGGTTGAGTCAAGTTGTGGGTTTAGGGCTCCCTTTTCTCACTGTATGGCATGACGTAATTAAAACAGTAACAATTAGATTGATTGTTAATTAATATAAGTTGAGTAGAGACAAGCGTATGTACTAATTATCATCGGATAGTAAAACTTCTAATGTAGGTTGACCTCCAACTACTTTGATATATAAATCATTTAGACTGATGTGCTGAGGATACCATTCCTCCTCCAGTACATGTCTTACAAGGCTACAAAGAGCTCTGTGAACCAAGATGCACTAGTTATGTCAAAAGGACTAGATTAAGATAAGAAAGAGATGTTGATGATGTCAAAAGGCATGGCCTGTTGCTAGAAGACCAGGAAATTAAATTTATGTGCAGCAAGATATAGTGTCTCGATGATAGAAGGAGCTAGCTCTAGTACCACGCAATCCATTAAGTCAAAATAAGGAAAGAGATGTCAAATTAAGTGGTAGTAGTAAACTTAAAACAAGATTGACTTACAACTAGTTCATTACGGAGACAGTACAAGATTGACTTCCGAGCGTCCGCTGCCACCGCCGTCCCGAGCTCCCGCCACCACCGCCTCCTCGCATTGTTGTAGGTGCTCAACATGGTGGAATCCCCTGCAAGCAATTAGTTGTTAACAATTAATCATGATGGTTCTGTATTAATTCTACAATTAATCTCACCATTCATAAGTCATCTGTATTATGACTTAATTGAGGAAGAGGAAGATATTGTGGAGGACCGAATAGAGGTATGCTTGCCACGCAAGCGTGTTGCACCTCCTGTGACAAAGCCAGCTAAAGTGGTTAGTCTACGGGACCGGGGTTCGAAAAAAATATACAAAAGTAGCTCGATGAAAGGTATATTTTAAAATATCAGAGATCTGCGCGAATTGGCTAAATGTAGGTTCATTACGGAGACAGTACAAGAACTATGTAGGTTCATTACGGAGACAGTACAAGAACTATTTAGATTTTTTTGCCCTTCTTGAGACTGGGCGATTAGACTTTACCACCTCCTGTCTACATCACCTGAGTGGTGGGCTGGACCTTATTTGGCATTGTGTGCCTCCAAAAAGTCGGTCTGGGAAAATTCTCATGGGGGTGAACTTAGCGGTGTTTTACATCCGCTATGTTGAGGAAGGTGACTTCTATGTAAAGTTTCATCTAAAAACGAAGTTGCGTGGATTTCAGTGGGTGCTCATGGCTATATATAGTGCATGCATTACCTTGAGAAGAGCAGGCAACTGGGCCGGTGAAGCTATGACGAGACGACGAGGTTTTTGTTTCCTCCCTTCTCCCGGTGCTCTGGTGGTCAAAATCAAAATCTCTGTTCAAGTATGCAAGATGGGCAAAGCAGTGTATGTATGACATGTCGTAACCAAGGAGAGGAGGGCAAGGCAGGCACATGCTCAAAAAGAAGTTTTCCTTTTTCGTGGAATGATTCCTTCCCGTACTCTTCTCTTGACCAATCTTCTGTCCCTGACCAAACATGAGATAAAAGATGTTTTAGATGACACTTTAACCATCAACCTAGTAATATCAATTTTGTGTCATAGATGTTAATAAGTTTTTTTAGATTGAGGCCAAACATGAGTCTAAAAATCTGAAATGACCTGCATTGTGGCATGGAGCGTGTAATGTCTTTAGGAATGAAATCAATCTCGTCGGTTCAGGATTTTTTAAGGTCTAAACTTTATTTTCTTTTCTTTTTTCTTATACCATCGCGTCGGATATAGAACCACGCCCATAAGACGGCAATATGGTGCTATGAGAGGCCATTCTTCTGGATCCTACACATCACAGTCCAACCCCACAGTCAATACTATGCAGTTCTTAAATCAACCTACACAACTATGAAGTGCTGGTGATTCTTCTACTTTATCTGCAAATACATGCATGATTATCCGGTTGAGAATCTGGACATTGGTCCCCTTTCACCTGTGTCATGTTGGACTTGGAGACATAGCCATGATTGCCGTCGAATATTGTTAAGGTGATGGATTATTGCAGTGCCAGTGCATCATGTGGCAACAATGTCAAAGGCTAGCTAACGCTCTTAATTATAGTTACTAATTTATGGTTTACTAGATGATTGGTGCGCGCCTCCTGGCTAGGTTGCTTATTTTTCTTATTTGATATAAGAAATATGTCGTATGATTAGAGCAGGCATACTTGGAACATTTTAGTCATAGTGGATTGGTTTTGGTCCGTTAGCTAGGCTGGACAGCTACGAACGAAGGGCTAGGCGATGAGTGAGTAATTTACGCTCAACATATATGTTAAGTATCAGATGCTTGCCTCTAACTGTGACCAAATTACACCTAAGTATCAATGTTAAAGACTAATAGCTGTCTGTCTACTTGAAATATGAATTTGTATTGTTCCTCTTATTAGAAATATGTCCTAATATTGTCTGAGAAGGGAGAATGAATATGTCTCGGTTCTGGGTTTAAAATTATCTCCCAAACGATGGTTGCAAAACACCCCAAGATAACAATAGAATTTTTCTTTTAGTCACAGGTTGAGTTAGTTAAAACTAGAGGGTGTCGGCGTTACGGGGCCCAGGGTCCCCTAAACCGCTGGCAAATGCCCAACTTGATGCCACGTCGCCAAGGACGTGGGAGTTAAGTAGAGGTGCCCAAGGGCTCACCCCGAGCACTGTTCTACTCGGCTAAATCAAGGGGTGCCCCAAATCGTCCCTTAATAGCGTTTCCCGAAGGGCCCAAGGCAACTTGGTCCCCGCCCAGGATGAAGCAAGCAGAAGTGCTCGAGGGCTCACCCCGAGCACCAGAGAAGAGGTACTCGAGGGGCTCACCCCGAGCATCAAGGGCGACCCGGCCCCCGTCCGGGGCGCCGAGTACCTCGCCTAGATAATGGAGCGGCCTAGGAGGTGTGCTCGGGGGCCTCCGATCCCGGGAGCCCCGATCACCCCTTGAGGACCCCTCCTAAATCCGCGTGGCCCAATAGGCGCATTTAATGCATATGTCGGGTGCATTTAATGTCTGTGTCGGGACCATTGGCATGGCTCGCCTATGCCGGGTTTCTTCCGCGACAAGCTTCATGGCAAGATATTTACCTTTCGGCCACTGTGGTGACCCCCGGATATATAAGGGGAGAGCCGCGGCCATGCATGGGGATCGGCTCTGGAAGAAGGGATCGGATCCTGAGAGTTTTTCTTAGACAACGCAACCTTAGATATACAAACCCTAGAGGAAGAAGAACTAGGGGCCTGTGCTGCTAGTTCACTGTAATCTCTCCACATATTCTCAAATACACTCAAAGCAGGACGTAGGGTTTTACACCTAGAAGGTGGTCTGAACCTGGGTAAATCACCGTGTCTTTCCTATTTTCGTATCCTGCCAAGCTCTAGCTCCGACATAGCTCCGTAGATCTGCGCCTCCCCGGCCGAATCCCAAAGGGGATCCTTCCGGACCACCGATACCGGCGTTTGTACGTCGACAGAGGGAATTGTCTCACTACCACTAAAATTCTACCACTCTCCAAAATACTACTCAAACATCACCTCTCTCCAAAATACCACCGAATTCACATATTCCTACCCAAAATACTATTATTGAAAAGCTGAGGTTAATGGAGTTTAAAAAAGACATTCTTACCCTTACCTCTTCACAACATGAAACATAACACTCTTCATCTCATCCTCACATCTTTCTCTCTTGCCCTACTTGTGTCATCTCATCCGCACCTCTTCCTCTCTTCCCCTACTTGGTGCCATCTCATTCTCACCTCTTCCTCTCTTCCCTTACTTGCTGGCATCTCATCCTCAACTTGTGAGAAAAAAAACAGCATTTTGCCTTAATTTGGCAACATTTTCACAATGACTAAATAGCAATACAAAATATTATAATACACAACATTATAATAGCATGATGTCACCATAACTATACCACATCATACCACAATACCAAAAACCTTGTCCAAGTATTCATAGTTCAGAAGCACATAAAAGACCAAATAAGAGGGTTCACAAGTACATAACAGTCCACAAAAATTATCCAAAAAATCATAATTCATGCACTACATGTTTTTTTGAAGAGGACTAGCATCAGCCTTCTTGCTCCTAGTTGATGCACAAGGAGGTGTAGAAGCACTTGCAATGGCTGCTACCCTCTGCCTTGTAATTGGGCTTGAAGTATTAGCTTGAGTACCTTGCTTAGTTGGTGTGCAGGGAGCAGAATTTTCTGCTTTTTTGACCTTTTTATGCAAGACAGACATTAATACAAGGCAAGGAGATATTTAAGTCTGAAATAAAATTAGCAAACCGAACCCAATACAACAAATTACCTTTTGGTGGGTTGTGGAGGAGGAATTGCCTCGCCATCTCGGTCAGCCTCTTTCTCCCTGCATCCCTTTTGGCAATGCCCAAATTGTCCACATCTTTTGCACTGATGTTGTCTGCTAGTTGGATTTGGCTCACTACTGTTCTTTATCCTCTTGGTTTTTGGACATCCAGCACTTCTAATCAATTTGGGAGGAAGCATCAAGAATCCTGGGTCTACCTTGGGCCATTGAGCCTTCCCTCTAATTGGCATGAGAACACCTTGGTATGCCGCTTTTAATCTTGCCACCGAGAAGTAATCATCCACATATGACTCTAGCTTGGCCCTTTTAGAGAATATAAAATAAAGAGCATGTGTGCAGGGCTTACCACTAATCTGTCATTGCCGACAAGAGCACTCCTTTTTTTAAAGTCAACTATATGCCTCCAACCATTTCCTGATATCTCACCTAGTAGAGGTGCTGCCCTTGATTCTCTTAGTGCAAGCCCTTGCTTTTTTGGTTCAACTCATTTATCACGCTAGATAGTATTACCCTGCAACCTTTTTGCAATTGACCTCCTTTTTCTCGTATGCTCTGTACCATCTCATCAACAAGCTCAATGATTGCAAGTTGCTTGACCTCCCTTATCCAACTATTGAACACATCTGCCAGGTTGTTATTGACATGCTCAACTTTGCATGTAGCTAAAACTTGCTTCTCGTCCACAAACGGTTATGCTCCCTTCTCAAGTAGCTGATTGCAGCTGAACTTTGTGCTTCTATCTCTACTATCAAGGCCTCATGCTTCTCTAATTCATATGTCCACGATGCTGGCCACATATTTGTCAAAATATCATCTTTGTACTAAAGGTAGTAAGAGAAAATTAAACAGCAGCATTATTTTGGAGTGATAGAGAACGAATTGGGTGGTATTTTGGAAAGAGGTGGTGTTTGAGTGGTATTTTAGAGAGTTGTACAAAACTTAGTGGTACTGAGGCAATTCCCTCTTTTCTTTTCTTCTGGTTTCCTGTTTCAGGGGCGTGCCGACCAACCGGCAACGTAACTAAGAGTTGAGACTTACTGAGGTAAAATAGGAAATTGTGCATGCTGCATGTGTCAAGTATTTGTGAATAAATAAGGGTGCATTTGGTTGGAGGACAAGGATGAATGGGTTATGGCCATCCATTTTTTTTTAGATGTGACAAGCCTTTTTTGTTTAGTTGGATGAGCAGGATGAACCAATTTTTTTTTGTTGAAGTGATTAAAGTTGGATGGGATGAGCCAATTTAACTTAATTATATTACTTAGTTTCTATTAATAATGATTAATTGTAGACTAATGAACACATTAAATACTTATGAATGCTAAAATAGCCATAATGCTTTCTTATTAACAATAAAATATATTAATTATTACTAATCAACCCACTAGTTATATATTAATCAACACACTAAACATTAAGCTTACCGTTACAAATACTAATTAATATTAAGACATGCTAATTATCACTAATAATTTATTAGAGAAGGGTGGCAGCCTCATCCGGCCATTTTGGCCGGGTCTCTTTATCTAGGATCTTTGTGGGATATTTCTTTTAGTTGGTTACTCCTATCCATTTTATCCCTCCAATCAAACACATGGATATACTCAAAAAGATGGATATCCTTATCCTATCCATCTCCATCCCTCCAACCAAACATACCTAAGGTGTTAAAAGAGATGAGTAAAGGAAAAACGGAGGAAGTGATTTTTGTTTTGTCGAAATTCATATGTTTTTAGAGGATCTTAATAGCGAAATGCGCCCTCCTATTCGCAATTTAGGTCATTTTAGCATTTCTAATTTTTATCAAAATGTAAATTCTATATTTTTACACTTTTTGCTCATATTGTTCCTATTTAGCCCATTTCATCAAGAATTGAGCCTTTTAACTCTAGTTACATGAGTAGTTTAGTAATTAATGTTGCATGGTTTTAGAGAGAACTGTGAGAATGTTTATTGCATTTGGGAGGAAAGGAGACAATTATGGAAATAATTTAATGGTAGCATCGGCAATTTACCCACACCTGTCTAACTTTAAAGGACTTAGAGAGAGAGTATTTAGCATTACTTAGCATTTTGCAAAGATAGTTTTTCAAGTTCTCCAAATGAAGTTGTTTTTCTGTTTGGAATAGCGCGTACTTTACTTGCTACACCACGTGGCTATGTCGCCGCATCAATCACTACTACAGCCCTGTGCCTACTAAGAAAAGCAGGTCAAGAGAAATTGCCTACTTCTCACCAAGCAATCATGTATTACTACAGTTTCCCGTTTGTCAGTACCTGGTACTGGTACAGCAAGCGTAACTCATGAATCAATCAACACGGTGTGTTCCTTTGTACTCTCTGTGTAAGAGTATATTGTTCATTCGTTCTCCCATATTTCTTTGAGATAATACGTTATGGATCAAGACTTGATAACTCAAAGTTTGTCTAGATGGATACATATATGTTAGAGTTAAGAGTTGTTTAATATTCTAATGAGCTACCCTGGTAGCCTGGCACCAGAGAATAAAATTTCAGAGCAAACCTGGATTAGCAACTTTGATCTCCAACGGAATATGACATGTTTGAGATAATACGATGAGATGAGAGATGTCAACTCAGATATACACGGGATGTTTAAGTAAGTGTAGATTCTCAAAAAAAAGTGTATAAAAAATTACAAGCTTAGATACACAAGAACAGTTTATTCATCAACCGGTATAATACAAGCCCAGGTGCAGGCCATCTGAAAATGACGCAGAAGCTGTTTCTTTAGACAGGCCTCAAGAGATATTGTTACTGCAACAAATAATCCATGCCCATTTGCCCAACAAGCGAGCATAAAATAAATAGATGCACAAGACATGGAAGTTTTGGCTTCGCTGGAGCTGGAGATCTTCAATGCCTTCAGCGGGTAAATTGTTCTGTACTTACAAGGCCAAAGAAAAGAAATTACATTAAATCACTCTACGCAAATATTTGAACCATAGAAAATAACATTGAAAATGGTGAAGTGAGACGATAGAGAATTGGCAAACTAGAAATAATTCGTGAAAACAAAGTATGAAAACCTTCTGTCACATAGACATGAGTTATGAAAAGAATTTTACACAATGGTATTTTATGAGCATAAAAGTGATCCAGATATTTGTTTCCAGAAGGACACAAATTCTCAGGATAAAATTACAGATAAATATCAATAAGAAGTCTGTAAGAACCTTAGCAGGATGCCAGGATCTAGATTAGTCGTGACACATGATATTCTTCTTAAAAACGAAACATTTTCAACAAAAAACATATAAACCTTAGCTCTCAGTAGGGAGGATCAGGATTAAATGCTAAAGTTTCCCTCCAGATTAGTTCTTTCATATGTTCTTCTGTAAAGGATGGTTGCTCAAAATCAAAGCTGAAAGGTGCAGGACAGGTGGGTTCTTCATTGATGTCATGAAGAGAAGCCAAGTATGGGTGATGCAGAGCCTCATCAACTGCATGGAAAAATAATGTTGAGTTATAGTACAGATAATAAAACCAATAAAGCAGTTTGTGCAACTCCACATACCAGTGATCCGTCTGCTTGGATCAAACACCAGCATTCTCTCTAACAGATCAACTGCACCAGGAGACATGTTGCGGAAGCGCAAGCGGAAGTCCTGCCTTGGGTATTGTGGTAGTTGTTTCATGTATCTTCGTGCATTATCACTCCGAAGAAATCCCAGGCTCAAATCATCTGGTGACCCTATCAGCTTTTGAAGGGAAAATGGCTGATTAATATTGATAAAATTTGGGTTCCAGGGACACAATTCAAAAGGCAAATAAGCATTCAGTGGTACTAAAAATGGTCAAAATGAAGTTAAGATTGTATTATACAATAATCAACCAGTATCTATCAAATAAATGTGCACTTTCAAGAGAGGACACGTCCACAGAAAGAAGAAGTAAAACCGCACAAAGTTAATGGTTCAGATCTGGATTCCAGATCTGATGAGTATCGTAAAAAATGATGCCACATGCTACCAGAAGCAAAATATATTTACTAATTCAGAGTTCAAGTAACAATAAAAAGTGAACTTTATTCAAACATGAGGGAAAAAAGGTTTGACAACACTACAGTCAGGTTGGCAAAGAAGGGTTTCATTATCCTGTTGTTCCAAATAGACCAACTGTCAAATTATATTAAAGAAGTTAATGAAACAATCGCATCTTCACTGTGTTATGGAAAACATTGATTGACAGCTTCTAAATAGACAAGAGTTTGACTTGTTTGTGTGGACACTAAAAGTAGGCAAGCGATGAATTGAACAAACCTACCTCAGTGATCAATTTTAATTGTTGGATGTAATCCCTTCCAGGGAACAGGGGTTGGCGAGTGATAATTTCACCAAGTATGCACCCAACTGACCAGACATCAATAGCAGCAGTATATTGTGAACAGTTCAACAGCAACTCTGGTGCTCGGTACCAACGAGTGACCACATACTCTGTCATGAGATCAGTCTCTGAAGTGGTCCTTGCAAGCCCAAAGTCCGCAATCTTGAGATCACAATTTGCGTTTAGGAACAAATTGCTTGGCTTCAGATCACGGTGCAACACATTTGCTGAGTGCACATATTTTAGCCCTCGTAGCAACTGATACAAGAAATACTGCAATGCAAGACATGCAACTTATGATTGCTGAACAGGATAAAGCAGATAAAGCTAATCTAAAACATAGAAAAGGTACAAAACACCATTGTGAACAAGAAAACAAGATATATGACAATCAATATCTAAATTAGCCAAAGCAAGATTTATTTCAACTATAATTTCATAAAATACAAGAGAAGCTTGGCACAAGCAGGAGGCAACAAACCTGGCAATGGTCATCAGTCAATGATTGATTTGAGCGTATGATCTGATGGAGATCAGTATCCATCAACTCAGTAACAATGTACACATCCTTAAAATCATCTCTTCTTGGGGGTCGTATTATGTCCTTTATGGCAATAATCTGTGATCCAGTGTTGAAACCAAAATCAGACTAAATAGATCATAGGAATGTGTGAGTAAGAATGTACAACATGGCCCATTCACAGTAAATTTGTAAGAAAGCTGCACCACTTCTAAAAATGGAAACAAAGGAAATAAAACCACTAGTACAAGCCTGCTTCAGAGATTATGGTCACTGCACACTCAACACTGTGGCTGTGATGTGTTTCTGGATGCTTCTTCAGTAAAATACAAAAAGGCTAAAGTCCCTCCACACCCAAAAGAAAGTCACCCAACAAGGTCAGTTCCTGGATCCGCTGCTACCCTGAGACTTTGTTTTACATATTACCGATGAAAGGCCTAAAGATTAAGTATTCCCCTCTTTCTTGATAGTAGTTCTTTATAACCAGAAGTATAAGACCGCTTACACCTGCCAGAATTCAATATTTCATATAGGAGCTAACAAGAGCATTAAAAGTGCATTCTTTTTACAAGCTATAACAGAAAGGGTGGATGTTGCATCCACTTTTCTCACAAACTAGGCATCATAGTGTTTAAAATAGAAAAATTCCTGCACAATGGTGAGCTCTCTATGTATGTAAATTTAAAACACACAATAAGCTACCTAGTAGTGGTAAGGCCAAGCAAACCCAATAATCACTAGAAATGTCCAAACGAATTAAAACAAACCACTCTTACATTCTCATGGTCCATGTGGCGAAGAAGCTTTATTTCTCTCAGCGTCCTCTTGGCGTCAATGTGGTTGTCGAATGCATTGCCGATTTTCTTGATCGCGACCTCCTCTCCGGTATCCGAGCTAACAGCCGCACTACAAGGAGAGAACAAATAGGGAAATATAAGCACTTATATACAGTTATGCCGCAAGTCTTAACTCCCTCTTTGTGGGGGTTGTCGCCGTGACTCACTTCCTCATGACTTCATGCCTAAAACGCCACGGGCGTACCAAATCTACACAAAAGCTAGCACCACACGGCATACACATGACGAAGATAGCAACTCGGATTTGCTATTAACTGCAGCGACAAGTATATAGTCGGCGATTCGGGAGGGCAGGGGAGGGGGAGGAACGCACCAGACAATGCCGTAGGCGCCGCGGCCGATGGGGCGGATGGGAGGCGCGTACTTGGAGGCGACCTCGAAGAGGTTGCCGTACACGTTGTACAGCACGTAGCGCCCCCCATGAGTGGCCATCCCCTTGATCTGCGCGGGCCCGCCGCCGCCGGCGCCGCCGCCGGAGGAATCCATGGCCTCTTCCTCGCTTCTCGCGAGGGGGAGGAGGAGGAGGCTAGGGTTTGGTTCTAGGGGTTGGTTGGTGCTTCGCAGCAGCGACTAGTCGTTGATGTGCTGCTCTGGTGGAGAAGCTTCCCCCCTCTTTTTGACTCGGGCGGCGACGGGGGAATGAGGATGGGAGCGAGCCGAGGCGAGGACGGAGACCCTGCGCGTGGGGCGGCGTCAGGGGAAAACCAAACGAAAACAAAACAAAAGACATGTGTTAATGTGTATAACCATTTCCCTGTCCTCGTAGTAATTCATTTCTGCCAAATATTTTTGCATTTATGAATATTTTTTAGAGAGATTTGATAAAATTTCTCATCTATTAAGTACATTTTATTAAAGTACAAATAAGATGAGACATTTTATTAAATTTTTGTATTTTTAATTATGGAGCGTATGATTTTTGGTAAACGATAACAGTTGATTGTGTAATATGGCGGTTTCGATGGCAGATATCATAGAGAAAGAAACACAGGCAAATTAAAAAGAGGTCAGAGGATAGGTAATTTGTGCCATAATAGGGTGGAAGTGTGAAATAATTTTAGTGAACGGATTGCTCGTGTCATCGAGCGAGAGATTTGGTTTTGGATTGAGGGTGTGAATTGAGGGTGCAAGGATACTTCAATTTAATTTTGTTGAACCGTTGGTTACTCAATTTGGTTGATTGATTATAAGCTATGTCAATATCGATCTAACTGATTGCTAAACCGAATAAACAATCTCATTCTAAAGCAGCAAGCAGGTACGTGCCTAGCTCTAGAAAGGTGGACGAGATCGTACGTATCTGTAACACTTGTATTTTAATGGGGAAGGAAAACAGTCGTTTTCTCCCAGTGGCAGGGTTGAGACAATATGGACGCATCCCACTTTGTTCTTTTGTTCATCGGAGTAACTGGTGATTAAATCCTGCTTAGGAAGTTTATACATATGGAGAACAAGGTGCCATTCTGCAGTATTAATTAGTGTTGTCTACTATGGTTTAGGCTTATAATTATTATTTTTTAAACTACGGTGTAGGTATCATGCATTTGGTAGCTGATGCAACACATCTTAATTATAATACCACATTCAACCGATCAGCTGGTCCATGTGAAGAACCTAACCAAAAGAAGTCAACGTTTGCAGAAGTCTACCTGTCAGCTTCTGGCTTCATCCATTCCCTAGTAAGTGGGTGAACTTGTTTCCTCACATTCGGGGCACTTTCTTATGCCCTTTCTTCTCAGTCTCCGACAGTACCACCCAACCACACATCTCTTCTACGGTCACCTTCACACGACGCACAACGATTTGTGTGCAGACGCTAGTGGCTTATCTCTCAAGTAAATCTGAAACCGCGACGTAGACCTTTTGTGCTAATCAAAGCCAGGAAGGAATGCGTAGCTCCATCTGACTGGTTGTGGTTGTTAGCACAGCACGTCATCCAGATACTAGTTGAAGGTAAACAGCACAAAAGGATACAAAAATGCTAGTATATCGTCATGGCACATTGTTTGGGATGTTGGAATTTTTCTTGTCAATTTTGCAAAAGATATAAGTTTGAGAATCACGGCCGACTTTATTGCTCAATAATGTTAAGTGCTACAAGTGCAATATCAAGAGACTGCAAAAACCACACATGCCGACCTAAGCCTAAAGATAAAAGAGAATCTAGCCATATTATGAGAATCTAAATTAGACTTCCGACCTTCGTAGCATAAAACAATGTCGTCGAAATTTCCTCGCCGTGCGCTGATCCCATGAGGAACAGAGCTGTAGACGCCGTCGATGAGGTGGTTGGGCTGTGAGCTGGCACTGGCGCATACAAATACAACTAACACCTCGGTTGGCTCATAGGAATTCAATTTGATGAATTCATTTGAATTCAAATACCATTTCAAAAAGAATTGAAATTGGTAAAAATTGGATTACACCTCTAATTTTTGTGTTTGGCTGCCATTTGGAATTGTGAAAAGAATGAAATCCAGACCTTGTTTAGCTATTTTCTAGAGTTGAAATGCTGTTTTTCGAAATTTTAAAAATCTGAGCACATACAAGCTATGAAGATGTTGAAGAATTCTTTCAGCGCAACAATTTTAAGAGCAATTCTCATATCTGCTAGCAAATGTTACTCATCACCAACAATAAATCTGTAGCACAAGCCTGCCCTGGACGCTGTGCTGCACATGGATTCCAAGAACAGCAGCCACCCCCAAATCAACCGTGCAGATCGGAAGGGGGAGGGTGTACCTTGGGGAGCGAAGGCGAACAGGGCGACGAGGATATGGCTTTGAGGACGCGGAGGCGGACAGGGCGACGAGGGCGCGGGGTTAGATCTCCTGCGGGCGGAGGCGGCTTTGAGGATGAGGGCACGGGGTTGGATCTCCTGCGGGCAGAGGTTGCTTCGAGGACGAGGGCACGGGGTCGGATCTCCCGCTGGCGGAGATGGCTTCCCGAGGGGTTTGGAGGGATGGGGGCGACGGACGCAACCAGATCCGGTGGGCGACGGCGATCTACAGTGGAGGAGGTTAGTATTGGAGAAGAGAAGAGGCAGTGGAAGGGAGAGGAGAGGCAGAGGAAACCTAGGGAGGAGGTCTTACATGGAGGTGGAGACGTCACCCGCGGCGAGGAGTTTTGCCAGCGGCGAGCAAGGTGGGCGCCATCGTGATGAGCTTGATGCGCGATTCCGATCAAATGACACCTTTCAGCAAAGAATCTTGCTTAATATTGGACCTGCTCGGTGGACTTTGGGGTGGAATTTCCAATTCCAATTCCAGTGGTAGCCAAACGTCCAATCCTATAGAATTGAATTCTAATTCTCTAATTCCACCGTCAATTCCTGGGAGCCAAACGAGATGTAAGAGAAATACGAGTGAACCCAATGAAATCATTGGGTAATACTACGACACTTGAGGCGCACCAAGGCCCACAAATACGGGGGGTTTGCAGGCCCTAGTAGCGGATTGTTCTTTTTTTTACGCAATTACTGCACATGATTAGGGCTGGACATAAAGTTCGAGGCTCGTGGCTCGGCTCAGGTTCGCTAAGGCTTGGCCCGGGCTCGGCTCGGCTCGGTGGTCGAACAAGCCGAGCCCGAGCCGCCTCCTCAGCTCGCAAAGCTCGGGCGAGCCGGCTCGCAAAAGCTCGCGAGCCACTCATAAGCTCGTCGAGGAGGCCAGAGGTAGGGTCCGACGTGGGGGATGTGGAGGCGGTAGAGACGAGCGGGGAGGTGGAGGCGCCCGGGTAAGGGAGGTGGAGGTGGAGTTGGGGCTGCGCAAGGTGGAGGCGGAGGTGGATTCCTGGCGGCCGGCGGGAACAAGGTCCGGAGGATTCGACGAGGCGGAGGTAGTCGCATTACACCAGGGGGTGCCGGCGCAGCGCGACCGGGACTGCGGACTCCACACGCACAGACCCGCGCCCCCTCGCTGGGCTGCCGCTTCTATCCATGAGCGGCTGCCGAGGAGGTGGCGGCGAACTGTGGCTGTTCCCGATGAAGGAGCGGCAGGAGATGGCGGCGTAGTAGTCGGCAGCAGGAGCTGAGGTGGAGGAGGTGGTAGAGGGGAGGAGGTGGTGGAGGGGGTGGTGGAGGATGCGGCAGAGGATATGGCGGCGGACCGGCGGCTATGCCCGGTGGAGGAGGGGTGGGAGACGGCAGCGCCCTAGCCCTTGATCGCGTCGCCGTCGCGGCTCGCGGGAGACAGAGAGAGAGGGAAGGGAACGCAGCGAGATCTGAAAGGCTGAATCGGACGGGAGTAGGTTAAGTTGGACTAGGCCAGCTCGCGAGCCATTATGAGCTGGCTCGGGCTCGGTGAAAGCTCGAACCGAGCCTCTTTTCCGACTCGTAGAATCTGGCGAGCTGGCTCGGGCTCAGCTCGTATTTTCCCGAGCCAGGGCAAGCCGAGCCGGCTCGTTTCCAGCCCTACCATGATACTCTCATGCAAGAGCGTACAATTAAGAGAAGCATGAACTAGTTGTTCTCTGCCAAGTCAACATAGGTCCGTTGGACGGACGGATGAATACGAATGGGATATAGTCACCAGGTTGATAGGAATAAAGTCATCCTACTCGTTTGTTTGGTTCGAAGATTGGGACATGTCAGTTTTGTTTTTGTTACAAGATTAATTAACTAAATTATACTACTTAATTATTAATAATAGTTATTTATACACTAATCAACACACACACTAATACTTATCTATACTAATCTAGCCATCATAATTACTAACTAAGAATGAAACATGCTAATAATCACTAATTATATACTAATCAATACTATGTAACTTATTTATAGTAATATTACAGTGATAATAGCTAATTAATGATAAAATATACTAATTATTTTTTAATAATTATTATTACATATGGGTGGTGGACTCATCTAGTCAAAATAACTAGCTCACTCTATCCTGCATATTTGAATATTCTTCATAGTTAGCTTGCTCTATCTATATTATTCCTTTAACCAAACAGATTTTAAAGATTTGCTCTCCTATCGCCTAGCGCATGCTGAGAGAAGAGACTGAAGAAGATCTTAATACGACAGTATAATGTATATAAGATAGATTGATTCTCGTGCACTCCAGATGAAGGAGGATTTTTTATAGACGCGTCGCCATGCGGCTTGGGATCGGATAGTTACGCAACTGCTACGCACGACACGTCTGGTCCGCGTTGTACAACGATCCATGGGTTTAGATATATGTCAGGAGAAAGCAAGATCTAACAAACGTATCCGTCCATGCTCTTAATGCTTCAGCAGTTCGAAATGAGAAAAAAAGCCTAAAATGGTCTTGAAGTTGCTTTTCTACTTTCTACAGAAGAGCATGATCGATGATCTCGCTACCTGCGTTTCCTAAGTATCACACATAATGGCCACACACGCACGCTAGAGCCGGGCAGTGTAGCACACGCGCGCGCGGCCCTCGATCGTCTCCGCCCGGCTGCGGTGCGCGGCGCGCGGCACCCGTCGCCGTCGCACGCACGCACGATCCCATGCACCGCCCACGCCCTCCTGTTTCCTCGTAGCGGATCACCCCGCCGCGCCGCCGCTAGAAACGCAACTTCTAGCGCACAGGGCGACGTATGTATCCATAGCGAGGACGACTGCCGCTCACTCCGGCGCATGCGGCGGCCAGGATTTTGGTCCGGAACTACATGGATCAGATATTCTGTGATGATGAAACTGTGCTGATTAAATCAAGCTTCGTATTATTCCAAGCCCCCGAAAAGCCATGCTCCGTTGAACCTGCCAACTGGGACAACATTGTGAGTTCCCCTGTGAGACCTCATCACAGATCGCATGGAATGGAGGCATGGAGCTGCTCTTTTCACATGTTCACGGAATCGGGGAAAGGGAATCATGACGCTGATTCTTGGATGAACAGACACAAGCTCAACCAAGGCTGGCAAATGCGCCTGTACCTGCAAATACAAATTTGTTTTTGAACTAATTAGGTGCTCATATATTACTTGCTTATAATGCAACGCTCTAAACACCTATACAGGGTGCTTGCATTAGAATTCAGGGTGTAAGTGGACACGGACCATCTACAAATTCACAAGACCCATCTGGATGCTCGTGGACCCATCGTCCTTCTTCTCCCCTCGATTTTTTTCCCTGGTTTGGTTCACCAAGTAGTGGCTTCGCCTCTCCCTCCGTTTTGTAGATTGTTTACTAAGGCTATCTACAATCGAGGCATCGTATGGATCCCAATTATTGTATGTTGGTAGGCTTCTGCGCTTAATTTCTCTCGAAACGCCTCCTAAACTTTGCTCCCATGCTATTCCACATGTTTCTTTCTAGAGACGGCACTTTTTTGGCTCTAGTCGTAGTCAATTTGCTAAGCTGTGATTTTTGGTCAGACGACGTGAGAATCTGCTTTTGCCTTGTATCAGTGAGATTTTACAGTTTGTAGTGATACAAACGCTACATTACCCACTTAACAGCTTGACGGATCGCCGCATCTGCCCATGTAATGCAAGATGGGCAAGGGCGGCCTGCCGCCATTGTCCCACCTTCGCCCTGAATTAGAATTATGGTTAGGTTACAAGGACTTAATCCATGGGCTGCCTTTTCAAATTCACACCTAGAAAGCTTAACTATGGCTTTTCAACTTCACACCTTGTACTACTAATTACGAAATATTAAGGATGCAATCTCTTTTGCTTCTTGGATAACCATTACCATTAGGTTCTCGATCATTCCCACTTCCTGCAATGCTACACATAGGTTACTAGCATCCATTTCGATCTTCAATGATCCCATTCAACTGAAAATGCCTCTAAACATGCTACACTTCCAAAGTTCCAGGCTTGGCCTAGGCATTGCAAGCGTCTTCTTGTGTGTCTCCACATTGGAAGAAATCGTTCGCTGCCTGCACAGCCAGGAACCTGGAGTGTCCAAGCAACTTGAACAAATCCTCTTCCAATACAATACAATACAAGTATCAATACGTGTACGCAAAAGTGATCCTAAGAAGATTGATGGTGCCACTGCCAGTGGCACTTCTGTTTCAAAGCAGATTTCCTTCATCGCAAAGAAAATAAAGCAAATTTCCTTCTGCAAGGGAGTTGACTGAGATTTGATAATAGCATACTTGTTTTAGTTACCAGAGATTTGATATGTAGCATACTTGTTTCTGTATACGAAGCACTCAACACGAGTATGTTTCAGGAGTCTGCTACCCTACACCACAGCAATCCTGTCTAACAAATGAAAACGGCATACAATAACGAAATAATTGTAGAGTGCTACCCCACAATTTCTGATGTCTACAGCATTGTAAGATTCTCATCTCCATATACACCTTTTGGCCATACGTTTCTTTCCAATGGTCCAGGGAAGCTGCTAGGGAAGGTACAATATCGATGACAAACTTCACTGATGAGGCTTATGAGGAGGAATGCTTTTGAGTTGAATTGATCTCATGTCCTTGCTGCATCTCAAGCAACTTCTGCTCCTCCTCATCATTCTCTTCCTTCGGTTCAATGTTGGGTGCCTTTGGTTTTGTGGTTGATTGCTGGTAGAGAATGCCACCAGACATGCATATCAACAACCCAATTGTTCCCACAAGGGACGCATGCTTGTCCCAGATAAGCAGATTAACCACGACAGTCAGGAGCTTGTTCACTATACCGAGGACTGTAAATCCAGTAGCAGAGATAGCCCGTCTGCAGGAGAACCCAAAAAAAGATATTGATAACCCAAACAGGCACGACAGAGCAACAGGAAGAATCACATCGAATGAAAGCCAGTTTGTCATTTTAGAGCTGTCAACCTTCATCTGATTAAACTCTCCCATTATAAGGAGCTCAAGGGGGAACAGCATCAAAGCTTCAAGATTATTGTAAAGCACAAGGCCCCATGTGTTCAGCTGAATGGTCATGACAACGTGCTTGATGTACACGAAATCAATGGACATGCTCGCTAGGTAGGCCACTGCCCAGCTGTAAGCAGTCACAGTGAACTGGTTGTCTGTGAAAACATAGATCACACTTCCACCAAGTATAGTGGAAAGTGAAAGCCATGTCTTCAATGACGGCCATGGTTGGTGAAGGTACAACGTCTCCCCGATTGCGACAAATATAGGCACAGCAGAGCGAAACACGATGAAAGTATCCACATTGGCATACAGCAGGAGTTTGCTGTTTGTGAAGATGGAGATATAGAACATCACAGCAGCAGGTAAGAACTTCCACATGGTCCTAAAATTCAGGCCATCATGTTCAATAATCTTTAGTTGCCCACATAGCAGAACTCCAGTAACACTAGTTAAGTACTGCAGAGCTGTCAGTGCTCCAGGGTATGGAAATTTCATGATTGCCCATTTGTTGATAATGGAAAGCAAAGATGCTGACAGACAATAACCAGCAGCCACACCATAGACTGAAGCTTGCTGCATAAGAGTATTCAGTATGTTACTCCAGGCTCCAGTTTTCTGGGGAGCACTTGAACCATCGTCTGAAGAACCTTCTTTTGAGGGCTCTGAGAGATTAGACATCTGTGACATCCAAAATAAAATTGTCAAACCTCGAAAGAAATAAACAAACTATTAAAATTTACAGTGAATCCTACTTCATCTTATTGGAATGCGTAGCCAGAAGCCTATAGTAACATTTCACATAAGCAAAACTTCCAGCTTAAATTTCTGAACACGTGTGATATTTGTTGAGTGTAGAACATCTGGATGAGAAAAACATGAACAGGAAAGTAACCAACGTTAGGAAGCAACGAGCAAGATAACTAAATCTTAACAAGCTAAATACTAGTATACTGCAGAGGATAGCAATATTATTTTTAAATTAGTTCCTTTAGTAATGAACGACTTCCTGATGTTAAAATTTTTTAAGCATTATATGATTACATAGCTCGAGTATCCAAGACAGGCATGGCATAAACATGGTTAAATTTAAAATTACTACTAGTTAAAGAGTTTTTCATCATCTGTAGTGATGCACATCTCTCAAGTTTTGACATCTCTTTATATCATGGCAGCTCGTAGCATTGATGCGAGAAAACGAAGAATACGAAGTCAAAGTGATGACTATGCAGCACGATATGCAAGTTCAGGGCATTCCGATGGTGACACCTACACACACGCAGCACGTTTAATTTACACAGATGAAATGCCGACAAATCTTGTAGAAAGCGATGCCTCCCTGATGTTTTCATGAGTCATAATGACGGTGCTCACTGAAGCAGGGGCGGATCTAGATGGTGAACCGGGTGTGCACCCAAAATTTGTGGGAGAAGGTCAGTGCGGTTAGCTAATCACTGTATGACAGAAAGCTCATACCTCAAAAACCAATGTCCAAGATCGCAGACGGGGTGGAAACAGCAGGGACGCGATGCCGCGATGAGGTAGAACGCGAACGGCGATGGAGGCGACGCGCGTGAGAGGCGGAGGGGTTGTGGTGGGTGAGGCGTCGGCGGCGATTCTAAGCTACGGCGGCAGCTCTAGGGCACGGCGGTGGTACACTATCGGAGAGATTTTAAGAGCCGCTTTGGATCGTCAGGAGGGGGAGAGGAAAGAAAGGTACGGACGGTGGACAGGACCATGGAGGAAGATTGATTTTGACCGTGGATGGAGAGCAGGCAGGGATTTGATTCAAAACAAGGATTATCTTTTCGTTTTAAGACTAAATTAGATTCTTTTAGTTTTAAGAAGATTTTAGACTCCATAATTAATATAGATATAGCGAAATATCTCATTTACCAATCCGCCTCCTTATTCAGCAATGCATTTTTCAATGGAACCCACTAACTCTACTTTTTTCTTTCCTTCTTTCTTCTCTCGACCCGGGGTGGAGCTTCCCGTCTGCACTCTCTATCTCTCTTCCAGTGAGATGGAGAATCGACGACACTACCCTCACTGGTCCTCCGTGCGTCGGGCTAGATGGTGCCACGAAGAGGAATATAGCGGCCGTTGAGAGCGTACATGCCACATCACTTACCGGTCGACGATCGTTGCATCCTCCTCCACTCCCCCCTCAACTATGCCATCTCCCTCCGCCGCTGTTGAGCTCTGTCACGGCAAGTGCGGGACAAGGTGGGAGCAGTCAGATCTGAGTTTTTATTTCTTTTTCTATTTCTCTAAAAGATAGTAGAAAGATGGATTAATTTGAGGTAAAAGTTTTCCGGATTTTTGGGAATGGTCCATTTCCTCTAGTTTTTCTTTTTTGGAAATTTTGGTGGATTCCAAATTCTTGAAAGTTCATCCAAAACATTTGTTGAAAGTTCATTCAAATTTTGTTGAGAGCTCAAACGAATTTGTTGGAAGTTCCTCCCTCAATTTCCGAGAGCTCATCTCCAAAATTTATAAAAGGTCATACAAAAATAGTTGAAAGTTGTCTTTTCCATCTTCCGTGTCTTCCTCTGCAGATCCGGCACAACTGTGCCATCACTGGAGAAGGGATGGAGGGAGGTTGGTCATGCAGGTGCAAATCGAGGGAAAGTGGAAGATGGGGAGGTGGTTGTCGAACCTCCTGCCAAAACAAGAAAGGGAGTGCGAGGGGCTTGTTCTGATAGAGGCGAGGGAGGTTGTCCAAAGTGACTTCTCAAGACGGTTGACCATAAATTAGGGGGTCCCTAGATATAGATATATATGTAAAGTGGTACAAGGATATGTTGGGTCAAAGTTCATGATATTTTTGTTGTGCACCTCTTTCATAAACTTGGGACTAGCACAGAGAAGGTAAGAGATGGGATCGAGAATTTGGTGATAGGGTGGTCAAGTACTCTTCAAGTTCAAGTTCAACAGCAACCGTCGTCAGCGATCTGGCCGGTTTTCCAAAGTAACAAAATCGCTCATGTTCCATCTTAGGAAAAAAAAAGTCCACCACCGACCTTAAGTCCACTTTAGGCCTATTATTTCCCATGAATTGCGGTCACCTAACAAAGCATAACAAGATGGACATCAAGGAGCTTACCTTACAATCAATGATGTCACCATTGTGAGATGGTCTCTCCTGAGACCACCTCAGGCCAAGTGTCCACTATGAAAGCTTTATCATGTTAGGAGACGACTCTGCGCTCGTTAGTGTGGTCATTTCTCATTGTCACCATAATTATGTCATTCCTTGGCTTCTCACCATTCTTCTTTAGTGTGTTGTTTCGAGTCCGATCTACCTAATAGTAATGTTACTAGAGCTTTAGGAACCCTCCCCACAAAGACTCTGACAAGAGTTTGCCGTTGCCGGAGCTAGATTGTTGCTCGACATCGAAGCTTGTGATTGTCGCTTTCATATTGGATCACGTGGAGTGGCAAAGGAAGTAAGATGGAAGAAGTTAGAAAAACTAAGAGACATGAATAAAGTAAAAAACTCCCATGGATAGATGTGACATTCTCTATTTTCTCTTTGGCAAGTGAAATTTTTCGCCGAATGTGAGCTTCCACCTTAGCATCTTCCGTACAACGACCGTGGCAGGGGATTTGGCTTGCGATATTGTGCCATTGTACAAAGGAGGGTTTGGGGAGGGTTGTGCGAGGTTGGGTCTAGAATGAGAACGAGAGATAATGCAGAGCTGTTGTAGAAAACGAGGTGGTGGGATATAGATGGGGGAAGGGTCTGGGCCACAAAGAAGGGATTCGACAGTTAGGATTTTAGTTTGGCTGTGGGGAGGGAATGAATTGGAAAGGAAAAATACACTTCTTTTGTGAAAGTGAAAGTAAAATGATTCTTTTTTGAGTGGACGAAACAGCTACCAATAAGATGATGCCCCTATTATCAAAACAAAAGATCATACCTCTTATTGGTCCTAGAAGAAAAGGAAAATGTTAAATGACATTACTAGGTGGAGGCCATGCCCCTGATAGTCTTGGGAGGCGACGATGTGACACCTTTCTTCACGAACAGACTTCTCCTCATCCTCATCCCACTCCACCTCTTCTCACTTTACCGCTAGCTCACCTCCTCTTGCTGCACCGCCGACACAAATCCACCTCCTCTATGTCTCCCTTTCCCGCCAACTCTCTTGCTACTGAACCCGTTCGGTGATCCACCCCCTTCTTCTTCCCCTTCTTCCTCCTCGCGTTGCGCTTGATCTTGAGGTTGGAGTGCATCAAATGGCCCAAAAGCCATCGCTGGATATTAGCTTCTGCGAACGTAAAATGTCCCAAATATAAAAGAGGTATATAGACAAATTGTAGAGTCTTCACACTTGAAAATACATCTATACACTAATAAACGTTGTAAATGCACCTATATTAAGACCAAATCGCTATATTACTTCGTTTTCCAAAAACTTGAGAAATTACAGTTTTCTTGGCTGTTTCGTTTCCTCTTTGTATGAGATGATCGCTATTTCCTCTTTGAATCTACTCTTTAGTCTTTTCCAAAGGATCGAGAAAGTAACAAAAATAATAATGTGGCTGCTGGGATTCGAGCCCAGGTCTCCACGGCCACAACGTGGAATTCTCACCACTAAACTACAGCCACTTTGAATGAGATCTAACAAATACAAACTAGATTAGAGTAAGCCGAAGCGGCGTTTGAACTTAGGACATGGGAGGAGTGCCCAACCACGACAGCAGAAAACTCAAAATCTGCTCTTTATACTGAATCTTGCACATATGGGAACTCAATGTCTGCTGCAATATACACAACGACCAAAACTACAGGGTGCTTGATGCTCCTTTATTCAAAAAAGAAAGAAAAGAAAACGTACAGGAGACCGGCCAGTGAAGGCAACACGGTTTCTCTGTGGATACATGATCCGAATTATTAAGCGGAGAGAGCAGCACCTCTCACGGCATTGCTAATGTTTCGTATGTAATGTCACTTTTTTGTTCTGAACAAAGAAAATGATTGAATTTACTGGAACAAATTTGTTGTCGCAGATATTACTTTATATTCACGCGTGTACAGTGATTGCCTTATGCAGTTGTGTGTGTGATTATAGTTGCTTTCTTGTGGCAAATGCAGGAACCTGTCTGCATGATCATGGATTTGGATGATGACAGCGACGGCCGTGCTTCGTGCGCGATTCTGGAGAAAGAATCAGGTGATTTTCTTTTCCCGATGTGATTCTTTTGTTGGTTCCGGTGTTTCTCCCCTTGAAAGACTAGATCGCATTGTATTCAATAGCTACTCTGTGGAGAACATAAATATACTGACGGTAATCGTTTACTGGAATAGAGAGGAAATAATTGATGTATCTTAGTTTAGTAACTACAATTTATTATTATTGCTTTATATAATGGCACATATGATTTAGAAAAGAAGTAAGACATTATCCTGTGCAGTTTTTTTTACAAAAAGAAAAAGGAAAAAGAAAAGAAATTATCGTCTGTACATACTCTGTAGAAGACAAGAAGAAGAGCAGAGAAGGCGGTCCTGCAGATTCCGTGGAGGGGGAGGAAGAGAAAAAAAGGTGTTCATTCTGCTCGGCTATGGTGGCAATACCTCAAAAATGTTTTAACAGAAAGGAAGAGGTAATGTAGGCGAAGAGAAGGTGCAGTTCATTGTGCATGTCAAGTGTGAGGTGCAGTTCATTGTGCATGTCATTGTGCCGTGTGAGAAGGGGAACCCATGCTACTACATGCTAATGACCTGACTGCTGTATACATTGTTTGTTTCCCACTTCTTATTCTAACATATTTCGACTATGCCGGTTCTTTTGCCATCAGTGCAGTGCATTAACGTTTTTGTTAATCTTGTGATAAGTTTTTACCCTGACCGCAAGAAGAAAGGGACCGCCTGGTGGACAGTGCTATATCGTTAGCGTCTTAGCGAGCAGTCGATATTGGCATTCTCCGATTTGTACCTGTGCTTTTTGTGATGGAGGATCTGTTTGTTTCTGCTATTTTCTGGTCTGGGCCGCACGATCCTTTTTGGGGTGTTTGATCTGTTTTGAGATGCATATGTTTGTTTCTGCTCCTTTCTGGTCTGTGCCGCACTCAAAAGGTTGTATGTTTTCTCGTGGGCTTTTGTTCTTCCCGAAACCGTTTCCTCATCGATTTTCATCACAATGACGAAAGGGCATCACTAGGGAGAGGGGCGACGTCTGCGGAGCGAACGGGACAGCCGCCTCCCCCGCTTGGCACGTGTCCATCGCTGAGAGCGTTCCACCCTGCCTCTGGTTTTCTTTTGCCAGGAGCTGTTTTCTTTCTCAGTTGTTACTTCTTCGGTTTTCGCCGATATCACATCTAAAAGAGCAACAATTCTCTATTTTTTTCTCAGATTACTTTTCATGTTTCCGGCTAGAAACTGAGCTGTTTCTAATATTGCTTGAATTAACACATCCAAAAGCTTGCAAAAGGTACATTCCAAGCTTACTTATCAATTTCGACATTCAATATGAACTCAATTTGGATATAAAAAATGCAACTTCTGATATATATTTTTCCAAATTTTCAAAAAGTCTACAAGCATACCTGGAAATTATCTTGGAAGCTTGATGCCGGTATTGTGCAGTAATCACTAGGAAATAGCCTATAAGAAATAAAACCCATATAAGTATATTAGCAAATTAAAAAAAAAGATATTCTGATGCCATTTTCTAATTGCAGAACTCATGTGTATATATAGCTTCAGAGCACATGACGTAGCAACAAAGTTGATGAAGAGCAAGTTTGTAGTAACAGGACGTCGCACATTCTCGTTCCTGCTTGACGGAGGCACAATGCCTCCTCCATGGTGCACGTGGCGGAGGAGCTAGGTGCACTCTACAGCAAGAGTGAGGGGGCGTTTGGTTGGGCTTTTCAGTGGCTTTTCACTGGAACAAACTGCAGCCCAACCAAACGGCCAGCTTTTGCCAACGGTAGCTGTGGGCTTTGCACTGCAAATTTAGCTGTTTGGAAAAGTTGCCTTCTGTCAGCTTTTTATAACGTGTTAAAGCTTCTGTACTCATTTTCTAAAATGTTGTAGATGATTTGGATCAAGCAAAAGCCATATATTCACTTTTCTACAACCACAGCAACTTTTCCAGATAGCTAGCTAACGGTAGTTTTGTCAACAGCCACAATCCAACTAAACAGACCGTGAGTGGACTCTCGCGGTGCTATCCTCCTGTCCTGGCAACCCTCGTGTTCAGCCACCGCCCCTTCCTGGTTAACTTTCATGAACTGCGAGCGACCAAAATCAAAAGCCTTATTCCTCGTGGCCTCCACTCGCAATCAAGCCGGGAGCAGCTCCTCCTCGATGGAGGTTGAGAGAGAAACAAGAGAGGTGGGAAAAAGTTTTTCTGTAATCGTGTTAGAAAGAGCGAGTTGAAGGCTAGTCCTTTGTCGAACGCTATTAGAGCAACTCTAACCCATCCCCAAAACTTAACTCCCAAAAATTTCTAGGTATTGGGAGGGTGGCATCTAATCCATCCCCTAAATTTAACTCCCAATAAAATTTCTGAGGGAAAGCGTATATCAGAAATAAGTCTTTGCTACTAGAAGGTGAAAACAGAAAAGTAGTCAGCCTTGCCTACAGCCCATATATGCAAAAAAAAACCTAGATCTAAAGGGGCAGGGGGCACCTCGGGCCACCCCAGCCCCGCACTCCCCCACCGCCGCCCCCCTCTCTCTCCCCGTTCTCCTCTTCCGCCGCCGCCGCCTCGGTGGGCTCGCCCTCGCCGCCGGCGACCGCCTCCGCCACCAGCGCCGGCCGTCGCCCCTGCCGGTCCTCTCCTTCCCCCCTCCCCCCACTCCCGTGCCACTGCCGGCCACCGGTGCCGCCGCGCCCTTCGCCTCCGCTGCCGGCCGATGCCCCGGTGGGCCGCCTCGGAAGGCCCCTGTCATTTCCCGCGCTTGGATGCGCCGCCGCTCGCGCGCCGCCATCGCCGCCTCTCGCTGCAGCTCCGCGGGCATCGGCGAGGGCGCGGGCGACGGTGGCCCGGTGCCTCAGGCGTGTGCGGTGGTGGCTCGGGAGGCGGGAGGCGGGAGGCAGCGGTGGCCGGGGCGGCTCGGGAGGCGGAGATAGGCGGCGGCGCGGCCGGGAATGGGCGGGGGTGGGCGGCGGGGGTGGCGCGGCTCGCCGGAGCCAGCAGCGTGGCCGGAGGGCCGCCGGTGGCGGAGATAGGCGGCGGCGGGAGGTGGCGGTTGGGAGAGGAATTGTCCTCCCGTCAAAAAAAGAGGTATTGGGAGTGGAATTGGGAGGGAGCAAAATCTCCCAACTTATTTGGGAGCTCCCAAAAAAATTTTAGGAGTTAAAGAGGTATTGGGGATGAGTTAGATTAAGCTAACTTCCAAAAATAGCAGTTTTTTGAGAGTTAAAGATTTTTTTTAGGATGGGTTAGAGATGCTCTTACCCTTTGCCTTACACTTGTCTTACGCTCTTTCCATTCCCAATCCCAATCCCAAACGCCGCGAGCCGAGTAGGAGCACGAGCCGCACCCGGAGCCCGGAGCAGCGCCACCGCGCTCGCAGCAGAGCATGGCGGCGGCGCCGGCGCACCCGTTCGTCTACATCGACGCGGCGGCACTCCACTCCGCGCTCCCCTTCCCGTCCCTCATCTCCCACCTCCGCGCCGGCCTCCCCGCTTTCTCCGGGGACATCAGCTGCCCGCATCGCGTCTCCTTCCCGCTCCCCACCGCGCCCTCCGCCCCCGCGGCCCTCCTCCTCATGCCCTCCTGGTGCGCGCACCCCTCGCTCCCCTACCTCGCCCTCAAGGCCGTCACCTCCTTCCCCGCCAACTCCCCTCGCCTCCCCTCCGTCCACGCCACCGTCTCCCTCTTCAGCTCCGCCACCGGCGTCCCCCTCGCCTCCCTCGACGGCTCCGCGCTCACCCTCCTCCGCACAGCCGCAGTCTCCGCGCTCGCCGCCTCCCTCCTCGTCTCCTCCTCCCGGACCCCGTCCACCCTCGCGCTCGCGGGCGCCGGCGCCCTCGCGCCCTACCTCGCCGAAGCCCACCTGTCCGCTCTCCCTTCTATCTCCCGCATCCTGGTCTGGAACCGCACCAAGGCCAAATCCGCCGCGCTCGCCGCCGGGCTCCGGGACGCGCACCCGGGGGTCGCCGTCGAGGAGGTGGACAGCATGGACGAGGCGGTGTCCGCGGCGGACGTCGTGAGCTGCGCGACGGGGTCGCAGGAGCCGATCGTGCGGGGGGAGCTGTTGAGGCCTGGTGCGCACCTGGACCTGATTGGGTCGTTCACGCCGGCGATGCGGGAGTGCGACGACGAGGCGCTCCAGCGGGGGAGGGTGTTCATCGACTTCGAGGCGGCGATGGAGGAGGCCGGGGAGCTGGTGGGCGCGTTGCAGCGCGGCGTGCTGCGGAGGGAGGACGTGGCCGGGACGCTCGCAGAGCTGGCCGCCGGGACCGTGGCGGGGCGGCGCAGCGACGACGAGATCACCGTGTTCAAGTCCGTCGGCACCGCGGTGGTGGATCTCTTGGCGGCGCAGCTGGCCTACGAGACTTACATTGCCACAACCAAGAACGCGTGAGCTCGATATAAGGTTGGTCAATCTCATGGATTGCAAGAAGGGGTTGGTTTGCAGATCATATGCGCTCTTCCTTCCAAAGATCCGTCACAGAAATACAAATAAATAAACTGGTCAGATGAGTGCTTCTGATCATTCTCTGTGGCATATTCACTCGTTAGTGGATTCCAATAAGAATGTATTGTAATCTCATGACACCTTGTTTCTGTACCTGATAATATGGTGTGAGCCAAAGGAGAATTACAGTGTAACACGATTATAATTTGTTTCTGCTCTGAACTGTGAACTCAAATCTTTTGAATTTGTTGCAATGCCAGAACTCTCCTTAATTGCCAACTTTACTGCACACCGGGATTTTCCGAGAACTCAAGATTGGCAGGGTGCGCACGAGCTGCACAAGGTACCTCTCTCTCTCTCTGGTATTGAACATGGTTAAGAATTCGGATGAGCTCAGCCCTTAGGTGGAAGGGAACAGATGTAAAAAGCTAAAAGCCTCAACAAACAATTGTAGTTGAGTCATTTCACTTACTGTCACCTTGGTCACTTAAGTGAAAGAACATCACCTGTTGCTTGATTTTCATTTTCCATATGGGCACATATCTTGTGAAAATGGGCATCCTTTTGGAAGTATGAAAATGCCGTTTCCATAGCACTTGCTCAAGTTTTTAAACGTTCTAAAAAAAAATGTGGTACTAGTGAAGAGCGTGTTGTACATCCACGCAAATTATACTACCGGTCGGGAGGGCGGGTTTGGGATTTGTAGGGTTTATGTGAGGCGGGGACAGCCAAAATTGCAGAGGTGTCATAGCTAGTTTGGCTCCCAGTTAGCATCCGTTAAAGGGATTTGATTGACAATTGGCATACATCAGCCTAATGAAGTCACTCCTGTTACCGTCTTAATGGAAATATCGTTTGTGTGTTCCCTAAAAAGGAAAAAGAAATACTATTATCACTGGAGACTGATGACCCTCCTAACATAAGAGATGGAGATGTCGTACACAGTATGTGCAACACTGATTCTAAATGCAGATAATATGAGCATAATTAACATGGGCCGACGATGTCATCTTTGCATTTACTAAACTGATCATTCGTGCAGCAGTTAGAGCTATTTGCTCAAATATAACATGCGAAATCAACGACAAGGGTTCGAGGTCTTGACTTCACGAGGTTTATGGGATTCATAAAGTTTCTTGTATTCTAGGGAATTCATAAAGTTGATACACCTTGAGTTCATAACGACATCTACTTACAACTACAGGGAATTCATTTATATTGAAGCTAATAATATATTAATTAATTAATTAATTTTTGACAACTGCCGTTCTAGACTTTGTCATCATGGATGCTACTTCCTTGCCATCAATGATGTAGCCGATCAGGACGTGTACAGCGATAGAGAAGGCCTGTCTTTATGTCTTTTACATCATTTAGAGATAGCAATGAAATATATTATATAATGAGTTATCTTTTAGTGTCATCTTTAGTAATTAATATTTATGTGTATTCAAAGTACCCTCTTTGAAATACCACATTCCTCCGACCAAGGCAAATAAGATACCTAGCGATACAGCACCACCAAGCAACATGTCTTCGACTTGGCCAATGCGCAACTCTCTTCCTCTCCCTCTCCCTCTCTCTCCACACTCCACTCACTTCTGCTTGAACAGATGGCGGCGGCGGCGCATCGGCACGTCGAAGGCGGCCTGGAATGCCTAGATCGAGCGCACCATCGTGTCACCTCGTGCCCTCGCGGAGCTTGATGCCAGTAGCGTCCTCAACAACAGCGGACTAGGCCCGCATGGTCGCCGACATTCAGCACCTCGCCCTCTCATCCCACCTCGCTGTTTTCCCCCACAACATCGATGTCGGCGCCTCAAGGTACCAATCACCTGGCCATCAGGTAGTCTAATGGCTGCGCCTGGAGCCCACCAACGAGGCAGCAGAGTGCGATGACATCAGGGAGCATCACACGTCGGCGGGGGAAGTGGAAAAAAATAGAAACGTGGAAAAGTGAAGAAAGCGCAGGCGAGCGGCAGCGATGACGGCCATAAGCTGGACTTACAGTGGAAGCGAGCTCACGACTATGTTCCGTTCGAGTCTAGAAGAAGGATTTGCAGCTTGACCCGACGGAGAGTCACGAAGAAGACGGCGCCACCGGTGGCATGTCGTTGAGAAATAACCAATGCATAATCGAATCTTTTAGAAAATTTTGGAGTATTTTAAGAGGAAGATATTTGAGAAGAAGCTATTAGAATAAATCATATATAACCATGGTGAAGATGTTTATAGAGAACTGTATAATTAGGAAAATTTCTAGAGCAAGATATTTTAGGTGTAGTATTTAGAGAAGTTATGAAATAAGAAATATCCACGAGTTGGATAAGGTTACAAAGAACTATAGAGAGGAGATATTTGTTGGAAGTTTTGTAGAGTTTAGATATGTACCACTTGGCACTAATCCGCTTATGTTACTATAAATAGGGGTGTCTTCTTCTTTCATGCAACCAACCAAGTTGAGCCACTATAAGAAAGCTTAGAAGCTTGTTGTTGTAGCACTACTCGGTCGTCTCAACGGCATGGCCGTCCGACAGCACGACCACGAGGAGCGTTGCAACGATGGCATTCAAGTCGGAGGACGTCACCAAGGTAGACTACTCGAGCTTGGCTCTCTCTGGCATATTGCAAGATCAAAAGATCAATTTGCAAATACATGGTCACTATTTTTTAACGTTTACGGAGAACAAGTGCTCATGTCCGGTTCAGTACCAAAACCAAGAGCACGATAAGAGTTCTAATAAAAAAGAGAGCATGACAAGCAATAACAAGCTATGAACTTACAATCATGCTTCCAATATTTCAATCGCAAAATCGCGCCGCTTGCATGCAACAAACAAACAAAGAAGCCGGAAAAATGGCAAAAATGGCCCCCCGCCGAGTTTCAATGGCAAAAATAGCCCCCGCTCGCACACAAAAGCAAAACTGTCCCCGCGACGCGCCGCGCACCTGACACGTGGAAAAATCGCGCAGGGGGACCGCGAGGGCCGCCGATCGCGCACGCGACCCGCGACGGAGTCCGGTCGCGGGCCCGGCCCGCGAAGGAGGCCGGTCGCGCCCCAGGCCCGCGATGCAGGCCGCATCGCGCTCCAGGCCCGCGACGTGGCTAACGCCATCAATGGTGGCGTTTAAGTCCCACGCTCTAACGCCACCAGCAGTGGCGTTTGATCAGTGCTTTTTTTTACAGAAAGATAAGCTCCGCCTGTTGGTTGCCGCTGATTTCTGAGTAGTGTTGTGCGGTGCCTAACTTCGATTGACGTTTTGGTGTCTTCGGTTGGGCTTTGACCCCTGCTGGCATGCTCTAATGGAAGATTTTAGTGCTGTTGTGGCATCCAGTTCAATCCGCAACTCGCAAGTGAACCATTAAACTGGAGATGCCCGCAACCAGCGCAGTGAAACCTTACATTGGAAAATCGGCTATAAACTGCGCTAACATTGAGCACTGAAACCGGTAAGTGAAAATTAAAAAAAACTAATTGCGACCGCATACGATTGCCAGAACTGAGATAGGCTCCGTTTTGCACTGCGGCCGCTTTTCAAAAATATTTAGTTATTTTTATTTATAGATATGTCAGTTAGTTAGAGCACCTTACTATAGCTAATAAATAAAGATTCTCTATATAACTAAATTTCACGGTTCAACACAGTTAAGCACGACATCCGAAAACTAAGTCTTGGTATCGACCCTTTTTCATTCGTTTTGTTAGAAGGACTTGGCCTTTTTGAGTAAAACCCCTTTCTTTACCGCATGCACTTTGCGTGCTTTTCACCTTTCTGTAAAAAGAAGCACTGATCAAACGCCACTGCTGGTGGCGTTACTGCTGGTGGCGTTAGAGCGCGGGACTTAAACGCCACCATTGATGGCGTTAGCCACGTCGCGGGCCTGGAGCGCGATGCGGCCTGCATCGCGGGCCTGGGGCGCGCGATGCGGCCTGCATCGCGGGCCTGGGGCGCGACCGGCCTCCTTCGCGGGCCGGGCCCGCGACCGGACTCCGTCGCGGGTCGCGCGCTGCGATCGGCGCCCCTCGCGGTCCCCCGGCACGATTTTTCCACGTGTCAGGTGCGCGGCGCGTCGCGGGGACAGTTTTGCTTTTGTCTGCGAGCGGTGGCTATTTTTGCCATTGAAACTCGGCAGGGGGCCATTTTTGCCTTTTTTCCCAAAGAAGCCTAACTCAAAAGACCTTAGATAGTACAGTATACAACAATCAAACGACCTTCATGCTTCTCCATGTCTCCATTGGTGGGGACTGGGGGTTGCACTGCACCCAAGTTATGCCCAGGTGGCCGCCAGATCGCTAGAGGCCTAGAGCAGCCACGAGTGGTACAAGGCGCCGGCTTCGTTGGGGCGCCAAATCGGGCTTTGCCCCCGGTCGAAGGTCAAATCCGGTATTAGCACTCGGCCGGGGGCCAAATGCAGCGTTTTTCCCGAGAAAAGGTTGGCTGATGGTTTGTCTCAACAGATATAAGAAGAGTTTATTGAGATAACATTGAAAAAAATAGAAAGAGGGGGTTAAAATAGAAAGAGAAAATGTAATATTATTCACCAACTCTCATTTATAGTATATATAAAGATTATTAAGCCATCTGAGCACGCACCCATAATTGAGAAGTATTATGCCATCTGAGTACACACCCATAATCAGAAAGTGTATCGAAACACGTCGTGATCTTATCCAAAAAAGCAACTTTGTGGCTCCCGCGAGCACAAATTACCACGTCATCTGCTATGCGTGAAGCGGCCACCACCGCACCAGCACGTGACCTACGTCATTTGCACTCCTCCGCAAAGATCTGCTGCGCCGCTGAACTTTGTGGCCTAGCATGTGTCTTGTTGCGTGGCTCACAAATAATTGCCACATAGCACTGTAGAAAAGCTTGCCAATGCTAAACGTTGACTTGTTTGACTGGATTGACTCGCCAGTACATCACTGACTACCGGATAGTACCGTGCAATCACTCTTTTTTGCTCTTTTTTCCGCATAGAATTTGTTCTCGTTATCCGAACACTATAAGTTGCATAACTAGTTGCGTTTGCGTTCAACATGCAATCATTTTTTGAGGTCTTCTTCATTGACCATTCTCCTGGCTCTGCCCTCTAATTCAATAATCATAAATCCTAAAACCTACACTGGAAAAACAAGTTTATACAATTTAAATAGCACATCCGCAGTGGCCACAAGAGCGAAGTCGAGAAGGAGGACAACCCTAGTTAGAACAAGATCAAAAGCAAGTCCCTATATGATTGTACGATAAAAGCAAGTTAATATAAGCACCCAACCAGAAAGCTAGCTTTATCACAGACGAAACCAAGCTAGTGTTACATGAAACGTAAGTTTCAACATGATCACCCAACTAGAAAGCATGCTTCACAATAACAGAAGTAAGTTGGTGTTAAAAGCAAATTGAAATAGGAAATCCATCCCAGAAACTATGAAAGCGATGTCCAACTCGGCATCTATCTGAGGCCGAGTGGGATCATGGAAGCTATCCGGGAAATAGTGTAAGCTAAGCTCTCTCCGTCATCTATCTAAGGGGCAACTAGAAAAGGAAACCATCCGACAAACGATGAAAGCTAAGCCCTTCCTAGTATCTATACAACATCTAATTGCAAAGGGGACCCCCTCAGGGAAATGGCTATCAAGGATATAAGCAAAATTTCTCGGAAGCAAATTGGTATTACATGAACTAGCATAGTGTCTCGCGCAATTACGCAGGAAATATTTTTAATTATTTTTATTTTTTTACTCGTACTCGTGATATTAGATTAGTACGGAAAATAAAAGTTCAGATCGCGAGATTTAAGTACAGTTATGATGAACTATCGGATGTGATCTATTTAGGTATAGTTATGAAGATCTATCGGCTGTGATATGTTTAGGTGCAGTTATGAAGATCTATCGGCTGTGATCTGTTTAGCTGCAGTTATGAAGATCTATCGGTTGTGGTACACTAATAATAAAAGGTTCCACCAAATTAATGATCGGATGTTTTGCTTTTTTATGAAAAAATTTAGTCTCTCTAATTTTTTTCTATTATATTCTGCTTTTAGTATACAGTCGATTGAAAACAAGTTTAACCATAATCATAAAAACCAAGTTACAGTATAGCACCAACTAGAAAGATAATTTCACCATAAAACGAAACTAAACTGGTGTTACGTGAAGAGCAAGTACTTCAGAGTGAGTCTAACTACAAAGCATGCTTCAAAATAATGCAATGGCGTCCCGCTTCCCCAGACCGCTGCATAAGGTGCTTCTGAGAGTGAGAGAGAGAGAGACAGAGAGAGAGAGAGAGGGGAGGGGAGATGGGGATGAGAGTTGAGTTGTGTGGTGAGGCATTGAAACTGATGAGTTACGGCTTAGTAGATGCAGCGTGCGTTTTGAGCAAGCCAAACAGCGCAGACGAGACACTTTCTAGGATTTGGGTTCTTTTATTTACTCAAAGTTTCGACAATCATAGGAGTGTGATCACTCTTGTCACTATCATTTCTGTTGTGGCTTGGAGCCTTCTTTTCTCTTTCAGAGACAAGTACCATGTGCCAACTATTTAATTCCAAAGCTAGATGCACAGGTCATTTAGGTGGAGTAAGTTCACCTACGCTAACGATAACGAACGATCGAATGAAAGGCATCCACCTAATAGTGATCACAACCAAATCACCTCTTATGAATTGATCTGTTTTATCGTTCTATTATTTGGAGGACAAGAGAGGCTGAGAGGGTGGACGTCATGACATGACGGCAATTCCAATTTAGCCACCTAGGTACTGTCCAACGAATTATGGTCCGGCCGTATATACATGACTGCCACGGTTACATACATAATTTTTCTATAGAAAAACTAGGCCGAAAGGCCTAAAAGCAGCTCGTATTCATCCGGAATGTGTTTACACCATATATTTTGCAGAAAGGTCCAAATAAACATATATTTTACAAAAAGAGCCTCCAGAAGAAATAAAGAAATCCATCAAACCTTTGTTCGTCAACGTCGTCGGTGAAAATGGCCCGTTTCTTGTCGAAGATTGACTTGGAGCATATGGTATCAGGAAGCTCTTTGAACAGCGGTGCCCTAATATTGCTCGAGCCGGAGGGTCTCTACGATGAGGAGGTTGAAGTTTGGAGGCAGAGGGAATCGTACATGGTAACAAAGGCTGCCCGCGCTCAACCCAACGATAGAACCCAAGCCAGCTAAGGCATATGTTGTGGTGACGTTCATTCTCAACAGCAGTACAAATGACAGCTATGGGCAAAATGGTTGAGCACGTCCGCAAAAGCTTTATTTGAAAAGAGGGAGGAGATCACACTGACCAGAAAGAGATGGTGCGAAGATAGCGAAGGGCGAAGGCGACGTACGCAAGAACCATAAAGGCCAAATTATTTGAAGGGGATGACTCACCAGAGACATGGCTGCCGAGAACAGGGTAGGCTATTCTGGTGATGGATGACGGCGGTGTCGGTGTAAAAGCCCAAAACTGAAGAAAACATATTATAACACTGTTATATAGGGGTGGGACCCTCTCTCAAGACCGTTGGTTGCAAGCTGGAGAATATAGGGAAAACCCAACTGGTGGAAACCTAGAGAGAAGCTGTAGGTGGGAAATTTGGTGGATTTAATAGGGTTTGACAAAAGGCTGAAGAAGAAGAAATTTTTCTCGATTTCTCCGATTGCCTTTTTTTATATATATTATACTTTTAAGAGCTATGTTGTATGCATAAACGGTGACCGGCCATTAGTCAGGTATGGAAGGAGGAGAAATTCAGTCTCTCTTGGCTTAGACTGTCTGTGATTGCGGGAAATATACAGAAAATTTACAGGAGATAGCATAAGGATCAGGAAATTTAAGTGCGAATCAGAGACGCCATTGCGTTTTTCATCGCAGCACTAACCTTGCTGCGTGCGTACGTTTTTGGTTGGTAGGTGAGCAGCTGAGTTGCACGCGCTTGCAATCTTTTTCGTATGTTTTTGTTTGGTTTGCTGTTACTTCCGACGGGGAATTAAACAACCAGCGTGCGTGGTCCTCTGCCCATCCGCGCGCACTCACCCGCTAAGCTTAAGAGGTTTCATGTGCACAGCCAAATCAGCGGCGCTATGTCTGTTTTTTGGGGTCAAGTCAGTTCCTTATCAAGGTCTCTCTACTTTTGAACGGGACTTTCCGATCATTTCGCAAACTTTACGCGATTGCAGGAATTCTACAGAAATTATATATGAATTAATTATGGTGTTCCCAATAATTTCTTACGTGTATATGAGCCCCGAGATTTTAAGCTGGAGGTCAATAGTGCATGAATTGAAATAATACAGTACATAGTGGTTGGACTGAAATGAACTTGAATGGTATTTAGTTACTTCCCATTCCTTTCTAGATATTGTTTTAGAATGCATAAAAGTATTTGGATTGTTTATATACAAATTTTTATTACATGTTTGTCATAAGACACTGATGTCACATATTATATTTTTTGGAAATTTATGCTAACATAAAAAAAAAGGTCAGATATGTATATCAAAGACCGAGTAGATATCCGAAATGACAACCAAAAAGGAATTTGATGTAGTATCATACTTCTATTGCCTTTTTTCTACATTTACCATTGGATTAAGTGCTTAGAATTTAATTACTCTATAGAAAAACACTCGGTATTTCCTAGATATCTCTTCTTTGTTTTGCAGGGAGGAGAGAACTTTACTGGTTAAGAAATATGAGTTACAATCTCTAGTGGGTAGCTCAAGAACTGAAGACGGTGCCTTGAGCCCCAACAATGTAGAACCCGAGCTCCGATTAGCTTACACCCAATACACTCTCTCCTCGCTTTAACAATCTTCACCTCTAGGATAAGCCTAATCAATGCCTTTGCTGCCATGAACATGTGACCGAACCTGGATCTATCCTGGCCTGTATTCAGAAGCCCTTGCAGAACATCAGCACAGTCTGACTCCAATTATAGCAGTCATGTTTAACCCATTCAACAATACCTCCTTCCAAGCATGCCAACACAAGACGGTGGTAGCCTCCACGCCAGGACCAGCAGGAACACATTCCACCCAATGTACGAATTTTTTTTCTCGTTTCAAAAGTTGTCAAAAATTTTGAAAAAAATTTGTGAGCATGCATCATATTGTAAAATATGCACTTATAAAATTTGGTGTAAAAATATGATTAAATTGATGTAACTTAAATAGTGATTACTGCACACGTGTTCAAACTGTACCAATTTATCTTTTTTGCACATGACGTATATGGTCATATTTTTGTACAAATTTGATAAGTGTATATGTTATGACATGATGTACATCTATAAAAAAATTTAAAAAATTTATGACCTTTTAGAGTGAAAAAGATTAAATTTCACACATCGGGTGGAGACCTACCTAAAGGGTAAAAATCCGTGTTGGAATACTTCACCGTTACAAATGCGTATGATAATGCCTGCCAAGCAGTCCCCGATAGGCGAGAGCACACCAACACTTGTCGTATTTGCTATTTGCTATTACAATTGGATACATTTTTATTTTATTTTTAGGTTGAAGTAGATTTACCTAATACCTATTGCTATCGAATACATTTCATTTTGCAGCGCAGATAGTAGGAAATGTAGTGGCCATCACGCAATCAGAGCGGTATGTCTTCTTGTCCAACTAGAGATAGCTAGCGTGTATTTTTTGAGCAGGGGACGCATTCTAACTTTCTTTACTTAGACTGACAAAAATAATTTCGAAAGAGGAAAGACATACTTGAAAGGGTTTATAGATAAGTCTGACAAAAGAGGAAGTACTAGACAAAGCAAACCTCAAATGCATGTCTTTAACCCCAAAACATTACAGTCTTATATTCACTTACTTGATCATTATCTAAACATTCACTCATATGATAATATAAATTAAGTCGGAAAAAGTAATTTGTTTTACATTTCTTGACTCTTGTCAAAGTCCATATTTCACCCCTAAACTCTAAAACACAGGACGAAACACACCTAAACTCTTAATATTAGATAAATTGATCTCCGAATCTAGTCAAATCCAGTTTTCACATTGACATGGCATGGTTTTCTGTGGCGATCTCTGGCGCGCCAATCTATGCCTCCACTGGATCCTCTCGTGGATGAACCCAACTGATTGAGGGTTTGAAATGGGGAATTTTTTCGAGCCTAACGACTTTTAGACCAGATGCTTAGCCATCTATCAGAAGGTGTCGCGTACACGGATATTGCCACCTAGGATATGTCGAAGTATATAACTCCAGTATGCAAAATTGTGTAGGAAAAAGGGAATCGAGATAGAAATGTACAATGGACAAAAATCTTCAGACATATTAGAACCTCTTGACCTAAGAATAATAACCCTACCCCTGTATTCTATTAACGGTGAGTGATTACAATGGCAGTGGCACTGATCGGGGAGAATAGTGCGTGAATGAGTGTGTCGTGCGAGCGAGAGAACGACTGCCAGATCGGATCACCTGCTGTCCGGACATGATCCCTGATATAGTGCTCGACGGAATGACGATTCCTGGCGTCAAAAAACGCTTGTTCACGCCATGCAGAGCAACCTCCAATGGTGATTCCCATTGTTAGCGTTGTCTCTAAGAGATGGTTGTTTTCGACGATTAGCAATTCTCATTCGTTGGCGCCTGGGTATTAGCCGGAGTCACGTGGTAGATAGCATGCTCATAGATCCGGTTGCAAGCCAGGTTGTCGTAGCCCTGGTCTGAGTCAACGAGCTATCCGTGATACGGTGATCATCGTTAGGATGATTGCGTGTCCTAATTTGGGTCAAAACATTGCCTGGCTGGACAGAACAGTCAAAAACATGCCATGTCATGTCGAAACCGTCTTTGACTAACATTGTGGCAGAAATTTATCCGCTATTTAGAGTCTAGGGCGTGTTTTGTCTGGCTTTTGAGTTCACGAAGTGAAACCTAGCCTAGCAGAGAGTTGAAGGGTGCAAGACGAACCTTTCTCTTTCAAAATTTCCTTTTGTTGCTTGTGTGACTTGTGCTTGATCATCTGGTGTTGAAGAGGAGGTAGGTATGCATGAGCTACCTACCAGCAGCAAGAACAATACGATACCTAATTTTACTCATTACAGAAAAAAAAACTTAAAGGAAGGAGTTAGAAAAAGAGAGAGAAACAAGAGGGCGTTGCATACAACGGTAACGCGCCCAGTTCTCCTTTATTTATGGTTTAGTTGCTCTTGCTAATGATTCCAGACAATTCTCTTCGGCTCTAAAACTGCCACATCTTTGTACGTTAAACCCATTTTGTATATAATGATCCGTTACAAGAGTGGCTCTTTGTGCGTTAAACCTACTCTATATATGATGGTATCTGTTAAGAGAGAGTGGTTTTTTGTAGGTTACATCTACTTCGTATATAATGGTATCTACTTCCGCATAAATGTTACATGAAGGATTGCAAGCTACGATCAACCAATCTGTCCCGGCCCCTCAAAACCCCCAAACCAACTCGTTCTGATTTCAGAGCAAATAATAGCAGAAAACAGCAGCTACCTGGAACCTAACCCCCTGGGATAGCTTCCACACACCATCCCCTGGCAAACGGAACACCAACGCTCCTTCCATCTTGTTGGTTCTCCGTCTCATCTTGTCACATCACTAGCTTGTGATTTGTGAACAGGTTAACCTCTCTGACGATCGCTTACTTGTGTTGTTGCATGAGAATTATATGATTGGGAAACATCATATATACTTTTCTGATTAAACGTCACTAGTCACTACCACACAGGGGTTTTATGCTCTTCCTGTGGCTTGTAGCAACTTCTTTCGTTTGTACATCATATATTGGTTTACACAAAACACTAGCTACCAAAATTGTGGAAATGTGCGGTATGCTCAAATATATGCCATTTCAATCCTCAGAGTATAAAGAACAGTTTGGCATCATCTATTTATAAATGGAGGAAGTATTTCTCAAGTTTTAAACTTGTAGCCGTTTTGTGGATGCGGATCTTCTCTTGCAAATCTACGGACTGCGGAGGAATCCTATGCAGTAAGTAGTAGGACATTGGATTTTGATCGGACGGTGAAAATAATACCTTAGTGCAATTTACTGTGCTCCTCTCCAGCTCATGCCAATGGAGGGGAAGCCAATGCAGACTTGCAGAGGATTTGCTTCCGTGGTTTGCTGGGCAGCCTAGTGGAAGTTTGAGCTCTTGTTTGGCCACATCTCATCACAACTTTCACATGTACATGCGATTCTACATGCATCTTTCTTTCTTTTGGGGAGAATTCTACTTGTAGTTTACTCTTTATATAAATTGGGAACGTAAATCGTGATATGTTCAAAAGAAATGGAAATTGAGAAACCTGCAAGCTGAGTTAACCAGATCAAACTTTGGTCAATTCAGCGAAACCCCAACCGCCTGGAACAGGTGACTAACGCCGGAGAGAAACATCTTCATCGTTTTGCCCCTGGTCCCTCTCTTCTCTTCTCCAACGTTCTCCTTAGTGTTGAGTAGTGGGGTATCCGTTGATTTACCCAAGTATGTTTGGATTTCTCTAATGTCACATGTTTTTTATTTCTAGAATTTATTTCTAGAATAAAGTTTATAGCTTACCCACGATAGGTATTATTGGACTGACTTGTCTGGATGATGACGATGTCGCTAATACCAGAAATCCACTAGTTCTAATTGGGTGCAAACAAATCACCTTTATGTAAGTCCTAGACTTAGCATCAATATATGAACAAGATGATATTTCTAAAGAAACAATGTTTGGTCAATTTGCCTCTAGTATACAAATTAAAACTGTTATTGTTTGTTTGAATTCATAAAATATCCGGCTGAACTAGCTGCTGAAGCCGACAAATTAACGACCTTGACTTAAATGCTGTCTACAGTCCATGTTGGAATGTTTTCCTCAGATTGTTTGCAGGCTAAAAGTAAAACCACGGGGTTCATAAATCCCTAACCATTATAATTGATGAATAGTTGAGGGGCACCCCTCGCTAATTAAAATCCTTGTTGGCAGATGTCAGACATGGGCATAAAAGTTGATAGCACCAGAACAAACATCTTTCTCAAGTAGTACCAGACCACATCGATCGGCTCCTAAATACATGTCCTTTAACTTAATTAGACATGCGCGTGCTCTTGAAGATACAAATTCGACCTGAGACGTTAATGGTAAATATATTCTGAATGTGGTTTTTATGTAAATCTAGTGATAAGCTTAACTACTACTAAAAACTATGAAAGGAGAAAAAAATCATCTCCCAACAAACAAATACTTTGACACAAACTTACGACAAAAAGCAGGCAGGAAGTTACGGTAAAACCGATGACGTGGTGCAAGGTGCGGCGGAGCCGAGTGCGATGATACAGGAGCTCAACGTGTAGGCTTCCATCTTTTTCTTTATGTTGAGATGTAGAGGTTTCCATCCCTAGCATTAGCAAAAACATCTCGGACGCTGGAGACGGAAACAAACAAGTTTGACAACAACTCGAAGCTCAAAAAGAAAAGGTCTGACTACAATGCGAGATGTATGCATCAAAAGGGCAGGGGACCCACCGAAAACACGCCATCCATCCAGTGGCCATGAAGCCCAACTACCCTTCTCCAAGGGAAATAAAATCTGGCCCCTAGCTAGAGAGAGAGAGAGACCGCACCACACCACATCGACCACCTGCCCCGCTACATCAATGCACGACCAATGTTTGTGTATATCTATATCTATATCTATACTACTATATAGTGTATCAAATTTGAACTAGACCTGGCAAGCAATCTGAGCCATTGATCCCATAAATCCAACGGTTGAGATTGGAGAGATTCGCGTGAACAGTACATATGAATAGTACCCATAAACAGTACTCGTAAACAGTACCATCTACAATATCGTTTACAGTACTCTGCGAACAGTACCAATACCTACGTGCATTGCACATACTGTTTGCTAGTAGTTGTAGTAGGTGCGTGTGCGTGTGCGCGGCCGTGTCCCATTCCTTCAACCCGAATGCCTAGACGTCGCATCCCTCCCTCTGCTGTAATTTCCCGCAGCGCCGCACTGCCTGGGTTCGAGCAGAATAGCCCCTTGTGTTTTGTCTTTTCGCGTGTGCGAGTCGCCGTTATCTCGGTAGGAAAAAGAGTTCGATCGATTCGGAGTCGGACTCACGGCTCGCAACAACACGGAAAGGGCTTTGAGAAGGGAAAAAGGAACGAGTCATGCAGTCATGCAGATGCAATCCGAGTCGAAGGAGAAACTAGTGGTTGTTGCACACATCAGGATCGGTCTTTGGAGGCAGGTACCGATATATAGTGTAAACACGCAGCCTCACGCATCAACTCTGGGAACCGATCGACGACGTAGTTGTAACAGGGACAGAAAAAAAGAGAACATTGTTGTCGAGCTATCGAGCTCGGCAAAAAGATTAGAGGTAAAGTTCGCCGGGATCCTGTCACATGGTCTTGACTACTCGATCGGGACTGCATGCCTTGTGATTTGCTGCCTCTCGTTCGGTTTGAACTATTAGCTTCGCTGTTTTCAACCTACCTAGTACTACTAACTAGTTTGTTCGGAGATGCCTCGAACACACACGGGATGATTCTGTTGGCGTTCGTATGTTGTTGTTGGCTAGCCCTTTTACAATGAGTTTGGCCAGCTAGTCCTTTCAGCCGCTCATACACTTGATCATCACTCTCCAAAAGGCACTGTGCTTTTTCTAACAACCCTTTCCACCTTCAGCACACACCCATACCCAAAGAAGAAAATCTCACAATCCACGAGTCCCATTTAGATCGTATAAGAGTTGCAAACGGATGCACCACGTCCTTTTGCTCTGATTCAAAATAACACGACATTTTAGACATATGTATGGTTTTTATAGTGTAATTTTGACTGTTATATTATATATATATATATATTAGTAAACAATAACACTACAAAACTATGAAAAACGATAAATCTAATGATATTATTTTCCTTTGACCAGTCACAATAATCTTTTTACATATTGATAGTGCAAGTTAGAGAAGTTTTACCATATGATTTCTAGAACATTATCTATTCTAGGATGAAGTTAGTAATGTTTATCGTCAGTCAAAAGCTTTGAGTTTTTATGCTTTTACTATGATTAATACTCTATTGTTTGGCAAATGTAGGGTGTACTTTCAATGTGTAAATCTAAGCTTTGATAGTAAATCCTGGTGTACAATATTAATAGTTGCAGAATTATAAACATAAGATTTTTTATACGAGTTCAATATTATCAATTTCATGTAACATAATTTAAATATTAATAAAAATTAAAATTTGACGGTTAAAATACGTCATATATATCGCAACGGAGGGAGTATAGATTGGTGTTCAATTTGCCGAATCTAATTGCCGTTCACCGTTATCTTGATGCTGGTGGGCTGGGGTTGGGGGTTAGTTGATCCAACTCCCAACTATCCGTCCACCCCCCAGTCAAAATCCAAGCTCCACCCCCTCTCTCTCTCTGTCCCTCCCTCTCGAGCTCACGCATTCCAGCTCCCTGGCCCTGCGGTCCGGTCCCAGCCGCGCATGGGGCCGCCCCCGCACCGCGGCGGGCAGTTAAATGGCGCGCGCGGCAAGCAGCAGCGTAGCGTAGCGTCGTAGGGCACGCACGGCACGCCACCTCGCGCTGTCTGTCCCCGACCCCCCCTCCTTCGCTCCGTGGTAGTGCTAGCTTCTTGGCCGTGGAGGAGAGGAGAGGGAGGGAGGCGCGCATTTAAGGCCTTCCCCCGCCCTGCCGCCGCCGCGTCGAGGCGCTTCCCTGGATCTTGATCCGTGGACGCCGTGGAGCCTTTCTTCCCCGGCGGCCCTGGGCGCGGCATTCCGTCGAACGGGCGGCGCGCCTCTGGGCGGACGGACCGGGCGTACGGTCCCCTGTTTGTTTCTTCTCTCTGCTCTGTTCCTTGCTGGTGAGTGGTGGCTCTGCTCGTGTCTTTGAATTTCGCAACACTTTCGTCTCTGTTGTATGCGTATTTGTGTTCGAATTTTGGAGTTCACGCTCGAATCTAGCTAGAAAAAGAGAGCAAAATTTCCTTGCTCCGTTGTAGTACTACTGGTCCTAGATCGCTTCCAGCTCTTGCTCGTGGCCGAAATCGAGAGCCGTGGTGCGTGGTCTCTTGCTGGCGTCGGCATTCCATCGAGCGGGTTGTGAGCGTGCACGATTGGGCGGAGGAGATCCTGGCTTCCTTTTTTGTTTGTTTGGTTTTGGATGCTTGTTGTTTTGTTTGGTTGCTTGCCGGAATTGGGGTTCCCTTTCTTCGTGCCGTGGACACTTCTGTGATCACATAGTCAACCTATTTTTCACCTGCTTAGAAAAAGGAATCAGAGTATATGGTCTTGCTGTTCTGATTCTGCGGGCTGTTGGCCACTGATTTATTGTTACAATTGTGTACTCTTGCTGGGGGAATTTAATGGTCTGGTTAAATAGTCATGTTTTTGTTTCTATCATTTTAACATCTAGTTCAAAAAAAAGAAATACACATGCATATTTCGAATAATCATGCAAGCGTTCGCTAACCAGAATTGATGTGCTAACGGTTTTGTTCCTTTTCCCAGCAACTCTGAAGGTTAGAGGGGGCCAATAATGGCGGAATCTGACCAAATAAACGGTACGCTGAACAGGATGCCTAATTCGAGGCATCTGTCCTGGCCGTCCGAGGTTGATGAATTCTGTAAAGCGCTTGGCGGCGACTCGCCAATACACAGTGTGCTAGTTGCCAATAATGGAATGGCTGCGGTCAAGTTCATGCGTAGCATCCGGACATGGGCCTTGGAGACCTTCGGAACTGAGAAGGCGATTCTTTTGGTGGCTATGGCAACTCCAGAGGACCTGAAGATAAATGCGGAGCACATAAGAATCGCTGACCAGTTCTTAGAAGTTCCTGGTGGAACAAATAATAATAACTATGCGAATGTACAGCTTATAGTGGAGGTTAGCACAATTGATCATTTTCCTGGTCTTTTTCACCTACTTGTGGATTAGTTTATCCATATTCATTACTCTGGATAATTGGTATTTAATGTTTGTAATTCACCTGTCACAGATAGCAGAGAGAACTCGGGTTTCTGCAGTTTGGCCTGGCTGGGGTCATGCTTCTGAGAACCCAGAACTTCCAGATGCGCTGAAGGAAAAAGGAATAATTTTTCTTGGGCCACCATCAGCCGCTATGGCTGCACTAGGTGATAAGATTGGTTCTTCTCTTATTGCGCAAGCAGCAGGAGTTCCAACTCTTCCATGGAGTGGATCACATGTATGCCTTCTCCTATTTCTTATTTTCCAAAAAGAAAAACCTTATCCTATTTCTGTATAGTATTGCTCCTGTTTATTCTCCATGGATATATTTCTTAAAATTAAATCCAAATGCGCTGTAGGTGAAAGTTCCACCAGAAACCTGCCACTCGATACCTGAGGAAATCTATAAAAACGCTTGTGTTTCCACTACAGAGGAAGCAGTGGCTAGTTGTCAGGTGGTGGGGTATCCTGCCATGATCAAAGCATCATGGGGAGGTGGTGGTAAAGGAATAAGGAAGGTTGGTGTACTTTTTCATTCAACTCTACCACAACTATATGGAAGTGACCTTGCAATTTTTTTCGTGTGGAAGTGTTCTCCCAACAAATAATGATATGGAAATGTCCACTGTCCATACAAAATGAAGTTGAAGTTTTCTGCAAATATCGTAGATTAACCAACGATGATTTTGGTGTCGTTCAAATGGTTTTCTAGGTACACAATGATGATGAGGTGAGAGCATTGTTTAAGCAAGTGCAAGGAGAAGTCCCCGGATCACCTATATTTATCATGAAGGTGGCATCTCAGGTGATAAGTGATATGGCTTGAATTACACTGCTTTTCCTTTATTTTTCTGTTGTGTCTTTGTCATAGTCCTGTTAACATGTTAACCATATAGATGCCTGGTGGACAAGGGACTAAGACTACACAATAATAAAAAACACCATTTACTGTTATCAGTATTCAAAGAGTGCTTCTGTACTGATATATTTGTTATCTAAAAGCTTGCATTTTGTTCTTTCTTTGTAGAGCCGACATCTGGAGGTTCAGTTGCTCTGTGACAAACATGGCAACGTAGCAGCACTGCACAGTCGAGATTGTAGTGTTCAAAGAAGGCACCAAAAGGTTAGTTTTTTGTCTGTTTCTGAAGCATTGGAATTTTCAATATCAATTATCTTGGAATTAATTTGAGCCAAGGGTTGGTGTACTGAGTCGAAATGTTAAGACTAGTTACTGTATTCAATGTTTTTTCATAACCACGAAAACATTTTAGGTAATGCAAGGAAAAAATGGGAAACAGATCAGACATCTGGCACCTAGTCTTACATTTCTTTTTAATGATTTGTGAAACAATAGTTTTCACCATATACTTGTGCGACAGATTATTGAGGAGGGACCAATTACAGTTGCTCCTCCAGAAACGGTTAAAGAGCTTGAGCAGGCAGCAAGGCGGCTTGCTAAATGTGTGCAATATGAGGGTGCTGCTACAGTGGAATATCTATACAGCATGGAAACAGGCGAATACTATTTCCTGGAGCTTAATCCACGATTGCAGGTAGAACACCCTGTGACCGAATGGATTGCTGAAATAAACTTGCCTGCATCTCAAGTTGCAGTAGGAATGGGCATACCCCTCTACAACATTCCAGGTAGGCCAATTTTCCAGCTTGATGGTTGATGAGATTATCTATTTCCCTCTCTACTAACAAATAAAAGGATCATTGCAGAGATCAGACGCTTCTATGGAATGGAACATGGAGGTGGCTATCACGCTTGGAAGGAAATATCAGCTGTTGCAACTAAATTTGATTTGGATAAAGCTCAGTCAGTAAGGCCAAAGGGTCACTGTGTAGCAGTTAGAGTCACTAGTGAGGATCCAGATGATGGGTTTAAGCCGACTAGTGGAAGAGTGGAAGAGCTAAACTTTAAAAGTAAACCAAATGTTTGGGCCTATTTCTCCGTTAAGGCAAGTAGACATCCATATGTAATGGTTCTTTTATACCACACGTTACAACAAATGCAGCTTATCATTACCCTTGATTTTCCCTGTTTCCTGGCTAAATTTATATCTTGTTGTGTGCAAGCTAACATGAATCATCATTTTCTTATTTCAGTCTGGAGGAGCAATTCATGAATTTTCTGATTCTCAATTTGGTAAGTAACATCACATAATTTTCTGTTTCCCCTTGGTATCTCGTGATGCTTTTGTTAAACAACACCGTTTTGCTGCAGGTCATGTTTTTGCTTTTGGGGAATCTAGGTCGTTGGCAATAGCCAATATGGTACTTGGGTTAAAAGAGATCCAAATCCGTGGAGAGATACGCACAAATGTTGATTACACAGTGGATCTCTTGAATGTAAGATAACCCAAACTGTTCTCTGATTACATGGTATGTTTACTCCCTTTTTGTAATTTATGTTTCAATTTTTCATATTTCCAGGCTGCAGAATACCGAGATAATAAGATCCACACTGGTTGGCTAGACAGCAGAATAGCTATGCGAGTTAGAGCAGAGAGGCCCCCATGGTACCTTTCAGTTGTTGGAGGAGCTCTATATGTATGACTTGTTTGACTGCAGAACTATGATTTATTAGCTGGTTATGGGCTTGCACGCCAGATATCATTGCTAACCTGAAATGTTGTATTTCTTATGTTGCAGGAAGCATCAAGCAGGAGCTCAAGCGTTGTTACCGATTATGTCGGTTATCTCAGCAAAGGTCAAATACCACCAAAGGTATCATACTGTATGATGAATACCGTTACTGCTGATATTCTAGTTTTATGAATAATACTGTCTAACTGTTTTCCCTTACAGCACATTTCTCTTGTTAATTTGACTGTAACTTTAAATATAGAGGGGAGCAAATATACGGTAATTATCTATAACTTGCTCTTTGAATCTTATCCATGCCATAGCCATCCTATCCAGTTGGTATGCTCGTCACAGCTGCTCATGATTATTTTCTGTTGTAGATTGAGACAGTAAGAGGTGGACCCCGTAGCTACAAATTAAGAATTAATGAATCAGAGATCGAAGCAGAGATACATTCGTTGCGAGATGGCGGACTCTTAATGCAGGTACATAATTACCACACTGCAAGGTTTTATACAAAGATCATATACAAATGTGATTTATGTCTTTATTGTTTGGAAAGGGTCTGATGTACCTTTAATTGTAAATTCTCCAGTTGGATGGAAACAGTCATGTAATTTATGCTGAGACAGAGGCGGCCGGGACACGTCTTCTAATCAATGGGAGAACATGCTTATTACAGGTGAGTATAGCTATGTTCCTAACTTCCTATTCTCCTCTTGGTTTCTAACTGCAAATTTTAGCTCTATAAAAGTTATTATAGGTGAAGAGTTCTTTTTGTGTATTACTATAGATCTAGACAAAACTTATGCTATTGAATCTGGCAAGTTATGTTGCAATTTTTTATGTTCATGTAAAGGTCATAAAAATTAGAAACATCTCTTTGTTGAAGGATGAGAATATTCAGCTAGAATGAACGGAGTAGAAGTTAGTAAGATTGCTGATGCAGGGTAGCCCGGAATTATATTTACTTGTTTCTATTATATTGCTACATGAACCTTGCTCTAATAAGTTTATTTGGAATTAGGTAAGGTAATCTATAACATAGATGTCCCACTTTCTTCCTCTGCAAATGCTCTGCTTGACATCTGCCATCACTGTGGTGTTGCATCTGCCTAATAGTCATGTCTTAGCAGCTGCTTAGGATCCTCAATTTTACAAAGGCAAGATCCCAGGTGCCTAAGATCTTATTAGAGAAGTCCTCACTATAGGAATATTTAATTGAAGGACTAAGTAATACAGGGATTGTTTCAACTCTAACTGTGACAGCAAAATTGTATGAAAACACACATTAATTTTGTCCTCTTAATGATATATTTCAGAAAGAACATGATCCTTCGAAGTTGTTGGCTGATACACCATGCAAACTTCTTCGGTTCTTGGTCTCGGATGGCTCTCATGTGGATGCTGATACACCATATGCTGAGGTGGAGGTCATGAAAATGTGCATGCCACTGTTACTACCTGCCTCTGGTGTCATTCACTTTGTCATGCCTGAGGGTCAGGCCATGCAGGTCTTACTCCTTTTCTCTATTTCTCTCTCCCCATTGCTTACATGTTGCAGGGCTATGCGTACATTCTGGCTATAATACTTTATGCAAGTAATATGCATACATCTTTCAAATACTAACTGAAATGTCTGTCTTTATGCAGGCAAATGACCTGATAGCAAGGTTGGACCTTGATGACCCGTCTTCTGTGAGGAGAGCTGAACCATTTCATGGCACCTTTCCAAAACTTGGACCTCCCACTGCTATTTCTGGCAAAGTTCACCAAAAATTTGCTGCAAGTGTGAATTCTGCACACATGATCCTTGCAGGATATGAACATAATATCAATCAAGTAAGGCATAACGAACTTTCAGAATATAGTTGTAATTTCAATTTTGTTTCCTTTCTCTATCTCCTTGCCATTATCCTTGGCTACGTGAAAAACTGACCTTTCAGTTTGTGACAATCTATTCCATCTTGGAAAATGATCTAGTCTTTGCGTTATCTTCAATCAATAAGTCCCTGACTATACCTTTTCCCCCAGGTTGTACAAGATTTGCTAAACTGCCTAGACAGCCCTGAGCTCCCTTTTCTACAGTGGCAAGAACTTATGTCTGTTTTGGCAACCCGGCTTCCAAAAGATCTGAGGAATGAGGTGATTAATTAATTTCTTACATCACATGCCACGTTTATTATTCTATGTTCCATTTTTGCTGCATATTGAATGTCGAACTAATTTGTCTGTACGCAGTTGGACAGTAAGTACAAGGAGTATGAGTTGAATCCTGACTTCCGGAAGAGCAAGGATTTCCCTGCCAAGTTGCTGAGGGGAGTCATCGAGGTCAGTTTGAGACTGTTACTTGTCATCCATTTCTTTTTGGGTATCATGTTGGTCCTTACAAAACCATTACTGCAGGCAAATCTTGCATACTGTTCTGAGAAAGACAGGATTACTAACGAGAGGCTTGTGGAGCCACTTATGAGCCTGGTCAAGTCATATGAGGGTGGAAGAGAAAGCCATGCTCGTGTTGTTGTCAAGTCTCTGTTTGAGGAGTATTTGTCTGTTGAAGAACTCTTCAGTGATGACATTCAGGTAACTCTCTATAATAACTTCGAAAGGATTCCTCAATGCTCACTTGCTCACCGGAATGTGCTAAACATATGTGCATTTTCTGCTTTTATATTTTCAGTCTGATGTGATAGAACGTCTACGACTTCAACATGCCAAAGACCTTGAGAAGGTCGTATATATTGTGTTCTCCCATCAGGTGATGTATTTATTGTGCAATGTGTTGATTTACATGATAATATGCAAAGGCATTTCGTGGCTGATAGTTTGTGTTCCTTTGAAGGGCGTGAGAAACAAAAATAAATTAATACTACGGCTTATGGAAGCATTGATCTATCCAAATCCATCTGCTTACAGGGACCAGTTGATTCGCTTCTCTGCCCTGAACCATACAGCATACTCTGGGGTAAATTTGAAATTTTGGATGATCTACATTCTATTTATTTTGCACATATCATAGCCTAGAGAAATGATATAAATTTATTGTAATTGATGCAGCTGGCACTTAAAGCAAGCCAACTTCTTGAGCACACTAAGTTGAGTGAGCTCCGCACAAGTATAGCAAGAAGCCTTTCAGAGCTGGAGATGTTTACTGAGGAAGGAGAGCGGGTATCAACACCTAGGAGAAAGATGGCCATCAATGAAAGGATGGAAGATTTAGTATGTGCCCCACTTGCAGTTGAAGACGCCCTTGTGGCTTTGTTTGATCACAGCGATCCTACTCTTCAGCGGAGAGTTGTTGAGACATACATACGCAGATTGTATCAGGTATTACTGATTTATCAACTACTTCACTCTTTTCTTGATATAATTGGAGTATTAACAAATTTATGTCGGTTAACTCACAATCATCTTCCAGCATTATCTTGTAAGTGGCAGTATCCGGATGCAATGGCACAGGTCTGGTCTAATTGCTTTATGGGAATTCTCCGAAGAGCATATTGAACAAAGAAATGGGCAATCTGTGTCACCTCTAAAGCAGAACGTAGAGGATCCCATTGACAAGCGATGGGGTGTCATGGTTGTAATCAAGTCTCTTCAGTTTCTGTCAACTGCAATTGAAGCTGCATTGAAGGAGACTTCACATTTTGGAGCATGTGTTGGAAGTGTCTCAAATGGCAATCCTGTAAATTCTAACCAGAGCAATATGCTGCATATTGCTTTGGTTGGTATCAACAATCAGATGAGTACTCTTCAAGACAGGTTTGTTTACTCCCTCTATTTTTATGTCACTATTTGTTATTGATGAAAACATAAAACTTTTTCCTTACCTCTTCCACTCTGTTTTCTTTTTGTAGTGGTGATGAGGATCAAGCACAAGAAAGGATCAACAAACTTTCCAAGATTTTGAAGGATAATACTATAACATCACATCTCAATGGTGCTGATGTTAGGGTTGTCAGCTGCATTATCCAAAGAGATGAAGGACGTCCGCCAATGCGCCACTCCTTCCAATGGTTGGTTGACAAGCTATATTACGAGGAGGACCCGATGCTCCGCCATGTGGAACCTCCTTTGTCCACATTCCTTGAGTTGGTATGTAGCTCTTTTTTTTTCTGGTAATGTTCTCTTCGACAATACCAGTACCTCTAACAACTTGTCTGTAAATACAGGATAAAGTGAATTTGGAAGGTTACAATGATGTGAAATACACCCCATCACGTGATCGCCAGTGGCATATTTACACACTAGTCAAGAACAAGAAAGATCAGAGGTCAAATGACCAAAGGATGTTTCTTCGTACCATAGTCAGGCAGCCAAGTGTGACCAATGGGTTTTTGTCTGGAAGTATTGATAATGAAGTAGGCCGTGCTCAAGCCTCATCATCATTCACATCAAACAGCATACTCAGATCATTGATGGCAGCGCTAGAAGAAATAGAGTTACACGCTCATAATGAGGCTGTGAGGTCAGGCCATTCACACATGTATCTGTGCATATTGAGACAACAACAGTTGTTTGATCTAATTCCATTTTCAAGGTCAGTCAAAACATCTTCGTTATGTTCTCAGTAAAATATATTGCACTCAATCTGCTCATAGATGTTCACTTGGTTCGTGCTTTTCATTATGTTAGGATGACGGATGAAGTTGGTCAAGATGAAGCGACAGCATGCACACTTTTGAAGCATATGGTTTTGAATATATATGAACATGTTGGTGTCAGGATGCATCGCCTTTCTGTGTGCCAGTGGGAAGTGAAGCTATGGTTAGATTGTGATGGGCAAGCTAATGGTGCTTGGAGAGTTGTCATTACCAATGTAACTGGCCACACCTGCACTGTTGATGTAAGTTCCTTAGCTATTGCCCTACTATGCGAGCAATATCATTTACAGTTCAGTAAACATTATAAAGAATGCTACCTCTGATGGGATGTTGGTTGACAAAGCCTCACAGACCATCTTATATGCTTTCTTTAGCTTATCTAGTTAGTGAATAGAAAATGCTCATCACTCCCATCATGAACGTCATCGGGTACTCTCTCAACTATTGCTTTTTAAAAATGTTTTATCAAGCACTACTTGAAAAGACTTTAAATACCATTTGCTCTTTCATATTCTTATGCTCAATTTCTTTTGGCTTCCAGATTTACAGAGAAGTGGAGGACTCCAATACACATCAGCTTTTCTACCGCTCTGCCACTCCCACAGCTGGTCCTTTGCATGGTGTTGCATTGCATGAGCCATACAAGCCTTTGGATGCTATTGACCTGAAACGTTACGCGGCTAGGAAAAATGAAACTACGTACTGCTACGATTTCCCATTGGTGAGTTGCTTGCATTTTTGCTATTTTTCTATAACATTGGTTAGCATGTTTAACCAGATCAACTGAGATTGGTAATACTCTGTCCACAGGCATTTGAAACAGCACTGAAGAAGTCATGGAAATCTAGCATCTCGCATGTTGCAGAAGCTAACGAGCATAATCAGCGGTATGCCAAAGTGACAGAGCTTATATTTGCTGATTCAGCTGGATCATGGGGTTCTCCTTTGGTTCCAGTTGAGCGTCTTCCAGGTATGAATGATATCGGCATTGTTGCTTGGAGCATGAAGCTCTCCACAGCAGAATTTCCAGGCGGCAGGGAGATTATAGTTGTTGCAAATGATGTGACATTTAAAGCTGGGTCCTTTGGTCCTAGAGAAGATGCATTCTTCGATGCTGTTACCAATCTTGCTTGCGAGAGGAAAATTCCTCTTATCTACTTGTCAGCAACTGCTGGTGCTAGGATCGGTGTAGCAGAGGAAATAAAGTCATGCTTCCATGTTGGATGGTTTGATGATCAGAGCCCTGAACGTGGTTTCCACTACATTTACCTCACTGAACAAGATTATTCACGTCTAAGCTCTTCAGTTATAGCCCATGAGCTGAAGCTAGAAACTGGGGAAACCAGATGGGTTGTTGATACCATTGTTGGGAAAGAGGATGGACTCGGTTGTGAGAATTTACATGGAAGTGGTGCCATTGCCAGTGCCTATTCTAAGGCATACAGGGAGACCTTTACTCTGACGTTTGTGACTGGACGAGCTGTTGGAATTGGGGCCTATCTTGCTCGGTTAGGCATGAGATGTATACAACGTCTTGATCAACCAATTATTTTAACTGGGTTTTCTGCGCTGAACAAGCTTCTGGGGCGTGAGGTTTATAGCTCTCATATGCAACTTGGTGGTCCCAAAATCATGGCTACAAATGGAGTTGTCCATCTGACAGTGTCAGATGATCTTGAAGGTGTTTCTGCTATCTTAAAATGGCTCAGCTATGTTCCTCCCTATGTTGGTGGTCCTCTTCCTATTCTGAAACCTCTTGACCCACCAGAGAGACCTGTAACATATTTCCCTGAGAATTCATGTGATGCCCGTGCAGCCATCTGTGGCATTCAGGACAGTCAAGGCAAGTGGTTGGGTGGTATGTTTGACAGAGAAAGCTTCGTGGAAACACTAGAAGGTTGGGCAAAAACTGTTATTACCGGAAGAGCAAAGCTTGGTGGAATTCCAGTTGGTGTCATAGCTGTAGAAACCCAGACAATGATGCAAGTCATCCCTGCTGACCCAGGTCAGCTTGATTCTGCCGAGCGTGTAGTCCCTCAAGCAGGACAGGTGTGGTTCCCAGATTCGGCCACAAAAACAGCCCAGGCATTGCTAGATTTTAACCGTGAAGAGCTCCCATTGTTCATCCTTGCTAACTGGAGAGGCTTTTCTGGTGGACAAAGGGATCTGTTTGAAGGAATCCTTCAGGCTGGTTCTACAATTGTTGAGAATTTGAGGACATATAAGCAGCCTGCCTTTGTGTATATCCCAAAGGCTGGAGAGTTACGTGGAGGTGCATGGGTTGTGGTGGACAGCAAGATCAATCCTGATCACATTGAGATGTATGCTGAGAGGACTGCAAAAGGGAATGTCCTTGAGGCAGAAGGGCTGATTGAGATCAAATTTAGGCCAAAGGAACTGGAAGACAGCATGCTAAGGCTTGACCCTGAGTTAATCAGCCTTAATGCTAGGCTCCAAGAAATGAAGAAAGAAAATGCTAGCCTCTCGGAAATGGAGACCATAAGGAGGAGTATGACTGTTCGGATGAAGCAATTGATGCCTATATATACTCAGGTTGCTACACGGTTTGCTGAATTGCATGACACCTCTTCCAGGATGGCTGCCAAAGGTGTGATCAGTAAGGTTGTTGATTGGGAGGAGTCTCGGACCTTCTTCTATAGGAGACTGCGAAGAAGGGTTGCTGAGGATTCACTTGCCAAGGAAGTTAGAGAAGCCGCTGGTGAGCAGCTGCCCCACAGATCAGCATTGGAGTCTATCAAGAAATGGTACCTGGCTTCCAAGGGTTCTGAGGGGGATAGTGAAAAGTGGAATGATGATGAATCTTTCTTCGCTTGGAAAGACGATCCCAAGAACTATGAGAACTATCTTGAGGAGTTGAAAGCTGAAAGGGTCTCCAAATGGTTCTCGCATCTTGCTGAAAGCTCAGACGTGAAAGCCTTACCAAACGGTCTTTCACTCCTCCTTGGCAAAGTAAGCTTTGCTTCTTCTTTTTTTTCTTAATTGGCCCAAATTGATACATTTTCTGTTTCCTCGTCTCTCTGATACGTTGCTTACTGAATACTTTGTACAGATGAATCCTTCAAAGAGGGAGCAGGTTATAGATGGCCTCAGGCAGCTTCTGGGTTGATCAATGGCGTTTAGGCATGCAGCATCAACCTAGTCGCCGCAACCAAACAATGCCTATGGTGGACTACAACAGAAGCGCAGAGGACGACGTTGAAGTTTTACTTGCCTGGCTACAGGATGTGATGAAAGACTAAACACAATGTTTGCACATAAGTAATTGCAGATGGCATCTCAAGACGAGATATTACACACACAAAACATAGGTTGTGTCTCTGCTCTGCTGGATATTTGATGCGAGTTCTTGCAAGAGCAGAATAAAGAGCATGCGAGCTTAATCAGGCACGGAGTGTTTGTTGTTATTTGTAGCCATGTATTTAGCTGTTTTAACCTTGTAATTGTCTGGCCTGTCTCGTGCCAATGTCACAGAGATACAATTGAAATCTTGATCAAGTAATTATTTATTCTTTCAGTCCAAGCGACACATCACATGCTCATGTTTTGATTCCGGTGGAAAAGATGTCCCATTGCTGTTCATGTAGGAGGGATGCAGTGTTGCCTTAACATGGATTATTGGAGCATCATCCATCCTCAATGCCCTGAAGCTGCTCCTTGATGGCATTGGCATCCCTAGGGTGTGACTGGTTGCTTGTGCAAAACCCCAATCAGCCCTGGAGAGGGGAGGCAATGGTGCTCATCTCCTGCATTTGGGTTCATCTCAGCCGGTTGTGCGGATTCCGGTTGCCTAAGGCCCCCTTCTAGACTGCTTCGACTTGTGCATAAACTGGTTTAAACTTAACAGTGTGGGAAAGACTCGAGGACAAACTGAGCATGTTAATGTCTGAAACCAAGGCCCGCCAAGGCCCGAACGGAATCAAGCCTTCACGCGTGGCCGGCCCATCCAGTTGCAGCCCAACATCATTCCAACCACTGTTTCTCGAGCCCACGCTGCCCATTCCTGAGCTCACTCATCGCCTCCGCCGGCGAGCGTCCCCAATGCCGCCGCCCCGCCCTCTTCCGCTGCCGCATTTCACCCTCCCGCCTCTCGCCGGCGAGGACCTCCTCTTCGTCACCGCCCTCCGCTCCCACCTCTCCTCCTCTCCTTCCCCCGCCGCCGCCTCCCTCTCCCGCTTCCTCCCCCATCTCAGCCCCCTCCGCCTCTCCCACCTCCTCCTCTCCCCGCCTCGCGTGCCCCACGGTCTCCTCTCCTCCCTCCTCCCCTCCCCGCCGCCCCCGCTCCCCTTCGCCCTCCTCCTCCACTCCCTCACCCCGCGCCGCTCCTCCGAGCTCCTCTCCTCCCTGCTCCCCTCCGTCTCGCCCCACGCCTTCCCGGACCTCCTCCACCACCTCGTCCTCACCGCCCGCCTCGCCGCCGGGAGCCGCGGCGGCGGCGGCGCCGCGGTCCCGGCTATCGACGTGCTCTTCTCCGCCTGCGCGCGCGGCAACAAGCTCTCCCAGGCCACGCTCGCCTTCCGCGCCATGCGCGCGCACGGCCTGCTTCCGCGGGTCGAGTCCTGTAACGTCTTCATCTCCGCCGCGCTCCGCCTCAAGCGCCCCGAGATCGCCGTGTCCTTCTTCCGGGAGATGCGCTGGTGCTGGATCTCACCCAACACGTACACGGTCAACATGGTGGTGCGGGCCTTCTGTGCCTTGGGGCGGGTCGCGGACGCGGCCAAGTTGTTTGACGAAATGCCGGATTGGGGGGTTGATAGGACAGTGGTCAGCTTCAACACGCTGATCGGGGCGTATTGCAGGGACCATGGTGGTTTGGAGCATGCGCTGGAGCTGAAGAAGAAGATGGAGCGGGAGGGGCTAGCGGCCGATGAGGTGACCTATAACACGATCATCCGTGGGCTGTGCAAGGAAGGGAGGATGCGGCAGGCGAATCAGATGGTGAGTGAGATGAGGGTGATGAGGGTAGCGCCAAACACAGTCACGTACAACACGCTGATTTATGGGTATGTCATGCTCGGCGATAATGGGGCAGCGTCGAGGGTTCATGAGGAGATGGTTAAGAACGGAGTGGAGCTTGATATCACGACGTACAACGCACTCATTCTTGGGCTTTGCCGTGAAGGGAAGATGAAGAAGGCCAAGCATTTGCTTCAGGAGCTTGACAGGTCCAAGCTTGAACCGAATGCTTCAACTTTCTCAGCATTGATTACTGGGCAGTGCAAGATGCAGAATTCAGAGCGAGCAATGCAGCTGTTGAATGTGATGAAGAAATCCGGCTTCCATCCAAACTATGACACACATAAGATGGTTATATCTACTTTCTGCAAGAATAAGGATTTTGAAGGAGCAGTGGATGTGATGAAGGGCCTGGTTGAGAGGTGCATGGCTCCTGACAAGGCCTTGTTGCATGAATTCTTTGAAGGTCTCTCTAAGGCTAAAAAACTCCACCTGGCAGAGGACCTGCGGTCAGTTGATAAAGGTGGAAGGTTTATTCCTACAGTCTACTATATGAGTGATTACAGGAACAAGGGTGAAGAGGAAAAGATGTGTTAACACGCAGAGGGAACAATCAAATCTCGTTAGAGTGTACAGTTGGTTTGTCAAGAGGAATATGTTTGTTTGGAGAAGAAGAGAATTTTAATCCTTGTGCTCATACCAATTTGGAATTTGGTTTGGCATGTGCGATGGCCTATGTGGGAGTTCTGTTTAGCGAAGTGAACTCATCCTGATAAACCATTCTTGCTGTAGTTAGCCTATGCTGCATTGCTGATTAATGCGAGATGAATAATTGTTAAATATTTGGCTGCAGCTAGGAACTAGTGTACTGCATACGTGAGGGAGAGGTCTGTCGAGACTTCTTCCATAAGCAGAGGTCCATATCTTTGTTCTTCAACGACTGCTGTTATTATGTTGGCAAAGTATCAGGTGACAACTCAATTGTGGTTAAAATTTGAAACATAATTGTTGGTTCTAGCACCATATCAGGGTAGTTCCTAGTTCATAAAACATCTGTTCAAAATTTGAAAATTCAAATTCAGTTTGTATTGGGAAAACCCAACAAAGAAAAATTTCCTGTGACCAGTGAATAATGACTTTTGTCTTTTTTCTTTCTCAAATTATAACTTACGACTTATAAGATGTCAGGGATTTCTCTTTTACGTCCCTCCCAGCACAAATTGATTTTGAACATGAAATTTTGAAGAGATGATGATGAATTAACAACTACCTCCTCAATTTTATTTTATTTTTTTAATTTTTTTTCATGTTTTGGTGATTGAACCAATACAAAATTTAAACTTTCACCACAGTTGAGTTTTCAGCTAATGTGTTCCCTAATTATATCCCCCTATTATGTCATACCTTTTTTAAAGAACTATATTATGAGCAAATGTATAAATGTGTGACACGTGCAAACTTTCGTTTGAAAACCGCAAATACAGTATCTCTATCCACTCTGAATGGTGTGATGCACAATGCATTTGATATACATTGAAACAGGTCACATCTCCTGTTATACATACTTTTTCCGCTTCTCAAAATTTCCATGTAGATCTAGCGAGAGCAAAACTGAGTTCTTGTTTTTGCACAGTAATATCTGCATACCAAACAATGTCTACTTAGTTTCCACTTTTAAAATGGTACTCCTGGTTAACTTCTAGATTATTTAAAGGAAAATGTTAATAGCTTTCAACATTGCCATTCTGTCAATCATCCTGTTTTATGGTGGTCAGCATAGAAGAACCTTAGAAACTTTGGACTTCACATGCATAATGTACATTTCATGTTTCAGCTTGAATCTGTTGCCTATTGGAAGCAAACATATGTCTTGAAGTCTAAAAGAGTACAATTTATTTATCATATTAAAAAAATGAGAGAGAAGTTTATAAACTCTTTTCACTCATTCTTGCATCACCCGCCATCTCCTAATGTAGTGCACATAATGAATTTACTGCTTTGACACAATATTCCAGTTTCTATCATCTGAAAACATGGATTTAATATTTGCCTTGCAAATCGAAAGCACGCTGAAATGTAGCCACAGTTTTCTTCTGATGCTATACTGAAAAGGACTTGCCTAAACAGATAGATGCACTAAGTCTTTGTGTAAACTATTAGTAGTGTCTGTTACATATGAATACTGATACCATTTTCCTCCAATCCAGCTGTGGCTAACTAACACCAGAATGTTGTGACAGCAATCATCTCAAAGAAAAAGGACTCCATGATGATTAGGCCGTTACCAACAATTGTGGTTGCGCCAGGATCTCCAAACAGCAAGTGGAGACCACCACTGCATCCTCCACAATATCCTGAAACGAGTGCATTGCAGTGCGAAAAATGCCGGATGTTCCCATTGCAGACACTGTGCAGCTACAATCTTCATGATATAAAACATTGAGAGAGTACACCCTACAGATGTCTTGAATTTTCAACTCGTATTCAGTTGGATTTTGCATGCACTTGAACTCGGTTTTAAACGAAAATGTCTCCTGACATGCGGTATGTAAAGAAAATTATTGGTCTAAGTTTAAGCAACTGACCTATGCTTGGGCTTAACTGAAAAACCAATTATTTAATAGACTCGCCACTTGGCTCTCAGCCTAGGTCTCCCTTGCAAGGGTTTCTATCTTTGTAGACTGTAAAGTTTTCATTGAACTATATTACTTTATTGTTAATTAGTGATTTGTTTTTATCTGATACGTGCTCTGGCCAACAAACTTGCTCACACAAAAAAAGTATGCTTGGAACCAGATCACTAAAAAATGAGAAATGAAATATTCTTCTAGCAAAAGGTCTCCATCACACGATGTGGACATGATCTGTTCCATGGCATTCTTCCGTGTCGTTACTTACACATGGGGTTAGGACTTCGGTGGGATCAACGGAGTGTATTTGGGGTGCATGATTGATGGTAGCTTTAGGTGATTGACAAGGACAAGTGAAAGCAACACATCAAAAGAGGTTGTGCTTGAGTCGGGGTCAATGGTGCTTCGCAAGCACAAAATTGTGCAAAATCGTTTTGGAATGCTGGAATTTGTACAGATATCACTGTAAAATTGAACTGTCTCATCTGAAATTATTGCACTCCAAATGAGACTAAGTTTGGAACACGATAATTGTGCAAAAATTACATTGGTTCTCGCAAATTTCCACGGAAATTCCGAGTTTCAAGATAAGTCGAGGTCGTTGTGACTTTTCTATCTTTTTCTCTCCTTTTAGTCCATATATAGTGCCATGGCTAGTATTGAGCTTTTATTATACTATGAATTTTGATCTTAGCGTTGGTGCTGCCTAAGTTTATCTTAAACCGTGCTATAGTTCATAATCCCGAGAACTGAGCTTCCTGATCTAGAAAATTGCTCTTTACATTACTAAATAAATGCTATTTAGAATCTCTGTCAGTTTAAAGTTGTTGACAAGTGCTCGTTCAACCAGTGAACTTGTAGCACTCCTGTTTGGCTACGACGACCTACAAGGATGCACGGGGAACTAAACAACTCAACACGCCGTCGGACGGCTCGTCGCGTGTCGCACCACCGGGACACTGAATGAAATGAGTGGCAAGAAAGTCTAATATATTGATCTTTCTTCCAAGAGGTCAATTCCAAAATGAGAGGGGATGCTTTCCTATTTATAAGAAAGGGAGAGGGATAGTGTGAATTACAGATTTACTCTTGAGCTTATTACACTATCAAGAACATTAGAGTCATTTCTAGATTACCCCTAAAGAATATTCTATGACATATTCCTTGAGTCTTATCATCTATGGATGTCTTGTCAGCAACACCCTATGCCATAGTGCGATGTTCCGGCGCTGTTGGCGACGCCTTGTGTCGCAGCTTGACCCTTCGTCGGGATGTGCGTCTTGATGATCCGATGCCTTGTTTGTGACATCTTGTGTCACAGCACGACCCTTCGTCGCGATGCGTGTCTTGATGACCCGGGCCCTTGTCGGCGACACTTTATGTCACAACATGACCCTTCGTCACGATGTGTGTCTTGACGATTCGAGGCCTTATTGGCGACGTGTTGTGTTCAATGTGACCCTTCGTCGTGATGCGTGTCTTGACAACCCGGTACCTTGTCGGTGACGCCTTGTATCACAGCGTGACCCTTTATCGCGATGCGTGTCTTGACGATCCAAGGCCTTGCCTGCAACGCCTTGTGTCACAGCGTGACCCTCCCCGATGTGAGTCTTGATGACCCAGGATCTTGTCTTACAACACTTGGTATGTTTGGACCTTGCTTACAACATTTGGCGTTGTAGGGTCTTGCTTGCAACATTTCGCACGGTACTACGTTGCAAGGTGTTAGGCACTTAACCAAATTGACATAAGGTGATTGTTACTTAGGCGTTTGCGTCGATTCGTGGTGGAGCGGTGACTCTTCCTACACAAAAATTTAAAATTTTGAGCAAACTATTCTCATTTATCGTATGAAAAGTGATACTTTCGCTAGGTATGCCATATCACATAGAAAACCAGACTGGACTCGCGGTTCAACCAGAAAAACCCGAACCACTGCCTAGTCCGGTCTGGTTTTGTGCAAAGATTGCCTATTTGGGTCCTTTAGCCACGGGTGCTAGCCAGCTTGTCTAGGTTGGCTGTGTTCTCTTGTACGCAAGATGGGTTTTATCTATACATTACTGAACAACTGTCCGGCCTGTATTCCACTGGTTTGAACTAATGAACCAACAAACCAAGAACCTAGCGACTTAATACCGGTCCGGCTTTTAAAACTGTGATCCAATACGACATCCAAAAGGGAGTTGTTTGAATGAACTCTGACGTACGTGGCTTATGTCACCAGGGTGACGAGGTTACATGTGTGCGTACCTACGTTTGCATCTGCCACCTTGACTTTCTAGAATCCAGGTAAACGTATGCACCTATTTCTATTGGTGAACACGAAGCCTCCTTAGTCATTAAGCTTCGCACTTGACTGTCTACTTGTCTCTTCTCTTCTTTCCTCTCTTCTTATTTTCCCCCCACTTGAGAGCACACTAGGCATCTTCAATCCATCCATGCTTAGCATCTACTTCTACTAAATACTAAAAGTAGAATACATCTACTATATACTAAAAGTAGAATATAATAAAAAAATAGAGAGAGGCTAGAAATTCTTAAAAAAAAGCGAAACATCTGATCGTTAATTTGGTAGACTCTTTTATTATTAATGGACCACAACCGATAGATCTTCGTATTTGCATCTAAACAGGTGACAGCCGATAGATCTTCATAATTGCACGTAAACAGATCACAACCAATAGACATTTATAACTATATATAAACAGATCACAACCAATAGATCATCATAATTGTACCTAAATATATCACAACCGATAGATCATCATAACTATACCTAAATAGACCGCTTAGTACAATGACTAGCGGGTCGACTCGCGATCTAAACTTTTATTTTTCGTACTAATCTAATGTCACGTGCATAAGTAAAAAATAAAGATAATTAAAGGTATTTCCCACGCAATTGCGCGGGACACCTTCTATTTATGTTATAATAATAGTTCATCATCTTTTTAAGAAAATAATAATAGTTCATCTACTACTTGGTCCGAAAGAAAAAAAAAGTAGTTAAGAGGTTAGGGATATCATATTATCTCGCTCAATATTACTGAAGAATAAGGAGATACCTTGAATTTCTAAAAATACAAATTTGTATACACATAGTTGAAGTTGTTATATTCACGTCTTTATCTATCTGACGGATCGCAACATGCCATATTTTGGCACAAATTTTGGCTAATGCATATTTTTTGCACAAATTGTATGTACGAATATTTTCAGAACTTTTAGAAATGTGCAAATTTGTTTTTCAAGCTAATAGAAGTACGGCAACTGAATGATATCGTCTCTGGGTCATCTCCAGTTCTCTGCGCTTCTGTTTTACGATCGGGTTTTAGGGCAATGTTTGGATGAGGGGTTGTGGCGTACCCGGTTTTGAGGCCGGATAAACCCTTGTGTTTACTGTATCGGTCCCTGGATCAGTAGCCAATACACACAAGCACTGGATAGCATAGACATGCAATACATCGTTCATTACACACTTAGCCATAATTGGTCTTTATTTAGTACAAGCCAGGCCTATTGGCCGAATTTAAAACAGCAGCGGAAATAAACACATGGCAAATAACCCATCAATATGCCGAACCACAAGCAACTGACTGGGGGAGAAACCCTACGCCTCGAAATCACTGTCGCTTTCTCCGGACTGGTACTCCTCCTCCTCGTCTGGCCACATAATAAGCCAGGCGAGTAAATGTACTCGCAAGCACTCCGCCAGGGAGTTTATCACGGATATGAGCATGCAGGGGAATTATCAAGAAATTGGCTCTATCCTAGGTTTCATATTATGCGAGAAAGTAAGTTTGCATTTGAAATATGTAAATAGATAATAAAATAGTTTTAGCAAGGTATCTTGACGCAACGAGATAAGGTACCTGCTTGCATCACTCTTCCCGTTACAACGGGGAGATCATCTCTGTGCTTTCCGCTATAACGGCAAAGCATGGTAATCGCCCGATTCCTCAGGGAGTCATAGCTCACCCGGTACATACGGGGATATCAACGGAAACACGGTAATCGCCCGATTCCTCGGGGAGACTTAGCTCACCCGGTACCTATGGGGATACCAACGGTTGCCCACTATGACGGGAAATTTTTCTCCACTCCCCCGTTACTGCGGGGATCTTGCATGACCCTGCGAACTCGGCGGATCGCGTCCTTAAACCCATAACCCATTTTTGACTTTGAAAGCCAGTCTACTTGAGTGTGGCCCAACCAAGTTCGTCCTTGACCGTGGACACGGCTATTCGAATAGTGTAAACCCTCTGCAGAGGTGGTACGGCTTTACCCACACGATGTAGGTCACCCTGGGCATATTGTACACCGCATACTATCAGAGCTAGTACAACGAGACTCTTCGCCGGTGTGAACCCAGCCATGAACCCGCCAGAAGGACATATCCCAAACCTAGCTTGAGTCAGTATCATCGCTTGCAAGGAGGTTGGTGTTCCAACTTTGTGGCGAACAAGCCATCACTTTCCCGCAGAAAATTTTCTCTACAGAGGCTACAACCTCATCTGCACACTACACATTGCCTACGGGTTCATGCTAGTTTAGGTCGGGTACTAGGTCAAGTCCTTCCCATAAAGGACATGTGGACGTACGGTAAGACTTGGCCAAACGGCACTTAAGCTCGGTCCTTATGTGATCCGAGAGAGACTTCACACCACTCTCATAAACGGGCAGCGAGAACCATGCCGGGTATTACCTCGTACTTTAACAAGCTCCCTGCTTTCCCCCCTTTATTTTCGACCCAGATCAAAATCTTCTTCATTTTGTTTTTCAGGTTTTAACCAAAACCTTTTTACGGTAAAATATCCCAACCCATGGATATACTACCTTCATACACCTCCAGATACGACGGTTCGTTTCCAAATATTTGCCACATAAAATATGGAAGTATTTCACTTTTTATTTTGAAAACCTAATTTTTGCTACCACAGGGCTAAGCATATATACATACTCTACCCTAGGCTTCCGATAGCTTTTTCTGGAATAGGTAGTCCTTAGGGTGACAAGGAATACAGGGTCGAGCTAGGGTTTTCTAAGTGTCAGACATAACTAGGCTACATAAAATAACGGGTATAAAACATAGCATGCATGTTTCGAAAACAAAATAGCATTTCGTAAACTTATGTTACAACATGATCAAGGGCGGGAAGCTTACCTGGTAGGTCTTGCTCTTGCTCCGGTCGAGGGGATGCTTCGGGTTCCTCCTGACGCACGTACCTCACACCGTCAACTACACGTTTCAAAATAACGCCAATAAGAATCCAAACGCGACAAAGAACTAAGAAGGGCAACTCAATGCAGAACATATGTCATGCTTTTGATATGCAAGAATAAATCAAGGGAAGGGGATGTTGATGGGTATCTTCATATTTTATGCGCATAGGTGATCATCGGAATTAGGGTTTCATGCTTATAACACCTTTTTCTCGGAAACCCTAGGCTTAACATGATGGATGAAGGGTCCAGGGGCTTGATGGTTGTTAAAGGTGCTGGAGAAATAATTTTGACAAGGTTCAACATGTTTGGGAAGTTATTCAAACATATATGTGCATGAAATTTAGGGCTTTAGGGTTTATATGTGCTTTCTTCGTCTTTTGAAACATGCAACATATGCATATATACATATATGTGGGTTTTTATGCTAAGTTCAGAAAATTAGAGCCTAACATGCTAGAACATTTTGGGATGGATCGAAAAGGTCGAAAGGATTTCAAAAAGGGGTTTGAATTTAAAATGACATTGAATTACCCTCTGTACAGCAAAGAAGATTTGAATTGTTAAAAATATTTTTGAACCAAAAGATGGGAAATACTTTTGGGATCAATTTCTATTTTGGGAGTTGGTCAAGAACCGGGCTAATTCTAGGTGAACCGGCCGAACCAACCTTATAACCGGTTCTGGAAATAAAGCCGGAAGGTTTTTCTGTGGTTTATGCTTTCACTTAAAGAGGAATGCGCTTTCTAGGAGGGGACGCGGGAAATTGGGATTACGTCTCCACTTAAACTGATACTAGGCCCGGACTTGCACTGGGGTCCGCCTGGCAGCGGCACATTAGCCCTTACCGCTCGGGCGCGCCTTTCGGGTGGCCCCTACCTGTCAGGTAGATGGAGCGGAGCCACCGCTCGGGTTGTGTCCGGCGAGAGCTCACGGCGGTTCCTCCAGCGAGGAAAGGGGTTTTCGGCTCGGGTGGTCCTAGCTAAAAATTGAGGCCGGCTTTGGAGAGAGGTAGAGGAGGGGAAAGCAGTGGTAGCGCCGGTTAGTGGTGGGAGGGTTGTAGGCTGCTCAAATTTGGTGAGGAAAGAGAAATGGCGGAGGTTTAAGCGGAAGCGCCAGGTGCGTGGGTTCTAGAGTAAAGAGGTGGAGCTAGATGGAGTGGCTTGGGCGATCGGAATGCCCTTTTATAGGCCGACAGCGATGGTAGCTGGGAGATGGCCACTGGAGGCGCCGTGCATGGCGATGCAGCAACTCTGGAGGTCAATGGCTGGGGTCCCAAGGTGGCGGAGGGTGCAAGCAAGACGGTGGCGCGTGGGATTGGGTTGGCCGGCGACAGAGCACTCGACAGCATGTGAATGCCGCTGCTGGCTGGTGTTGCCACACGCGAGTGCGTGTCCAGAGCGCGTCCAGGCCGGCATACGCGTGCACGATTGAGCTCTGGTGTGGCAGGAAGTGTATGGCCATGTCTCCAGCACTGAGGTGAACCAAAGAAAGGAATTGGAGAAGTGGACACCGAGCTGAGCAGAGAAGAGATAGTTTGAGGGGTTTGCCAATGTCGGCAAGACATGACATGGAGGTTGAATACTGTGGATGGAGATTGTTCACTGAAGGAAAAAGGAGTGGAGGAAGGTTGGTGGCAGAAGTAAAGCCTCTGGTAGAAGTTTGGAGTAACAGATATAGGGTTTGGACTTGATTTCAAGGAGAAGGGGAGATTTGAGCAAGGTGCTCGACAAGGTTTCTGGAGAATTCTTGAACTGGACATAGGCATGTTTTTAGACATTTGAGTTGTTGGTATTGAGATGAGCTCTGCAGAATTTTTCTGGAATTTTCTGAGCAAGATTTAGAAGGGTTGCAGTTCAAAGTGCAAATTTGACCTAGATTCAAATTGAATGTATTTCAAAATTTCTGTACTGGACCCTCAAATAATATTTGGGTGACAAATAGTTTTAAGAAGTTTATGAAATTTTTCCAGAATTTTTGGGTGGAAGAAAACACATGAAATATGGATTTTAGGTTTTCTGCCCGATAAAAGAGTTATTAGGAATTAGGGCGACAGATTAGATTTTAGGGTTTCAGGCGACGGCACGACTGAGGCAGGGTATGGGGGAGGTTAGGGTTTATATCTGGAGGGTCGGGAGCAAAGATGAGCAGGTTGCCACTTAGGGTTTGGGTTCGGACAGCTCGTGCATATACGGTGCGTGTGTTGAGTTAGGGTTTAGGGTTTATGATTGCACATGCGATGATAGGGTGGCGACTCGGGTTCGTTGCATGATAGAGTAACCTAACTCAAGTGCTCCCCATGAAATGTCATGTTCGAGAAAAACTGAAATCCAAATATGCTTGATAACTTTAGTCGAAGAACATATACGCATATACGCGTCTTAGGGTTTAAGTTTTCGGGAAATCCAGAGGATAAAAATCAGGGTGTGACGTCGAAACAGGCTCTTAGAGAAAGAAAAATGAGGAAAGCAGAAGCTGAGGGAGAGCAGAAGCTGAGGGAGAGCAGAGAGGCATAAGAGGTTACACGGAGAACAAAGAAATATTTTGGTGGAACTAAACAAATATCCTGCAGAATATGCAATAAATTGCAATGGACCATATTACTATTATATTTTCTTTTTGCGATAGCTACTGATGCTTGAGTAATAACATAAAATCTCAATACTTTTTAGCAAATTACATGTACTTGTCGCTTGGTCACACAAAAGTATATGGTTTTGCCAATTTTCCTACAACTCAACGATTAGCTCTCGTGTGGACAACATTTGCCACATAAGCCAGCACTTGGACCTGTTCCGGCACCATGGGACGAGTACTCATAGAGGCAACAATCAGTGGCACATAGAGGATAGAATAATCAGAGCAGAGATGCAGGGGCGACGAGATAGTATACCCTATGGCTCAATCGTGAATAGGAAGAAAATCTTCACCGATGCAAGCAAGTCCCTCTCCGATCTCATGGTAGCGTAGGGCTTGTCAGCGTTCAAGAAAGAAGCCTAGGGCGAAGCCGTACCACCACGATTTTGGCCTTAAGGGTGGCCTAGGCGATCGGTGACGAATCGAGCCTGTCCAATAAGGAATCAAAATCCTTGACAGGATAATGTTAAAATTGTAATGAATAATGGTCGTCATCACATCACATCAGAGACACCGACACGTTGTTATTTCTCATTGCTCGTGTTGGAATAAGAGAGAGGCAACACGCGAAAGAGAAACTCGGGGAAACATAACCTCCTAAGCACAGGAATAGAAATATGGGCATATATGAGCCGTTCTAGTGCTTCAATGGAATGCATCAACCCGTATTGGCTTTCTGTTTCACTCTTTCACAAAGTGCCTTCGTCAACCTGTTGTTGCTTTCTGTTATATTTCAGATCGACCGCTTAGACACCTGTAGGCGACAGCTCCCTTGACACCTACCGCTTTCTTTAACCTTAGGCCCGTTGATTGAACCCTTGGTTTTATTGAACCTTGATCCACTGTGCCATTGGTGCTAATCTCAGAGGCGGCATGCGAAGATCGACAAAATGAGACGGAAAGAGCGGAAGTGTGAGTGTGGAGAGAAGCTTCATGCCATAGAGCTGTTAGCTGGCAGGTGGGGCCGACTAACGTGGCAAAGTGTGTGCCATGTCAAAGACTTGCAAATGAACAAAGTGCTCACTAGGAGGTGAGCAATTGGTTTTTACTGTTTGATGGGAAAATAAATGAGAGTTAGGGTTTTGTTGTTACTCCCTTCGGTTTCCTAATAAATATCGTTTTAGAAATAAACACGGTCTTTAAAATATAATTTTGATCACTATCATTTTTTAAATATATTTATAAAACTAAATAGAATTGTATATTTTAAAATCTTTTCAAGACAAATTTATGGACATGAGTTTTGAATATCTAATCTAAATACTTTTAAAGAAATTAATGATCAAAGCTTCAAAAGTTAACTCTATTTATTATGTCTAAAACGATTACTTTTTAGGGAGTCTAAGTATTCTCTCGGTTTAGTTTGCTCGAAGATTAATAGAACCAGATGCTGCCTACTCTGTCACGTCCTGTTTGAAAATTCGGCAGGCAGGAATGCAACGAGGCATCAAGCGATAGAAAAGAAAAAGTAAAAAGTAAATAGAACAAAAAAAGGGACAAGTGTACGCAAACTTAAAAGAAAAAAAAGAAATACGGGAGAAGCCTTCTTACAGAAATACTCCTCCTACTTGGGTACCAAAACAATAAATAGCCATCCCAGCTGCACTCCTTATCCCACTCAGACGCAAATGGGAGGAAAGCTTGGCGCAGCACCACCGGCGGCGCTCCTGCTCCTGCACTAGATCACAAGGTAAACTCGTATATTTAGGATCACTTGATCGGTAAATGCGGTCTGTTTGGTGCGCTTTCCTTGAGAATTTTGGGCCGAAGATTGCAGCTTTTCCCTGGGTGTTCCCTGGACGTCGGAGGAATTTGCGATTTGGAATCTTGGGTGCCAAGGAAATAGAAAGGCTAGCGTGTGATGCTATATAATTGGGCGTTAATTGTTATGCAGCTTAATCCATGTGTACTGGAACTCATCGGTTTTGGAGGCTCGTGTTTTTGTCCATTTTGCTGCCCACGCTGTGACTTTGCTCCTTGACTTGGTTGTGAACTTGGTTGTTTGAATTATTCATATTTATGTTTTATATTGTTGAGAAAAATGAAGTGCGGCCAATGCTTATTTGGGCGAAGATCTTTTTGCCTGAGTCTTAGCTGTAATAGAGCAATAGTGGTGATGATGATAGCTATGCTTTCCAACTACCACCTGCCTTGGTTCGTTCTAAAAAGTTGAAATATAGATCTAGTGACATACAGATCAGCTCAAAATTGTACTGTAGATGTTGGTGATTGCTAGGGTTTATGTTTAGCTTTAAGAAATGTAATTCCTTCACAAGTTTGAAATGTCCACGATCAGAGATGGAATATGGATTTACAAGGTAGCTAGGGAGTTGTAACAGTATGCTGAGATTGCTTTTTCTTTTTGGCCTTTTGTAGATAGAAGTTGGAAAGAAGTGTTCAGATGGGGGCATTTTGAGCGTCCCCAACAACAAGAACCAATCATGGGAGCATGGGGAAGCGTCAAAACAAGATTCCTCGAAGAAACTGCGGATGTCGATGTCTCTCCCCAGCTATGACCACCTGAGGCTGATTCCCAGCCTCCCAGATGAGATCTCGCTGCAAATCCTCGCGAGAATGCCAAGGATGGGGTATCTCACTGCGAAGATGGTTTCACGGAGCTGGAAGGCTGCCATCACTGGCGCGGAGTTGTATCGGCTGAGGAAGGAGCTCGGCGTGGATGAAGAATGGCTCTACTTACTGATGAAGGCAGACGGTGGGAAGCTAGTGTGGCATGCCTTTGATCCACTTAGCAACCAATGGCAGAGACTGCCACTCATGCCTGGGATTACTCATGGAGGCGAGTGCAAGAGAGGAAACCCTGGGCTGGGTTTAGGGGATTTGGTGAGCGCTGGCATCAGAATCTCTGATGTTATTAGAGGCTGGCTTGGCCAACAGGATAATTTAGACAGGATTCCGTTCTGTGGTTGCACCATCGGTACGGTCGATGGGTGCCTCTATGTGCTGGGCGGTTTCTCTAGAGCTTCAGCAATCAAAAGTGTGTGGAGGTATGATCCTTTTGTCAATTTATGGCAGGAAGTAAGCTCGATGAGCACCGGGCGAGCATTCTGCAAGACTGGCCTGTTGAACAACAAGCTGTATGCTGTTGGTGGTGTCAGCAGAGGCAAAAATGGATTGGCTCCACTCCAATCTGCCGAAGTGTTTGACCCAACCACAGGAATTTGGGCAGATGTGCCAAACATGCCGTTCTCGAAGGCGCAAGCTCTGCCAACTGCGTTCTTGGCTGAGTTACTGAAGCCAATTGCTACGGGAATGACCTCGTATGGAGGAAGCTATATGTTCCTCAGAGCTTGTATTCCTGGCCGTTCTTTGTTGATGTTGGTGGGGAGATCTTTGATCCCGTGACAAATTCATGGGCAGAGATGCCTATGGGCTTGGCCGAGGGCTGGCCTGCGAGGCAGGCCGGGACAAAATTAAGTGCTGTTGTAAATGGAGACCTATATGCCTTGGAGCCATCAACCTCATCTGATAGAGGTAAGATAAAGATGTATGATCCTCAGGAGGATACTTGGAAGGTTGCTGTTAGCCAGGTACCTATTGGTGACTTTTCCGAGTCAGAATGTCCATACTTACTTGCAGGATTTCTTGGAAAGCTCCATTTGATCATCAAAGATGTGAATAACAAGATCAATATCATGCAAGCAGACGCTCTAAAGCCTATGGATTTGCCTGTCCCTGCAACTGACCCTACATGCCAAAACCCAGATGTCTCCTCAGAGCAGGGAACAGATATTTGGAAAGTTATTGCCTCAAAGAATATTCCAGCTGCCGAACTTGTCAGCTGCCAAGCGATCAGCATATAAGTTTGGAAAACCACACATCTGATCAAGTCATGATAACTTGTTGGCTATCACCTTAACAACGGATCACAGATGATCCTCATCTGAATATGAGTTAGAAATGTGAGTAATGAGCTGCAGAAAATAATTCGACCGGCAATGTACATATATATGCAATCTGTGTGTAATTCAACTGTGTAAACGTTTGGTTCTACTCCTATATAACATCACATAAGATTGAGAAATTCATTTCAAACAAAAGATGCCAGCTTGCAATCATGACTTGTCATTTGAACCTTGTTTTGTTCCATCTGCTGCTAATTCAGCACCTTTTCTTGTTTCATTGCAGAAGAATACGGTAAAAAATATTAAATGTGCTGATAAACTTATGTCCTGATATGTTGAAACTTCTATGGTGAAATGTGGTGTTCATCATTATGAGCTGCATACCAAGACCTGCCGCTGTATCTGTTTTTCTTCTCCTTGTCCAGTGGCACCTTGCAGAACCTGGAAAAGATGGAACTTATCTTCCCTTGGATTATCACAAACGGTACATCTCGCCATTCTTAGTTGTTACCATCGTGAACTCGCAAAAAAAAATCGTAGTATTTTTTTTTGAAAGGAACACAAAAATCTTAGTATTGTGAATGCTTTCAGTTGGTATTCATGCTCTCCTTTCCGTGTCGCAGGCTCATCATGCATTCAATCTGTCACTGCAAGTTTGGCATCTGCCCTTCTCTTCACATCTCAAGCTATCAACGCATTGGACGCCAGTTTGCCTCAGGCATGAGGGATGGTGGTTGCCTTTTCTTGGTGAAGTTCTCTTCTTGACTTGCTGTCATGGTCTTGGATCTGTTTATTCTTTGCTTGCTTTGTTTTTTTCTTCTCGTCGGCGGCGCCATCGTGGCACGAAATATTTTAAGCCTCACCAGAATATCATATAGCTAATGGCATCTTAGGAGCTAGGGAGTACCAGTATGAAACGGATCTATGCAAGGCCTGATGCTTTACGCACAACTGCTTTGGTCGCCGGCTTTACCTTGAAACCATTGTTGTCTACTCCTCACTGTAAGCTTGACATGATTTCTGTAGACTTGTCAATTGTCGACAATAAATGCGAATTGACAATTTGTGGAAAGATTGGCGAGACTGCCAAGTTAACTGGTAACAAGAGTCGCATTTCATTATGCGTATCTTTTATTGTTTCAAGAATAAATTATGCGTATTATCAGGTTGATGGTAAGGCTGAATTGTAGGATTTACCGGATAAAATCAGTTTGAATTGTCAAGAAACAATTTATGAAGATTTGAAGATCAATCAAGTAATTCAATCTCATAATATGCGAGAACAATGAGGTAATCATGCCAGAAAATTATACGAAAGCATGTCGGTATGTCACAGGGATCTTTTGATTTCACATCTGAGAAAATAAATAATAGAAGCCTCTGTGCCATTAGCCTGTATCCGCAGCAAAACAAGAACTGCATTTCCAGTCAATGCTGAACACCCTCTAAAATATGCGAGATACAGCCAATAAATGTGAATGCACCCTTGAAAGGCTGCTGGTTGTTGGCATATAACAAATATTTAACAAGATTGTTTCAGAGGAATGGTTTGTACAAAGATGTTACATCTTTATGTATATCACATACAGCTCTACAATTGGTTCCAGTTGATGAGATTCTACTGATATTTACATGACAAAAAGTATTCCCTCGCCGTCGCAGACGAAGGCCGTTTACAAAGTCTGCGACTGGCTGCCGTTTTTCTTTCATTTTTCTCTTTGGTTCCTATGATTTCCTGGGTGATCGATTCTTCAGAGTCATCGCAAGCTTCTGCCTCTCTCCCTCCACTTCGGCAAATTGCACACTCAGCTCTGAGTATCTGCCCTGCATATCTTTTAGCTCACTTTCTACAGCCACCTGCCTTCTCTTCAACTCAATCGTATCCTGTATCAGCTCATTGATGTCCCTGAAGCTTTGGAAAACCGCTGATTCATCATTGTGTTGCTTTAAGAATGAACTGAAAGAGTCAAGTGATCAGCATTTAGTTAAATAAAGCCAACTTATATATTACGAAAAAACTACAAATTTCAGGTTTTTCCCTTTTCTCCTAGTTAGTTAAGTTTCTGAAGAAACTTTAGTACATTGACAGACCACAAAACATTCAGAATGATAAATCAAGAAGCACAGTTTCCAGAACTTTGGAGTTCCTAAATAAATATATCTTTTTCCTGGGTGTATTACCATAACCATAGGGTCAATATTTGGGCACACTTTTAGTGCATTCTGAGAAAACTAGCACAATGCCCTTGCGTTACTACGGATTAAAGAAAATATACTATATATTTAAGAAGATTATACTACCATTTATGTTATATTAGATCATTCACACCCGTTCTCATCTCAACTGTTTTTGTCGGACCCAAATGGTGGTTTACCAGAAGGTGGACGGACCACCGCCACCAATTGACATCTTTAGAAGAGTAAAGAAAAGGTCCCTGATAAGAATGGGGAACCTGCTTTACTGGATGAGCAAACATGCAAATAGATGCAATATAACAATCATACTAGCTACCTCTGGAAAAGGATGTCTGTCTTCTTCTTCGCTTGGAGTGCTTCCGCCAACTCGAGTTCCAAAGCAAGTACTCTTTCCAAGGCATTGCCAGAACCAGGAAGCTCTTTAAATGAAGGAAAAATACTTCGCAAATGTTCATTTGCCTAAAAAGAGTGCCATATGTAGAAAAAAATGAGCACAAGGTATACGGAGTGCAGGTTCATGTCTAACTTTAATATTAGAACAGAAAGGGGAAAATATACAAACCATATCAAGCTGTGATAATGCCCTTTCCAAACCACTGAGTGATGGATCAATTAGATTAATGTCCAGGGGAAGAAGAGGGGATGAATTCTCATTTTTAAGTCTTTCCAGCTGCATATGCAAAACAACCATCAGTTCTTTGAATTATCCAACTTTGGTTACAAAGCTTCCTGGGTTTTATAAAAACAAACTCATCCGTATCAAGCCAATAATGCAATTTCATTGTCCCATCAGTTCTGTGGTCAATGGCCATGCTCTGTTCAATGCTAGTAAACACGCGCACACCAGCAGGCATGATACATGATCACCTTGCACGCACTTGCTGCTTCATTTTTATGATGATATGACGATATCTCAGCACCATGATATAGGCTCACACTTAAAACCTACTATATGCATCAGATTAAAATCTTTTCCCTCGTCAATAGTAAGAACAGACATCTTTTATTCTTCTTTGTGTAGGAACCCAGGGATAGATATGATGATCTCAAAACTTGCAGGAACATAGTTTGTGTTACAAAAAATAATGCACTGAGAACTTTCAACATACCTCCTTCTGGAAAAGATTCAAGTCATTTGCTAATTTCTTATGCTCTTTAGAAATATCTTTGATGGTATTGTTGACAGTTGTATGATTCTCCAATGATGACTCGCATTCCTTATGGCAATCCTGTCAAAACAGTAAAAATGAAGTAAGCTGAGGAAGCACTCACTGTTATAAATGTTACTCATACCGAAGCAAAACACACTGTGTAGATTGTACACTACCAGATATACCTTTAGCTATATTTGCTGGTTACAAAGCAAAGCAGTAAAATCAAAAGTGAAGTGTTAGATCATACACTTCTAGACAAATCACTCAAAAGTAGAAAACAATCCAGATCCAGATCTTATCTCCTACAAAGTGGAGTTCAAAGGAAGCTCAACTACTGTGCCACATCATCCAACTCAATATAGCCATCTGATTAACAAGTTATTCCCATCAAACACTGAAATAGTTTGTGTCTGGGATGGGCTTAGGTTAAGCTGGGTGGGGTTTGGGTGGGGTCTGGGTGTGTAGGGTTTCCATCATTCTCAGGCCAGGGCAAGTTTGAGTAGGTCATGGCATCACAGACCGGACTAGTCTCAGAAAATGATTAAAATTCTATTTACTCTCAAGACAGCCCAAAGCGATATTGGATACACATTGCCACTTAAGACTTAAACAACGAGCTTATATATTGTCATCTCTAAGTTCAACGAAAAAGACTCTATCTTTAATTCTTATATGGTATCATCTACAAAGTGACACATTAGAACATCAGCGGTTGAGTTTCTTTGGATCCCTTTCTCTTTCATGAACTATAACTTTTAAGTGAGAAAAAAGCAAAACCACCCCCACAATTAAAGTGATTTGGATATTATTTAGCCACCTTCTAGTTTCCTCCAATTTCAAATATGCCCTAGCTTTATCTTTCGTCCAAATTCAATGTAAATGATAAGTAAAAGTTAAGATGAATAGTTAGATGCATGTGTGTCTGACTGATGTCATCTTCTCTGACTCTAATAACACCGCCTCTAATTAATTGATTGTGCATTTTTTATCTACATTTCCCACTTACTGTTAAGCAAATTCTCTGAAATTCATAAAGATCTGACCATGCATGAGGATCGAACTTCTTGACACCATATCAGTCACCCTAGAGGCCAAAACTCAGGCCAATTTCATGAAAATTGATGCATGTTCTATATGCTACAACCACGTATATACTCCATCTGATCCAAAATGTAAACCGTTTTCGAATCTCACATGGTCAAACAATTTTAGATTTGATCATCAATATATATAATATTAACAACGTCAACAACAACAAATTGATACTACTGGGTCCATCATGAAATATAATTTCATAATATATAATTATTTTTATTTGAAGCAATACATTTTTGAAGGAATTGATTGTCAAGTGTCAATTTGGAGACAGTGTCAATGTCCAAAACTACTTACATTTTGGATCAAAGGGAGTACTAAACAATTCTCTATTTCATGCCCTACACACAAGACTCATTCTAGCCCTCGTATGTAAAAGCATATGGGGTTCAAGGTCATGAGTCCTGACGATGATATTAAGCTATGCTACATCACATGAGAGCCGTGGTATGTTGTATCTGTAACATAATTTCCTCCAGCAAAAGATTTACTTTATTTATGTGTGACAGAGCAACTCTTGTCAATATTCTATCACAAGCTCAACAATGTGCGCTAAATCACAATTAGTACAAATGATAATAAAGAAATTATTCTTAGATGGATTACCTCCAAGTCCTTTGCCTGTGTGTACTTGGCATGTTGATGCTCACCATTCCCGCCGTCTTCCCATCCTGCTACATTTGATGAAAATTTTGTGCTCTGAACTCCAGCTTCGTCTTCCTGTAATCCTGAATCGACTTCATTTGTATTTGGCATTGATGCTGGTACAGACCCAGACTTAGCATCCCCAAGAATTTGCCCGATAGATGTGGCACCAGTGGTGCATGATCCAGAATTATCAGGTGATGTGGTATTGTCAGTTAATGCCATATTCTCCAGCAGCTTCTTTACTAAGTCAAGCTCCACCCTAATTCTGTTGCGTTCTTCACTGCACTCCTGAAGAGAGACCTCAATCTTTTGCTTTTCTTCCTTGCAGCAATCAAAGTTTAATTTTGTGCATTCCAGCTCCGTAATTATGCTGTCATATGCATTAGACAACTCTCTTTTATCAGCAGATAACTCCTGCATCTCCACCTCCAATTCAGAAATTCCCATCGATAGCTCTTCTATTCTTTTAGCAAGAGCAATCTCATTTTTCTTCCCAGTTTCAACTTCATCCAAAGCACTTTGCAACTTCAGCAACATCTCTTCAGAATACCTTTTAGAGACAGACACCTGACTTTTCAGCTCTTGAACCTTCGATTCATACTGCTCTTTGATAAATGCAATTCTAAGAGATTCTTGCATAGCAAACAGTGACCCTTCTTTCTCCTTTTTTCCAGCTTCAGCCTTTTCTTTTAGCTCTCTCAAATGGATAGACAGGTTCTTGAATTCTTCTGCCTTCAGAGTCTGTTCAGCAAGTTTTTTGAGTAAGCTCCTTGTTCTGTTCTTTTAAATTTGTCAACTGGTATCCAGAATCGTGGAGCAATGATGACATCTCAGTGTGTTGTTCCTCCAATTTTGATCTCAGGACCACGTTTACAATTTCAACCTCATCTTTCGTAGACCTCAAACCATCAACCTGCTCTTCAAGATATGCTTGCACGGCTTTAAGCTGCAAAATCTCATCTTGATAGTTCAATATTATCTCACTGTTATCGATTGATACTGCTGTATCTCGAGACTTGTTATTACTAACTTGAGCCAATGCTTCTTCATTTCTTTTTAAAAGCTCTTCAAGTCCTTCCTTTTCTTGAATAACCCTGGCAAGGTCGATTTCTAGAGAATGGATAGCTGCTTCAAGCATGGTGTTTCTATCAGTTAATTCAGCTTCAGTCAACATGTGCACCCTTAATAACTCATCAGCATCTTGGTTCTTAAGATGAAGCTTCCCAAGGTCATTTCTTAAGAAATCAAGTTGCACAGCAACCTCCTCAACCTGACGTTTCATATAGCAAGCTTCAATTTCAGTGGCAAGCATGTCCTCCAGAACTGTTCCTAACTGGTTTTCAGCATGGGAAAGCTGGGAGTTAAGAGAGTAATTCTTACAGTCGAGATCCCTTTGGATTTGTTCACTTTGTGAAAGAGCATCTTGCATCAAACTGTTAGCTTTTTCCATGTCCAAAACCTGGTCCCTCAGATGAAGTAACTCCGTTTTGTGCTCATTGAATGAAAGTAGGACCTGATTCTTCTCACCAAGTTGAGATGTAAGACTTGCAAGGGCAGATTCAAGCTCTTCCCTCATACTCTTTTCACTTAGCAAATTCTCGTCAGTACATCTCAGATCATCTTGCAAACCTCTGATTTTCATTTCCCATATGCACCAACAGTTCTCCTTTAGACTGCAAAGACTGGGCCAGAGTTCTGTTATCTTCCTCAGATTCTGCAAGACTTACTTTGGTCCTCCCAAGTTCCTGAACAACGGCAGTAATGTCTTTCATATTTTCAACAAGAGCCTCCTTCTCACTGGTGACAAGCTGCAGTTCAACTTCCATTTGCGCCAGCTTTGATGTTAAGTCACCATTGGTACTGGAGTACTTTGCTTGAGCATCTGAGACAATCTTAAATTTATGTGCCATTTCCTGCAGTTCTTGCTGAAGCTTCTCCACATGTTCCTCAGAAAAGTTCAACTTTTCTTTTGTACCATCCAAATCATATTGAAACTTCTGCTTCAAATCAAGCAATTCTGTTTCAGACTTGTCCGATCTCCTTCGGAGAACATCACACATCTCTTCCACTGCCTCCTTTTCATGTTGGAGATGAAGCACCTTCTGGCATGCTTGCTGCTGGAAGTATTCCAAGCTTGCTAAGACAGCAGTGTAATTATTGCACTGAAGTTCATGTAGCAGGGATGCCTCATCCAAGCTTGAAATGTCAATGTCCTTGCTCAAAGAAATAATCTTAGAGCATAGGTTGCTCACTTGCTCTTGAAGTGATGCAGAAACACTTTGCATATCATTGATTACGGAGGACTGCTTATGTAACTCATCTTTCATTGCCTCAGAATTTTCTATTACTGATCTGAGCTCATCCTTAAGCTGATGTGTTTGCAGATTTTCTTTCATTAAAAGGTTCTCAAATCTCTTCCTTTCTTCAGTGCAGGCATTATACTTGCTTTCGCAAGCTGTATGTTCCTGAACAAGTCTTTCAGATACCACAAGCTTTTCCATAAGTAAAGTATTTTCAACTGAAATATCTTGGAGTTTTGCTTCTAATATTTGGTTCTTCACCGTCAAATCATCACACTTCAAAATGTATCCCACTTCACTTTCTTTTAAACTTTTGGATTTGTCCAATGCAGAGTTCAACTTGAGCACTAAAGATTCCCTAGCATCATTAGAGTCATGAAGTTGTTTTTCTAGCATGTGTAGCCTTCCCTGCATTCTCTTAATCATATCTAGTGCAGTATAGTGAGATTCACCTAGCACATCGGAGAATACCTGCCACTCAATGTTGGCAATATACATTTCTAAAAGCTCAGATTCCATTCTGGAAGAAGCATCTTTGAGTCCTTCGGTGTTGGAGCGGTTCACCTGTGAACCAGCATTACATAGGACTTCAGATCTGCTACGGAGTTCTTCAATTTTGAGAGCCTGAAGGACATTTTTCTGGCCATCCATTTTGTTGCTGAAATTACATGATGTACCATTTTCAGCTGAAAACACATGGGATTCAGTTGCCGCATATAGACCTTCAGGTCCAAGTTGTTTGACATCAGGCCTGTATTGATCATGCTCTTTATTACCACGTGAGTCTGCTATTGCAGAATGTTCTTCAGGGAAACTCTCAGTATCTTCTACAATGGGTTGCTTCGCAAGAGTTTCATTTGATTCATACATAGAGAGCACCTGAAAGGACAGCAACTCAAGGTCTTTCTGTAGACGATCCACAGCTGCTGAATAATTCCATCGGACCCTCTTGAGTGCAGTTTCTGTAGCAACAGCCCTCCTCTCGCACTCCTTATTTTGAGCTTCTAAAGCTGTTCTGTCCTCAACAAACCTCATTAACTGATCATTCATCTCCTCATGCATTTTCTGCTTCTGGGCTTGGAGGACAGAAACTGTGTAGAAACAAGAATTGTGTTCTTTCCTGAGATTTTCCAATTCAATTGCTGTCTGCTTCTGGCTTTCCTCGAGCTTGTGGATAAAAGATTCGTAGTAGCGCTCCATCTGGCTCATCTTCTCCAGCAGATTCTCCTTCTCAGTTTTTGAGTCCTCCAACTTCTGCAAGAGCTCACACATTTTCTCCTCCATTGTGCCTGTACTGCCAGAGTTTTTCTTGTGGGAATCATGATCACGTCCTGAGCTTGATTGATGAGCAGCATTTGATGGTGGAAGCAAATGTTCTAGATGGTGATTTTCTTTCATCTGTCCAAGCTGAACACCTTGCTTGAGGTTCTCAATGACACGCTGAAGAGCCCCCAAATCAGCAAGAAGAAAATCAAGGTCACTTGCTTGAAGTCCATGGAGAGCATTATTCCTGGTCTGCTGCAGTTTACTTTCAAGAAGCAGCAAGCCTTGCAGCCATTCAGTTTGGAGATCATGTACTGAACTATCTGTAGCAAGAACATCATTTCCATACTTACTTAAAGTATTCCCTTGGCCTGAAATTGTCACAAGAGGAACTTCTTCATCACCCTTATGCTGCAAGAGTTTAGCAGATCTCATTTCTTCCAGCTCTCTTTTCAAATTAGAACATTCTATCCTTAGGAAGGATACTTCAGTAGTGAGCTCGTTCCGTGACATAAGTTCAACAGCAAGCTGTTGGGCTAGGCCCTGTGTTTCAGAGCCTAATTTGCCAGTAACATCCTTCAGAGATGTTGCTTCTGACTTCAGCTGAGAAAAAGCTGACTCAGCCACCTCCAATCTGGTCCTCAGTCGATTATTCTCCTCATGAGCAGCAGCTAGATCATGACCAGCAGAGAACTCAGGACTCCAGCCATGAGTCCAATCATTGCTCCCTTGTGGTGAAAGACGCTTACCCCGAAGTGGCCCCTTCTCTGGTGTAGGACTTTGACTTGTCGGGCACAGCGGTAGATCACCTGAGTGTGTGCTCCTAAAGCTACTGATTTCATGACCGCCATATGGATCATTCTTTTCAGCAATAAAACCATCTGAGGTATGTGACGAGTTTTCATAGTCTTCAGTTGACCCCGCAGAATCTTCCACCAAAGGGAACCCCAACGAAGTTTCTTTTAGCTTAATCCTTGCATTAGCCTATTTCAAATGATAAAGATAATTATGATGGTTGTCAAGTAACTTAATTATATCAAATGAAGAAATACAAAAAAAAAGAACATGGTTTAACTAAACCCACTCCCTCTCTGTCTCTCTCTCACACAGACACACACTTTCTCTTAAAGTAGAACTTCTATGTCAATATTTCAAACATTACACTGCTTTTACTTTTTAAGTGAAAGCAGTACGCACTGCAGGATAGGCAGATTGCAAAGGTTATCATGAATCTAGGCATAACAGATAAATTCTCTAGCAATTTCTTGCCAGTAAAAGCAGCTAAAGGACGGCAGTCCCTTCAAAATTTCAAATATATCCTCTAATAGGCTACATACTTTGTTTATTGGAGATTATCAGAGTACCATGGTCACTCTCAACAAACCAATCTGGTGTCATCTTGGTCTATTTTATTACATGTCGTCAAGTCAAACAATTTCGAAATCTTCTTCACTAGCAAACCATGGAATCATGGAATTTAATGCTACCCACGAAAAAATATACAGAGGCATATCAGATGTGACGAGTATAGGCCTTGCTGCAATGTACAATAGACATATGCTTTTGTGATTAGCTGCTTTCACCCAAGGAAATCTAAGAGTTCATTTTCGGGACAGAGTCACATGTGTTTATCACAAAATAAGCAAAGGTAACAGCAAAATCACTCATAGAATTAACCAACCTTATCACTACCAATGTCTGATGAAGCAACAACAACTTCAGAAGGATCATGACTTCTTTGGTTCACTAGCTGCTGGGAACTTCTGGTGCCAGTTTCTCTTTGCTGCTCAAATTCTCTGTAGCAAGAAAGCACTCATAAGAATTGGAACCAATGGTCCCAATACTAATTTAATTGTTGCATGGTGCCCAAACCTGAAGCCTGTTTTGGTGCTGAGGAGTTGTGCTGTGACCTGCAATAGTATTCATCAAAGAACAGCGTTAGAAAGAACAACAAGAAGGCAAGAAAACAGAGAACAGAATTGTCAGGTTACTTTTCAGCACAGCGAAAGACTATTTTCTGTGTTATCTAAAATCCATACATGTAATACTGTACCGAAGTCACAACCACGGAGAGGAAGTGCAATTGAAACAGGCTTCAGTGCTTCTGCAAATTCGGCAAGATTCACATCAACTTCTCCAAGAATACTAGATCGAGAAGTCCCCTGATTTTTCAAGAAGACAGGGAGAAAGAGCAAACGTCACTTATTAGCAAGTTCATCCAGCATTTTTGTGGTCACGATATCAACGCCTTAACAGAACATATGTGCATGCGCTAGACAGAGGAAGATATAGGACAAAGGAAACCAGTTATAGAACGCACCATGGCCACAACAAGCTTATAGAGTTTGTCATCATATGTCTTAGTCCTAGAATCCTGAAGAAGTCGTGTTGCTTCATAGATAGGATCCGGCCATTTGCAGCTTCCATTCCTGACATTTGCTTTATTTGTTTTTGCAGTTACCTTTCCTGTATCAGCAGAGATGAAGGACAAAAATAGTTTGTCCCATCCTGTTGATGGAATCTGCAACAAAAACAAGTATCCATGTCAAGATTATTCAAATATGGATTGCAGAAACACGCAATAATTCTGAATGATTTATAGAAACCGCACAGGTCATATTAGTAATCCCAAAGAATGTGGAATTTGGTTCACCATCCTTTATCTTAACAACCACCACGAAAGCAAAGAAATGGCCTTATAGAATAAATGTATTGGAACTTACATCTGTGGCATGGAATTGGAGCCGAAATACAACCTTGACTTTGGCCTTTTCAATCTTCCATTTTGGTACCCTTGACATTCTGCTAGTATTAAGGCAATCCCGAGCAAGAGCAATATTTACGATTTAAATATATTTTACTTCTAGAAGGATCCACATTGGCACATCTTTTTGTCTGAAGGCAAAGAGCAAAGACCATAAACATCATCCATCTCATCAAATAAGTACATAGCATTCACACTCTTTCAAATAAAACAAAATTCACGGCCAAAACCATCAAAGGTGAACCATGCTGTCCTCATGCACACACAAACACACAAAGAAGAAACATATCCACAGAGTAGAAATTTTCAGTATAAGCTAATAGGAATACCAGTTTATCAGCACTGTGGCATGGCCATTTAAATGGACAGTATAATGAAAAAAGTAATAGCAGAGCTACTATATGGAAAATTCACCTATGCCATGATATCCAGATTTTTCTTTTCATCCATTTACCTCTATAGCCACAGGGTAGAAACGTACTAACAGCCAAGGACGTTTGTTCCCACTTCACCCAAAAAGATAAAGCGAAGTTAGTATGGGTATTTTATACAATGCTCTTATGCTTCACATGTGAGACTAATTCCATGCACTGCCAGCTGACGCAAACTAGGCTAGCATTTCTGCTGATTCTGGTTTAGCTTCAAAAACACCAATAAACCTAAATACACTCCAAGCATCTTTAGTTTCCTAAAGCAGCTAAAAGATTTGCGCACGTAGAATTAAATTGACAAGCTTCCACATTACAAGCAAAGCTCATAGTTATAAAGCATAGGTGGTTCAGCATGAAAACGACCAGACAGATTTTCTAAGAGCATATACCCCCACATAGGCTGGCTTGAATGTTAGTTGATTGTCTATGGATGGTTCGCCATCTTCTTGTTTTGCTTTACAAAGTACAAACTTGTAAGGATAGTTGCTTGTTCCTAAGTAGTAAACTTCTATGTTGACTTCGCAAAAGAAAATGAAATAAAGTAAACCTTGTTCTTTTGTTTTCTGGGGTCATATGAATCCCCTTCTTGTACTTTGTAAGTGTATATTGTTATATCATATATACTTCAGTAGGGCTCTCCCTCACTGATTGCATTGAGAAAAGGTTATGTATCATCAAAACCACTGCTTACAGAACTGCCAAATTTGATAAAGAGATCTTTCAAACCAAATAAACAAAATACCCTCATATAATATATAAACAAGCATCTTTTACTAAGGGAAAACAACATTGAGGAATAAAAGGCACTTGTAAGGCCAGAAAACTCCAAACATTTAGAAAATCAGCTTAGATCCAACCAAACACAGTTGATACACCAAGGAGAACTAAGCTTCCATCATTACCTGCATAAGTCCCACTTTCTGCAAAACAGAATCCAATAGGATCCCGAAAAGAGTCTAGATGCAAGAATTCCACAAGGGTTGCATTCAGAAAAATAATGTGTCCTCACATGGAAGTGATTAAAACCTCAGCATTATCTCCAAAATGATCTCATCTTTCCACTAAAGATAAATTGTGTACCATATCCAAAGACACCACAAATAATAAAGCCCATCGGCATTGTACAAACAACCAACCAAAAGTACATCAACTAACAGCAAAAGCTCTGAAATTTAATCAAAAAGCAAACCCCAGCCAACTCAGATCCAACAAACCATCTAAAAAGTCACAATAGTTTGCAATTAACAGCAAATACAGCACCTGAACCCCACTCACCAAGTACGAGGTTTAATGCTAAAATAAGTGCAGTGCACCAAAACTAATCACTCCAATTCAATAAAACGCACAATTAACTGAAGATGAAACACAGAACACAGGGAGAGCTTTCCGTACAAGGAAATTTCATCAGCATTGGCAAAGTTTCACCATAGAGCTGAAAGATGTACCCCCAAATATCTAATCCAAGTAGCTAAGATCCATTATGAATCATAATTACATGCAAAGGCCACACACTTTTGCTCTAAAGACAGGATCAATCTAAAAGGAACGAGATTTTGCACCAACATTGCTGAACACTCCCAAAAAGAAAACTTTCGTACCTACCATGCATCGAATGTAACAACTAACAACCGAGGCCCATCAAAACCCACGAGAAACACCGCCAAATTACGCAGAAAAGGCGGCGCCTTTTGCACTAACTAAACAGGTCCCCAACAACTCACGGGTACATCTCTGAACAACATCCATTTCCCTTTTGCAAATGCTCTGAGGTGTTACTGAATAACTGGATGCAATGCCCTCAGATCCACTACAATTAGCACCAGAATCTCACATTTTGACAAAAAATAGTCCCCGACGTAACCTCTAAATCGCCGTCGAAGAGATTAAAGTTTCATCAGCATCGGCAAATGCTACCAACAAAAACCGCAATTTTTCCGAATTTCTAGAGCTAATCCGGCCGGAGAGGACACCGGTATCAGAAATACGGAATCTTTAGCTCCAAAGAAGCAAGATTTGGGCGGAAATCTCCCCGGATCCGCCAAAGCCGACGCAGAATCAAGCCCAAGCAAAAGATGAACAAAATCCAGGATTTTTCTCTCCCGTTGTCCATGTTTCCGGCTTGCAAGAACTCGACCAGCAACCCAAAACAAGCTCACAAACACCGATTTCACAGGGACAAGAAGAGAGCACCAGCACAAACCTTCTGCTTGCTGGTACGGGCACGCGAGGCAACTCGTTCTCCACACGGCCGCCGCCGCCGTGAGCAGTCAATCGCCTCCGCAGCGGGGCAGCCGCTGTCGCCGGCGGCCCCCCGGCGTCGCAGCGCCGCAGCCCTGCCTCGGGTTTAAAGCGGAGTTGTTGAGAGAGACAGCGGGGGTAGATCACTGGAGCAGCAGTAGTAGTAGTACTGATCTAGGTAGGACGGACTGGGCGTCGGCGACCGGCTGTAAGAGTTGTTGCTAATGTGACAGACAGACAGATGCAGAGAGAGAGAGAGAGAGAGAGAGAGACGTAGAAAGGGATGAGAGAAGAGAGAGAGAGAGACGTAGCCGCGCCAAAGGGAGTGATTTGGGTTTGATTAGGAGATAGCGAGAGAGAGAGAGAGAGCGAGCAGCCAGCAGCACCACCAAAGCTTGCTTATCGGGGCGGGGAGGGCAGGACAATGGACAGCCCTGCCAGCATAATCATGGCGTTTGGTCGCTTAATTTATCATGATAGTTTCTTCCCAGGTTTTCTGGTGAGCTATAATTTGTTATGTTATTCACACTCTTTTTTTACCAGCACAAAGTACATGCCATGATAATCGCACAGCTCGCGTTAATTTTTTTTGTCTTACTTCAAATAAATTAATTTTTTATTTAAATATTCTCATTAAGTCTTTTTGACAGTATATATTCTCCTTAAGTAGTGCTATTTGACAGCAAGATTTAGAATACCTTATTCTACACACAATCATAAAATTATATATACAAGATCATAGTTCTAATAAACAAGATAGCAAAGACTAAAGGTCGTAATTTCAGTACAAGATATCATAAATATCCAGTCTTAAAATGTCTATAGAAAATATTGTAAATTTCTATAATAAAAAGTCGTAAAATCTACAGGCGTAGGAATAAGCTGTTCTAACATAGCAGTAGAATAGCGTAGCTGTTTATTAAGTTGGTATACTGTCAAGTGTGTCATTTTTAGGGAAATTAGGTCTGTTCGTCCTTATTTAACAATCTCGTTTTCCATTCTTGTGCACGTTGGCCACGCGTACCCTCGTTTAATCACTTCGACTCTCATAAAAGGCGAAGTGCACCTGTTTCGATCTTATATATACGTGTAACGAGGATTCGTGCATAAATCATAACAGGGCAAGAAGCAATTTTACTTTATCTGTAACTATAAGTAATCCTGGTTTGTTTCAACAAATTCTAGAGTATGCATGTTCATTATATCCCTACTTTTTCTTTTGAAAAATTCTGCAGTTTGCATTATAAGTTTACCCTCCGATTCCCTAAAAGCTATTAGTTTGAATATAGAGAAAATTTTCAGAATACAACTTTAATCAGTAACATCTAGTATGGTATATTTACAAATTTTTATATATTTTAAAGTACTTTTCGAGATAAATTTATGCTATCTAAATATTTTTAAAAATATTAATAGCCATTGTTTCAAAAGATTGACTGTACTCATATCTAACACGATAGCTTTTAGGAACTAGAGGGAGTAATAACTAAATTTCACCAGTTTATATTTTAGCCGCCTGGCCCATACGTCACTCACCAAATCCTGGAACAATTCCATGATAAACTAGCCAAATACCCGTACGTTGCTATGGATAAACAAATTATATTACTGAGCATATCGAATTATTGTCGCGTTCCATGCCATTTCCTCGGTTTTGTCTCAACTCTTGGTTGAGCTTCAGTTTAGGTAGAATTGAGAGTCATTTATGGGGAGTAGCACTTTGGGTGAATTTGAATTTTTGAATTTCGAGTTGGTGGATGAGGACATCTATTGAGGTTTCGATACGGGTACGTAGTTTTTGCTAAAATTTTGAGATGATCCTACAATAAGGTGGGGGACAAATGAGGGGGAAAAGAAATGTGCGAACCGCCGCCGCCGATTGACACATTTACAGGAGTAAATATATTGTTGTGTTGGACCCATTGCCAAATGATTTTGCCTGGTACATGGAACCAGTGTGCGATTTTGCCTTATGACGGTGGGCCCGAGTGGTCATACCTGGTTGGGATTGAGATGTACCTAAAACCAATAGTTTTGTGATACGGTCGGGACCTAAATGTGTAGCTCTGTCATTAAATCTTCTGTTTGTTGATAGTTTGTACTTAGTTTGTAAACTTTACACTTAATAATAAGATATTAGAACCATCTATCTTATAATCGGGTGTAATTACACTTGTCATTTCACGTGATCTAGAGGGTAGTATAACAGGGATTATGTATATCTATAGCTGATGAGTATATAAGACCATGTAGGTGATATATATGTACCACTGCATATATTTGGAGATACTCCTTTTTAGTGCAAACATAAAGGTATTTTAAAGACATGCTAAAAATTATGTACTCACTTGCAATTTGTTCATGTAGTTCGCATTGTAGTATTTTAGAAATAGCATATGGGTATACTCAAAGTAATAGATTAGTACATATACTGACATATAGTATCATATGAGATATGTGTGTAAGTACATTTTGTTGTAAGATGTATTTTCCTATGATATATTGATACAAATTGCAAAAACATATATGATTTGATAAATTACTTCGCCGTCATACTCCATCTTTCTGCAGTTTTTTGCAATAATGTATATCACAAGTCATAATTCTGATCGATATTATCGTTTAACGAGAATTATTAACTTTCCTTCGAAAAGAAGAGTTCATAACTTAGTTGCGTACAATTTTTGTGTACGATAATAGCCATTGATGACAGTTATGGTTTGGTGGTGGTGATTGCGCAGTGATGAATTAGTGGTGGACAGCTAGGGTGCGTGATCAAGGTTACTTCAGTTAATTAGTACTCCGAGAGTAGCACAATTGAGAACGTCATCATTATCATCATATGAGGTGCTGAGCTTTAAAAGAAATCTTTCAAAATAAAAAAAAATCTACCAAGAGCAACAAATTTAAGCTGAGCTGTTCATGCCAAGAAAAAGCGATACTTTTTCCCGTTTTTGCTCTACCGCTTAGGCGTTAATTGTCGTATTACAAAAAGTGTGAAAATAGTAGAATTCTTAGTATTCCGTGACTGTGGTCGTCAATAGATATTTCTGAAATACAACCCATTTGGAGAAGAAATTAATAAAGGAAGGCAGGATGTGTCGGCCGTTCGATCCTTGCCCCAGATCAGCCGCCTCAACCATCATTTGATTTGCTCGCACCCGTCTATTGCCTCGAACAACCCTCTCCCCCGACTCGTCCGTCCATCACCGTCGGCCACCTCTCAAGGCAGCCGGTGTCTCGCTGCCTCGTTGCACTGCTCGCAACCTACCGCTAGTCCGCCATCTCCCTCCTCCCTGTTAGCCCGAGGGTGTTGTAAAGCCGTCTGGTGAACGTCAGGAACCCTTACCCGGAAGCTCGAGAAGAAGTAGAGGCAGGAGATGTACAACAAACGCAACACTCTCTGCAGCTCGAGCAGAGGAGCAGCAGGTCGGGTTGGACGGCGCAACGGGCACATTGGGAATCTGCGCAGCCAAGATCTTAAGACAAAACATAACGAAGAAATAAATGACAGTTCACAAGAGAAAAAAGTCCGTTGTCACTCTCCTTTGCTTCAATCACATAATCTCGATTTTTCAATTGCCACAAATCTAAACTACATTAGCGTGAGAGAGCAGAGCATGTACAATCTTATCCTATAAATACATCAATAAGAAAATATTTGTGTCGAGCACCAACAGCACAGCTTTCAGTATTTGGATACTCCACTCAGAAAACGAATGATGTGTTGCTCGTTCGTACACATAGTGAAACCTATACCACATTACTTTGAGGGCAGTTCCAATGCAATAATATTAGTTGTATTTGAAATTTGCCAACTAAGCAAAATGCTGATATGCAGACTTAATTAAGGAGGAAAGAGATATATTATATTTTAATCTCAATATGGTTCTTATTACAGAATCTAAGACAAGTTATTTTTTTTCTCACAAAATATATTAAATGACAGTTTGTTTAGATGTAACATTAAGATACAAGTTACTCATAGAATTATATCTTAACATATTTAATGCATATGATACAAGTTAAAATAATTGCCCTGAGTGTGATGCTTTGTTTTGCATGAGAATAAATTGTGGAAGTATCAATTTTGATGATGTCTTGATATAATAAAACTACACGGGGCCATCAATAATGATCCATCTTACTTATATCTAAATATATGCCAATTCAGCTTTTGAGGTAGACGAGACAAAGAGCTGCCTCTGATGCATGACATAAGAGTCTTAAGTTGTATCTTGCATGAGATACAATTTATTGAAAATTTTAAAATAAGAATAAAGATGCAATAAGATGTTGTACTGGGGGGACCATAGTTTAAAAAATCGACTGGTGAACGAACGGGTGATTGTCTCGGTTCATCAGTTCATCGGTCACGATTTTAGTTGTATGGTAGAGAAATCATGAATTAAGTACCTTGTTTCTAGTACAAAGACAACAAACTAACTTGGCCCAGTTGGTTACCCAAGCGTGGGCTTCTCTCACAGGAGGGTGGAGATTGCCCAGCCGGTTGGACTGGGCGACGGTTTAAAGCAAAACCGGCCGGTCTAATCACGGTTTCACCGATTCTGACCAGTTCACTTGCACAAACGGTCTTTAAGCAGAACCAAACTGCACAGGACGTTGGTTTCGATTTTCTTCCGGTCTGACTGCCGGTCTTGTATGGCTTCTTAAACCGAGGGAAGGACACGGGCGCCTATAGCTAAAGAATGTGTTTGTGGGCCCACATTTCTCCCAAGCCTAATGAGATACAAACTTGTTAAGCAAATCAATAATTAAGATACCACCTAATTAAAGATACAGTGCATATATTGGAGATTTGGAGAGGTCATTTCATTTGTTGTTGACATCGTAATGTTTATGCTCTTACAAATTTGTGTAAGCTCTTTGGTATGATTTACCAAGGTTGAAAGCAGCATATATTTGAATGAGTATCACGATAACATCTAATGCATAATCTTTTAGTTGTTTCACAAATAACGTGTCCGAAAAGAGTACAAACTAGCTATGGCAAGGGCAGCACCAGGGCGAGCAGGGCGGCCACCCCCAGGCCTCCGGATGCTAAGTAGGGTACCCCCTATCTTCGGCCATGAGAGCCAAGCTCTGAGCTCCAATAAGCTGCAGCAATAGAGGATCGGAGGTGAATGAAGAGTTATGGGAGGATGGAGACGAGATCTAACATGTCCCTATGTTTCATGTCCAAGCAATCAAGTGAAAAGCATTGCAAAAAAGCTCACCATCACTACTACAAAAATATCTATCACAGACGGCACTTCCAAACGATTTAAAAAAAGGGTCACGGATTAGGGACGTCCAAGACAATTCCATAAAACTCACCCGTCTAGAAAATGTTCAGACGCTTCGATGCAAGAATAAATCGTCTGGAATAAAGCCACATCCTTAAGTGACTCATGCCTTGCCTAGCCCAAATCCTCCATCTTCTGCCTCCGCTCAAAGCCTCAAATACCTAGTTCTCACGCAGTCACGCTTCACACGACCTCCACTGCATGTTGCACTCAACGGCACGCGGCCACACCCGCATGGACACACCGCGGGGGCTCGAGCTAGATCACCAACGTCGAGACTGAGGAGGAGCTCGGAGCGGAGCAATGACTGTGACAATGGTGCTCCAGGCCGTGGCTTAGCTCCAAATCACATGCAGCAGCGGCAACCAGCACATCCTTCCTCCTTTTCCTTCTTCGAAATCTTCAATTTCATGCCATATTTATCTAAGTTAGAGTAGTAGAAATGTAGAACACTTAATTTCTATTGTAACTTTGATGTTGTAGGAACTTCATAAGACAATGAAGCCATTGAAATCCTAAGCTGTTGAAACACTACATAATACAAACATTTTGCAACTCGTGTTTCTAAAGTATTTAATCAAGTTGACGTTGATGATGATCCAGGTCTGCGTACACAATTTGAAGAGTATGCTACCATGTAAATTAGAGATGAAGTAAGATGGGCGTATTTATGTTGTGTTTTATGTTTATGGTAGCTGCATCACTTGAATCTTGAGAATCTGAACTAATTTTGAGCCATTAGTTATGTTGACTAGGTTGGATCTACTTGCATCGTATTTTTTACCTTAAAAGTTCGCTCCTATAAACTCTAAAATCCTGGCTCCGCAACTGAGCTACGGTGAAGTAATTTAATTTTACAACTTCAGCTATCCCATTCAAGCATTTAATTAGGATAATTATGTTCCTGCTATATCATTGTCCCGTCGCATAGATTACCTAATTTGACAAACTCAACTAAGCAAGTTAAGGGACCCATGAATCCATGATGCGCCTTGAGGTCCCATTCAAGCAGTTCGATCGGTTCATGCTAGTTCATTTTCCTGTCACTCAGGATTAGCCATTTTTATAGAGTACAAGACACAATTAAGCAAGTGTAGGGACTCCCACCAGAAAAGTTCAGAACATAATTACACTTTGTTGCAAGTAAAACATGATTATACATGTAACTAGGAATTTTTTTAATTACCTAATTGACAAAAATATTTGTAAAAGTTGAATTTACCCGGGGTACAAAGCTGCGACACAAGTTATAAGGGTTTTTTTTTAATCTCAGTGACTCTTCCGGCCATTTCTTTTCGATGAAAGAAACAATGCACCTACCTAGCTAAGTAGCTAGATTTTCTCTGAAGTTGACTGCAAAGAGAGACGAGTTGGTGTGTCATGAGTCATCCAGTCAACAACGTTTTAGTCGACTAATTCACCAAGTTGCATATCAACATATGCCATTGAAGCAATGCCACGTTTCCAGTTTGGCAAGCTAATTCTCTTATTTGTAGAAATTTTCTAGCTGGGGCAAGTTAGTCTTGTTCTATACGTCAAGTACTGAATTGTATGCATCACGTATCTATTCAAGACAGTAAATTATGGACAACTTAAAAATGAATTTTCAAGATTTTTGATACGAAAGAAGTAAAAAATATATAAGGCGGTGTCTATTTGTAAGGTGGTTTATGCTTTCAGCTTTCGTAAGTATAGATTACATTTTTTAATCATTGGATCAAAATTAGTCCAAAAGCCCCCCAAAAAGACTTAGAATAAAAAAGGAAATAGCAAACCCAAAAATAAAAATAATACTACTACAGCTTTAAGTATTAACGGTTGGCTTGAAGTTTGAACAGCTAGCGCAGTCTCCTCGCAAAAAAGAAAAATGAAAAAAAAAGCTAGCGCAATCCAATGGTTGCCCTAGGCTACTAATGCTGAAAGGCTTAATGGCAACACAAGGACCACCTGCAAACTACGGTCTACAAGAGCAGTACACTATAAAAAGACCAAACTAAATCTTGAAGTGCACCTCAAGCTAAGTTTAGTATATTATATTGTGCATTTGTGTTGAATAAAGAGAGGAAAGATATATTTATTGGCTTCTGAATTATGTTCTTGATGTTGCACTTTGTTAGCATCTCAAGTGCATAGTTATTTTATTTTCACATCGGCAATTAGAGAGGGATGAGGAGAGATAGGAGGGAGGGCCTACTTAGTCGAAGTCTATAAATGTCTAAGCATGTCATTTTTTTTGGCTAACATAGTTAGAAGATAAAGCCATAACTATGATAAGCTAACTGAAAGGTGAGTGTACTATACATATATCATAAGGTTAAAAACGTGTGACAAATTATAGTTGTGACAGTGAACCATGCAACCACTAGTCTAACTTTTTTAGCCAAATTGTGATAAACTGTGACAAAGTGTGGCTTTTAACCAAACACCTCCATACATCCTCTCATAGTTACATTCTTTTCAAGTAAAAAGAAAATCCCTGACTTCATTTGTTGCTCAGCGAGAGAGAGATGAGGAAGACACACATTTTCACACAGTTACATCTTTCGAGCAAGGAGAAAAACCCAGGCTTCATTTATCAAACCAAAGATAAGACCCTCACATAGTTAGAGGGAGAGAAGAAGGTGACATGCATCCTCCCATAGTTACATTTTCTTCGGAGCAAGAAGGAAAAAAAAACAGCTTCATTTATTGAAACCACGGCACGACTCTCACGTAGTGTTATGGACCCATTTAATACCTTAAGTCAGACCTAATGAGCTCAAGTTACACTAAACGCGGATGTGTATCCCTATACCGTGCTTCAGCTTATCACTCGATGGATCTAAAATGAACGATCCAGGTCTATTGCTACAACATAAACAGTACGTCTATAACAGTGATTCCTAGAAAGTAGTGCTGAGGAGAAAACGGAATATAATCATCGCAAGGATGAGGTACAGCCGACCGATTAATCGAAATATGAACGATAGTCGAACCCATACAGACAATTGGTGTTCTCATGTATCGTCAATATTTGAACTCATACTGTTGTCAAAATTATCAGACATAGTTTACCCGTCTCTAATCCTTTTACCAGTTACTAATTTCATATGCCATGTCTTCATTACTAACTCAATGCATGTTTTTAAAGCAACAATCTAACTTTATTGATAAAGCGAAGATAGTACCATAGATAGAAAAAATTGAAACAAACTGTTCTCGTCATTTTTAGCTCAGTTCTTTACATCTTAGCATTCCTCTAAATCTTCGATGAAAAATGAGTAGAAGACAAAACCTACACAAATTATACTAACCTCAAAGGTTTTGTAGAGCCATATGATTCGCACACCTAATAGGTGGGAACCCACGACCACTGAATATATTGTGACTGGAGACACATCTCTCGCAAGACAGGTTGGCAAACCGCTGATTCATCACCGCACCACCAGGAAAGAAGACCAAGAGCACAAAAGGATAAAACTGGAGAACCAGAAACCAAACACACTCAACGCTGCCAATGCCGTCACCATTGCCAAGTCAGACCGAAGTGCCAAACGACAATGCGCCGAATCAGGAGTTGCCAATCCACGGAACAAATACACCATTAGCTCCCTAACGTTGGCTGTGACAAGCATAGCAGGATAGAGATGAAGTTGGAAGACTTTTATTCAGTATGATATCGTCTCCACCATCATCAAAGATATATAAATCTAATATTAAAAGAAATCTAATATATATATCAAATATTGATCCGTGATTTTCCCAGCCGTCGGAGCCGAGAGACGGATAAGTCGACACAGCCGGCGGCTATGGTTTTCTGAGGGATCGATCTCCTCGTACTCGACTAACTCAACACATGTAGACAATAATAGTTCGGCAACGGACGACGGCTCAACCGAATTTCGAAAGCTCGGCCTTAAGTTTAGACCAAAAGAAATTGGAGGATGCGATGATAAATCAGTTCTGTGCGGCCCATTACCCGGGACGGTGAATTAATCGGCAGATGCGGCCGATTTGAGGTCTGCAAGACCAGACATTGCTTCACTAATTTCATGATTCGTGCACTTAACTTTTGGGAGTATCTTTTGTATGAATCTTTTCCCCTTGAGCTAGAATATGTGAATGTTTGGTTTAGACCCTTGGCCCCGTGCAATTTCATCTCTTGAGTTGCATGATCGGAGACATTTTATCTTTCCCGGTGAGCAAAATCGCGAAAGCTCTAAGAATATTCTGCACAATTTGATTCAACCAACAATGATATAATTTTTAAATGCGACACATGGTAGATCTTTCTTGAAACATATTAGCACGTTCCATATCAAGTTATTTCTCTGTCTTACTTCTTTATCTTTCGCGTTCCCTCCATGGTCAGAGAACTAGATCGTTTACTTCTGTACTATGATCGATGTGCGCTCGGTTCGTGTCACCCGAATTGCTGTGCTCCGATGTATACATATATTGGGTAATTACTCAAGCCACCTTTCAAGAAAAAGAAAGAGAAAGAAGTGAAGCCGAAAGCCACGCATTTCATCCAGCTGAACTGAGCCGGCAGTCTTTTA